>JANZLP010000039.1:13168277-13179335 GCA_026930925.1 Chelictinia riocourii | reverse complement strand
CCCCCCCCCCCCCCCCCCCCCCCCCCCCCCCCCCCCCCCCCCCCCCCCCCCCCCCCCCCCCCCCCCCCCCCCCGAGCTGTCTGAGCTGCTGCAGAGAGCCTCCTCAAATGCCATTTACTCAGTGGACAGAAGCCAACTATTTAATAAAAAAAAATACATGAAAAAGGAACAACTTTCAGGTTCAAAATTGTTTTAATCTTAACAATCATAGAAGGCCTTATTTGCCAGAATAGTTTGAAGCGCCTACCCCATGTCCGTAGGTCCCACTGCACACTCGTATTCAACCTGTCATTCTCTGCCCCCTGTTGCCGACTTCTACATTTCCTTTCAATACCTTCTGTGTGTCCTCACTCCAAAGTCTGCTTATGCCAATAAGTTAACTGAGTTTGGTGTCAGTCTCCTGTTACAGATTTGTCACTGCGTGCTTTTTTCACTACCTCTATGAACATTAAAACTAGGGCTGACAGGCAGTCTTCACCTTACCAGCTGTACCTTCTGCAAGAGAAGAATCAAACTGAACAGTCTATTCTGACCTACTCCAGGCACCTACGTCAGAAAGAGAGTATCTGGCATTAGCCACTGACAGCTCTGAACTTTTCCAACAAACGTAATGTTGTCATGCACAAAGGCAGTCAGATGAAAAACATGTTATTGTCTTTAAGAAGGGCTAAAGTTCCCTGAGCTCCTATTAGGTGAATAAAAGTAGGTAGTGTTCTAAAGGAACTGGGCAGAGTTCCTATCACTATCCTATTCGTCACCAAGTTATGAAAGCAAAGGACACTCAAACCTCAAAAGAAAGCCTTTTTATTTCAGAAGACAGGGAGATCTGTTGTCCTGAAAAGTTAAACGAAAAGAAGCATTATTCGCTAAAGCTTTTTTAAAATTCAGATTAATGTCTGCATGAAGAGGTGGCAATCAAACACCTGTCTGGTCAGGCCTCTTCTTAAAACAGTTTTCAAACAGTGGAATTTAAAAAGCCTGTCTGTTACTGAGGCATAAACTCACCTACAGTGCTAACAAACTCAAGGATAGGAGTACTGTCCAGATTTCCTTTTGACTTCAGAGTTTTGTTAAACTAGCTGGAAAATATATTTTGCTGCCCTTTGCAAATTATCTGAACTACTGTCTCCATGAAGCATTTGCTTTGTTGCTACCTAGGTGTGGCCTGCCTCTGAACTACACGCGATAAACCCACAAAGACCAAACGTCCAACGAGGCGCTAGACTTTCACATGGTGCAGGGCTAACATTACCATAGCTCCCATGCCTGAGTCAGTGCATAATACAGTGAAAACGTCTTAAAAAATGGCATTTAGTAAAGAAGTAGTAGGAGAGATGACCATGTACTCTAACTTCATTTTTAAGCTGTCAAATAATGCCACATGCATAAAAGTTCCAGCCTTTAATGACTTTGATAATACTTTTACAATCTGTGTTCAATGCTATTCTGTATTATGTGGTGTAGCCCCATCTGTTTGCCTGCACGGCTTGAGCGTCCTAATTGTACCACCCTACTACCCCAATACCAGTTCCATACAAAAAAATTTCAGTTGCAAGCAGAGCTAAGGCTTTCCCAAGTAAGACCTGGTAATGACTACATTGCTTTGGAGTTAGCAGCCAATAAACGTATGATTTCGTCAGAGCCTTAAAACTTACTGCAAGTAAAATTCTATGAAATTAATTAATTGAGGCTCTGTGCACAGCACAGGAACTCCATAATGCTGTTTTAGAAGAAAGGGCAGAGAACAGATCAGTAAGTTTCGATTTTCAAGTTTTCATCTATGCACTAAACCATGTGTTTCAAATGAACAGGTGTGTAAATTCTTGACAGGTGTAGAAATCTGGTCTCTTTCCTTCTATAGGACTGGTAAATATTTGTGCTGCTGAACCAAAGTGTGAGCATCTGTAAACAATTTTAACCACAGGTGAATGCTATCTGGCTTATCACTGTACAAGTCCATTATATTAAGGTTTTTTCCTAGTAACAGCCCAATGAAAATAGGTTTTCATGTAAATGATTCAACATAAGATAAAAAAAAAAATGCAATGCTCAAATGAGTCCAAAAGTAGTGAAAGAATGAGCAATCACAACAGATTGGTAGTAGTAATGTGTTTTGATATGAGATCTTGGTTCTTGAGCAGATTTTTTTACTTTTCTAAGATGAAACCAATCTCATATGTATATAAACATTACATTTTAAGAATACTTTGTGTCCTACCTGAGACCAGCTGCACATCAGAAAGTTTCAGCTTAGAAGGAGGTCTTGTTGGCTGATGCACTTTGCCTTCCTGAGAACGTCCTTAAACAAACAATATGAACAGCTCTGTGTTTATTCCCATAAAGATGTGGTTACATATAACTATAAGCTATTTTAAGTAGGCTACAGCATTATTTTGTCCTAAAAATTATTCTCATTTATGATGAAGAGAGAGACGTTCTATATGACAGAAAATTGTGACAACCAAAACTGAACTTTAGTTAAAATGTATCTTGTAGTTGCTATAAAAAAGAAGGAAAATTATTAGTTTTATTTATTTATTTAATCATTTTTGGCTATCTAAACTACAGAGCCATGATAGAAGTGACTTATGACCTGGTAAAAGTACATATTGTTAGCATGCCCTTACTCCATCAGTGATCCACACTGTAAAGGAACTCAAGGTTTAAAAGCAATTCTTCTCCTCTACCCTTTTGTCAAGACGCATTCCTTTGTGCCATGCATGTTCAGGCATGGTGCAAAGCAGCGGAGTGTTACCAGAAAAGATGATCTTGCTCTTCAAATAAAGACCAGCTGTCTTCAAACAAGAAAGTTATTAAATGGGACAAGACCATAGTCATCGAATGGAAATATTTAAAAACAATACAAAACCAGAAAGGCTTAAAACAATGCTTAAAAAAATTAAACCATGATCCAGATGATAGCCACTGTGCATTGATTGATACAGCCAGCTATCCTCACTTTAACTGCTCTATTCTCTTTACACATTGATACATGTGAGCAGCTCTGGCAACAGAATTACTTGGTTGCTCAAGACCTGTGCTCGAATAATGCTATGTAGTGATTCAAACAGCTATAGCAACAGCCATTTTAAATCACAGAGGTTTTTTTTGTTTTTTTCAACCTGAAACAGAAATGCGATCACCCAGAACACCTGAGATTCAGACTAATTTTTATAAATAGCTGAAATCCCTAACCATTAGGTAAGAAGTGTATAGAAGAATCCAAAATACAGGGATCACTCTGTTATAAAAATAAAAGCGTAGCTATTTCAAATGAAGTATAGTGAAGACAAAATTACCATAGATCTGCTTAAGGATGGACTGCTTGCTGGTTTTTATGGCTGAGCTGGTTTTGTTTATAGATTTCAGATTTTTACATGAAGGAACTGATTTCAGAGGGCTATGGTTCAGCTGTTTCTTCCAAGCAACCTGAATGAAGAAGGCCGCTGCCTCTTGTCTCCATTTGTCTTCATCTTCTTTGCACTGCCGCTTAGCACTAAGAAGCTGAAACAACTCCTGTCTTAGCTGGTAACTAGAGAGCAGAAAAGAGAAGAGCACTTGTTTTAGGTGACCTGTTTTAACTTCGGTGCTTTCCACGCATCAGTTCACATGGTGGATTACATGAGTAACTGGGAAAACAGAACTCCCACTGATGTGCTAAGTCATTTGGATGAGAAATGTTTGCTCAGAAGAATAAGTAGGAGCTGGGTTCAATTCTGGATGCATCTATTATTTCACACAGCTAATAAAGATCTGGCATTACATGTATCGGAAGTTACAGTACTCCAACATCAGCTTATCATCAACTGCTTTACAATATATAGAAAATCTAGGGAAGACAAAACAAATATTTATGATATAACAGTATAATCAATACTGTTTTCTCATTTTTACTACATTCACAGCTTAATAACACCAAATTTTCTCACGTGCCTTACCACTTTGTATTCTCAGTCAATCAGTGCAAGAGAAGAGCCAAATATACCTCTTAGGGTTCAACTGCACATTTCCTCTACAGAAAACTGAGCTGCTTTCCATCCCTCTGAAGATTGTCCCTTCACCTTGCTTTCAGCAGTCTGTTCTTGCTTTTTTTCCCTTCCCTTCAAAGGCTGCCTCTGTCTCCTGACCCAACCTTGCCACGGCTGCTTTGATCTTACATGCAGTCACAGTCCTGTTCCAAGTGGCAATGGTAGGTTATCTGTCCTTCTTCCCACTTTGGTGGTTAATGGCACCAGTGACAAGGAGTTGTGGTTTTTTCTTGACTCAGAAGTATTCAATCATATATTAGCATGTCACATTCACAAGTCAATTAACTGGCCTGGTAATTATCTCTGAATCTTCCAGTAGAAACCTGTCACAAATGAACACTGAGTCACACTTGTAAAATATTGATTATAAGTGTTTTGTAATGGGCCAAACCACATTGATCATCATCCCCTCCAGCATTCAAAAAGGCTTCTATTGGATGCCACGGTAAAAGGAATGAGGAAGGAGGGAGAAAGAGGTGATTTTCTGTTGCTCCACCTGCAACAAGTTCTAAATTAGAACAAAAGACAACACAACCACATACAAATTGTTTCAATATATTATAAGCCAATGCACTATATAATTCAAACAAAACAGCAGCCACACACAGAAAATGAGTACATAAGAGCACCACAGAATGCCAAAAGGGGATGATATGCTCAGTTACAGCCCCAATAATTTAAAACTTTAAATAAACTTAGTAAATTACCTCTGTGAAATTTGCTGGATGACACAAACTTATTTAGTCTTAATTTAGTGGAGCTTCAGAATTCAGGCATGTATTGTTACACAGCTCATTAAAGTACATAACAAATGTGAGGAGCAACTGCATCTTACCAATAAATGTCTGTAGTACCTACAAGTTGCAAAACGCTGTATGAATTCAGAACCAAAGCATTATTAAGAGATAAGAAAAAAATGATCCAGTTCTGTTAAATAACACGTCACTTAGAACTTTTCAACGGGTTAAGAGAGGGAGAGAAAGTGAAGGGGGGCACAATTACAGTGACTTGCTAACATAACTTGAGCAAAGGATGGGTTATGTGAATACCGCTGCAGGAAAAACAATCAGGGAACTGTTTCATACTTCAGCAGAAAAGAATACTAAGCTATTCTCTTGGAATTCAGTAATTGCTGCCAGAAGCCTTTGCTGATACATGAAGTGGGCCATTCACAGGCACTCCACCTTTGCACCCAGCTGTGATTTCATGTTTGTAGAGAACTTCTGGCAGTTTTTAGCAACAAGAAAACAACTGTGAGGCTCTGACACTGAGAAGATGTAGGCAGTTATCTTTAGAGTGCGTGCACATTTTTTTAATTCAGCTCTTCTGTAACAGATCGTTCTGATCCTAGTGAGAAAAAAGATGAATGGGACCAAGTTTGATGCTCTATGAATCTGATGCGGTGCCTTAACAAAATACTCGATGCTTAGTCAACAAAGCTACTGCACATTAAAGAAACATGGAATATATGTGCAGAATGACAAAGCTGGCAAACATTATTCAGATTCATTGTTACAGAAGCTCTAATCTTAAAAACTAGTGCTGGTCAAAGTATGCCTATAGCAATAATATATAAAAATATATAGTTTGACTCCAGCAGGAGAGCAACAGTGACAGCAACCAACTGATTGCAAGCTTCTGTTGACTCACTGTGGACCCTGGAGAATGGCACAGGCCTCAGTGTCCCCCACGGGAGAGTGAGCCAGACACAGGATCTGTAAGCCTCAATGAGCAGGATAAGCAATTAACCTTTGGCAAGCCACACACCTTAAAGTACACTTTTGAGGACTACATTTATAAAGTTTGTGGACTGTGGGAATTGAAACATCTTCCCGAGAAAGGCAAGTTTAAGACACTTAAGTAGACCAGTAGCATTGTGTTGTAGCTCACAACAGCTCAAGAAACTTTCCGTAAGTAAATTACGACTACAAAATCTGCAGTGACACAAAGGTACTTAATCCTAACTTAGAGAAATGCCAGAACGCAAGCATGTACCTCTACATGTTTCTAATGTAGAATTATACTTCAATGATGTATAATTCTATTCCTGTCTACAAGTACAAGCTATTTACCAGTGCAAGCCTGGACCCAAAAGACAAACACAGGACTGAGTGGGACCCACAGCCACACAGTAGGTACCTGCTTAAGAACTGTAATTTGGTGTACAGTGGATGGGAAATATTTCAGAGAGAAAGTCAGAATAACTGACATAGTAGGAGTCAGCACATACAGCTGCCTAGAAATACACTGAAATAAATGCATTATGATATTGCTGCAAACTTTATGAACTCCATCCAAGCTCTAGCAACAGTAAACTGTCTGCAGACATAATGAAATGACAGTGGAGGAACTGCCAAACCAACCTCTCCAGCAGTCTTGCAGGATTTATGATCCTCATTAGTGTTCTTTAAAATATGAGTTTTGCAAACAGAACAAATATATTTATTCTTCTTTATTAATTCTTTAAATAACAAATGTCATTTAAACAACCTTTATCCCCACAATTTCCAAAGCGTTAAGTAAGGGCATGCACTTCTTGGTGAGATAACACACCATTGCTGTTTCAGCAGGTGGATAGTTTAGAAAGATCTAGCCAAAATCTTTAGACAGTCAAAACTGTAAACAGAATGCAAAGATTTCTACACAGGTAAGCTAGCTCAATACAAGGCTTTAGATCCCAGTTCTTATGAGGAAATTTGCACAAGCACTCACTACGCATCTTTACACTTTGACTGAAAGCTATGGCATGCACCTATTCCTCTAAGGATTCTAATTCGGTGTTAAGTGACAGCAGCATAGCCTTCAGAAGCAATAGTATCACTTACGGATATACTCTCCTAACCTACTCCTGACTTACTTTAGCTTTTAGTATCTAAAAGGATCTGAACACATAAGATAAGAATTCAGGATCTACATTAGAAAAGAAGGCCAAGGAGGACATTGCCAGCACTAAGCTGCTTACATAGTATTTGGAAGCAGCCATGAGAACTGATGGCAGAAGTGGTGGATTACTGGGAGAACAAGTGGCTGCTTTGCTCTGAAGTTCAACAGGCCCATGTCCTTCTTGTACTGAGGACCCCAGAGCTGGATGCATAAATGGCAAACAGAGAACAGATATGACAGAAGTACAGAAATAGGTAATACTGTACAAAAAAAGTCAGAATTTTCGCAAAAAAAAAAAAAAACAACAGCTAAAAAGTGAATTAAAAATACTATGATCCAAAATTTTAACTTTTCACTGGAATAGGAATGTAGTCACAAAAGCCAGTGTAACTTTTATATTCCAACAACAATGAAGAGATAACCTGGAATATTACTGGACTGTAAATCCAACCTCATGCTTGGAAATATTCAGACTGATCAGTAAAAGAGCTGCAGCAAACAGAAGTATTTGCTGAGCCAACACAAATGTTAAAATGGCCACATTTCAGTTCAGGAACAAATGGACTGCCAGCTCAGACCATGGGGTGTCTGGTCTGGTGTTTGTTCCCTAGTAATGGGCAGCGTCAGCTCCTTCTGAGGAAGACAAGACTTCCTTGGACTCGTAAGTTAACTGTAAAAAGCAATGGGAGAAATATCGGTTCTCAGAACTAGCTCCCTGGTGTTTCATACAATAGGGAACACAGGTAATACCCCACCTTGCAAAGTAAGAAACGGGACTTTTAAGCCTGGACGCACCACTGAAAGAAGGCAGCACAACCTCATGCCTCTTTTTTAGCTTTTCAGAGCTACGTGGTACTTGGCGAAAAGATCTTTCCTTGTCAAAACAGCAGGCTTGTACAGTAAATATTCAGAATTGTTCTCTCTTAACTTTTGGTCCTGGCCTTGCTTGATGCATCCCAGAGGACATTACTGGAGTGGCTGAACAGCCCAGGCTGGTTGCCTCCTGCAGCAGGATGCAGTGACAAAGAGAGCAGATCCTGATGCTCCAGCTGCTGCGTGCTCCCCTCTGCTCCATGTGGATGCAGAGCAGATTGGATGCAGATGCTACCCTGCACTAGGAAGACAGCTAGTACTTGGCTCCTGGCACAGCACGGGGAAGAAACAGCCCCTCCAAATTTCTCTGCAAGGGAACCATAGCTTCCAGCATGACCCAAAAGAAGGCAGGCATTCTCAGTGGCTCAGTGTTTATTCTGCAGGCAGTTGGGTATTAAGACCCGATTCTGCTGTTGCAGGAAACTTGCAGGTTTCCCATGGACTTACTACTCTCTGTACGTTCCCAGACATCCACCAGCTGCTCCATTTGATACAGTTTGCTTGGGGGAACAACTTTTGCATCACTACTGAATTATACCATAGGGTGTGAGAGTTGAGGTCTCAAAGGAACTTCCTTGTTATTTTTTTCTTTAATTGAATACTAAGAAATATTAAAACATATATGGAACTTAAACTAGTGAGAGACCTGGAAAGATCAGTTATTAGTAAAAATCAGCAATTTATAGTTTTCCACATCCACATAAAACCTGAAGATAAAGTCAATAAAAATAGGAAATAAAAAATTATGTACATAATATACGCTTCACCTACAGCTGCCATACTCTTCCTGTCAATTTTGATAAGAAATTAAATATTAAGGAGCACATACACCAAGAATGACTGTATTTCTGAGGTTGAAACTCGTGCATTCATGAAAGCAGGACAATGCTGTGGAAAGTGAACACTGGACATCACACTCTCCTGTCTGCCTCTTCTGTACAGCAGTTGCTCCTGCTCAGCCAAGTTATTAAAGTTAGCTTCAAGTTTTGGCAATAAACTTCCAAAGCTTCCAAACCTCTTGTGGTTTGGTTATCCACTTAAAAGTCAGGTCAGAATACAATTTCAAACGTGTCACTAAACAGTGGTGAAGGATCTGGTTACAAACACCTTTTCAGGAAAAGCCCTGTATCCCTACATGTGCAATTTTCCTAACGAACATGAGATCAGTGAACTCTAGGCTTAAGGAAATCTTGATCCGCACTCTCTAAAGAAATATCAGTGCTTGAAATGGAAATTTAATAACTTCTCCAGTTATTAAGTCATCACTTACCTTGCACTTTTTATGAACTTAGTAATGTAATTCTAAGTGACTGGAACCTACTTCTACTTGTTTGGTGAAGGATTATTAAATTCCTGATTTAGCACTGGTAATGTTGTAAGCAAAAAGACCAAATAAAGCGTATTGCCCACAAGCCTCATTTAATTTACATTTACATGTATCTCACTTCTCTAGCAACTGAAACAGTAGTCTTACCTTCTCCATGTCCTCTGTATGACTGTAGCAGCATAGTTCTTCTTCCGAAAGAGCTCTTTTCTTTTTCTTTCTTTTTCTATTATCTGCATTCGAATCTCTAAAGGGATTAGTTCAATATTTGTACTTTGCCATGCAACAGAACATAATTGATCATCTGCATTCCTGGATCCAATTACGCCTGTTTTTTCCAAGTTCAAACTGTCATCAGGAGCAGAACACGCTGCTGGGTTTCTTGGCACAATTCCGGTAGGTTCTGCCTCAGCAGACAATAAAGGGGAGGCCTTTTTTGCTAATTCGTTATTTCCCACTTTGTTAGTTTGTTCTACAGCATGCACACTGTCATTTCTGGTGTTTACAAATACTGTTTTGGCACTTCCTGGTCTACTGGAGCCAGCTGGTGAACATCGCTCATCATTTACCTCTTTATTTCTGGATTTCTGCTGATGCCTTTTGCCTTTGGAAGCAGCTTCACACTGCTTTGAGTTTCTCGCAATTCCACCAGTACAACTGACATTGCAGAAGAACACAGCCGTTCCTTCACAATGGTCCCTGTTGCCAGATGAAGACTGACTTTGATCTCTTAATTTTTCTCCAACACTAGCAGTCCTACAGGCAGAATTAGTACGCCTTCTGCTCCTCTGAGCACAAGTACCCATTGCCTCGACAGTGTGCTCCTTGTGCTTTTCTCCATCCAGTTCTATAGCAGCTGCAACCTGATGTTTCACTTCAACTTTTGGTCCCTCTTTTGCTTTACCACAATGGAAATGGACACAACTTGACTTGCTTTTGTTGCGTTTCCTCAACGAATCTTTAAACAGAGAAATGGAAACCAACATTCAGTCTCTGATCCCGCAAAACATAGTTTGTGTCTCTTAATTTTTTTGCTCAGTTACCTTTGAGGCACACTAGGATTTACTTAAATGAAAAAAAATGTGAAAGCAGGAAGAATCAGAAGAGGACATGGTTGCCTGTAACAGTACAATCCTAAACTTCTTCATTTGCTGACTGTTCTACAAATATTTTTCTTTCTCACATTACACTTGAGCTAGATGCCTGAAAAAAATTCACAGGGAGAAATTATTCCTTCACCTACCTGAATATACTGCTGTTCTCCAAAGAAACCAGCTCACCATGTGGCGCAGAAATGCAGGCCCTTGAACACACCTGCTCATCCCAGTGAAGACACCAAAACAGACTGCCACTGTTCCAAGCTTATTTGCTAAACTTCTGCTCTAGCCACCCTGTATCCTGGCACATGGTGACAGACAGGGTAACCCACTGACCCAGGAAACCTGAGTGCTTGGCTTCTCAGTGTCTTCCTCAACATCCTAAATCAACCGATGAAGTCCTTCCCACTTCACCCTTACTGCTGTGTGATAACTGCTTCTAAACACTCTTGTGAGGATGACTCAGAAGCTAGACTGGAATGCAAAACTGAAAATCTCCCATATACCAACCACCTTCCATTTTGTTTTGAAACTAACAGGAGGATGAGAAAATAGACCAGTCAGGATGAAATGTAACAAAGGGTAGGTAAGAGGGGAAAAAGAAAACAAAGAAGTCTTTGATACACTGTGTCATGGTTTAACCCCAGCCAGCAACTAAACACCATGCAGCCACTCTCTCACTTCCCCGCCCACCCAGTGGGATGGGGGAGAGAATTGGGAAAAAAAAAGTAAAACTTGTTGGTTGAGATAAGAACAGTTTAATAAAACAGAAAGGAAGAAACTAATAATGATAATAAAAAAAGAACTGGAATAGACAAAACAAGTGATGCACAATGCAATTGCTCACCACTCA
>JANZLP010000039.1:13003594-13016561 GCA_026930925.1 Chelictinia riocourii | reverse complement strand
AGACAGAGCGTGAAAACTTTGTTTCAGATGATTTAGTGCTGGGTTGGTCGTGATGTGATCTCTGAGGGAACATCAAGCTGGCGTTTGACAGGTGGAGAAAGAAAAAAGAAAGGCTGGAATAGAAAGATTTTCAAACCTGAGTTTGGTGCCTGGTGTATGCAAGTAAAACAGAGAACTACCCCTTTATCACAGGAGGGTTTTTTAAAGTTTGTATTTTTTTTGTAAGTAATGACAGTAACAGATACTGGAATCTTGACCAACGTTGGTGTTTTCTTTTCAGGTCTGTCTATGATGGAGAAGAACACGGTCGTTTCATGGAGAAACTGGAAGCGCGAATCAGAAACCATGATCGTGAGATTGAGAAAATGTGCAACTTCCATTACCAGGGCTTTGTGGACTCCATCACAGAGCTGCTGAAGGTTAGAGGAGAAGCTCAAAAACTGAAGGTAAGAGAAAGCCATCTAGACGTGGTCCTGGGCAGCTTGTTCTAGGTGGCCCTGCTTGAGCAGGAGGTTTGGACCAGATGAGCCAACCTCAACCACTCTGGGATTCTGTGAAACCACGTGAATGCCTGTTTTTCTCCTTTTGTCTAGAGTATCTCTCCTCTATCTAAAAAATACAACTAAAAAAAAAAAGTATCTCCATTCTTCCTGTAGCAATAGATGAGTCATTTGGAGTTTGACAATTATTTGGGCAAACTGCAATGGTGTAGTACGTTAAAAACACAAAACAGCTTAAAGCTAAGCCTGTTCTGCATTAGGAAATATGCTTTTCCTGGTGTACCTTATACCAATATCTTAAGCAAAAATAAGCTCTACAGTCAGAAGAGCGTCTGCTGTAGCAGCATATACTCAGTGCCTCATCTGGCATCGAATTCTCCTTACAGGTGGTCTTGTGTCTGAGACAAAGCAGCAAAGATTTGGCTCTGCAGTCATGAGGTGTCTGCCCAGCGCTGGCAAGTGCAGTGTTAATATTTAAAAAGCAAATGGACATCGGAGCATTGTAAGGTCTTCAGGTGTAAGCAGGAACAGTAGTGAAAAATAACTACTAATTTCACTAAATGACTATGTAAACGAATGCACAGCTTGATTCTTTTTCAGTAGCATCTCCAGGTTTGGTTGGCTTAACTAGGAGGTAAAATCCTTAGAGCTGGGAATGGAGAAAGTACAACGGTTACAACTAGGAATAGACTTTCCAGGTGTTTTGGCCTTTAAAGCTGTGCAGAAGGATGAGAGAAAGGTGGAATTTACCTATTTCTTGAAAAAAATGCATTTAGGGCAATATTGGTGATGATCCAATATTTTATAAGTACTGTGGCTAGTTTGAATATATTCTGCAGACTTGATCTTTGTACCTTTCTGTTGATTTAATTTTTTTAAAGTTATTTTTTTAGAAGCTTGCCTCATTTATAAATCTGGCATTTACTACTCTTTGTTCAGCTCAATTGGACTGTATTTTCAGTGTTGAATCCTGTGTGTTCACTTTAAAAATGAATTAAAAAGAAAATAATTACTTTTTAAAGCATGCATGTTTGGAATTCCCTTTGGCTTTAGACTATTTTTGAAGTCATGTTTCACACTACAGACATAAAGAATTATGCACTTCTTTTCAGAGGCACATTCAAGGAGTACTATATATGCAGTTTTATTGAACAGTCAGTTTGCCATGTGAATTTTGTGAATAAGAATGATAAAAGCCCAGATTCAGAGCACTTACAAGCCTTAAGAACATACATAAGGTGCATATGTAGATGGCTCAATACTAGATGATACTACACCTGGAAAAAATTTTAAAGTAACATGCTTAGAGATAAAAAATTAAGGAAAAAATTAAATTAAAAAATGTCAGGTTTTTAATATATTTAAAATTCCACATCTATTATAACTGCAAAATATATAGGCAGGAAGAAAGTGAAATGAAAAAAAACCCTGAAGTTGTAGGTAAAAATTATGCTTTTCTGAGTTACTGTTTGGATTTATGAGGTTCTTAAGATAAGCTGTAGTCTTTTAAGCACCGATACCTTTGGGTTTAAAATCTTTGCTAAATATGTTTGCTTTCACAATTATTTCACTGTTGAACCACTGAAATGCATGGAAAATAAAGAAAAAGACCCGGAAACAGTAGGAATACTAGGAAGACTATTCTAAAATACGCAGAAGAGACTCTCACATTATACCCAGTTTGCCCAGACCGCAGGTAGCGAGAAGTGCAGGGAATTCCCATGCAAGGTCTGACATGTTTCTAATTCACTACTCCATCATCACTGCATCCTGCAGTTTCCCTCGCTTGTTGCTGATGGCAGGCAGTTATGGAAGCCTAGGAGCTAGCATTACTGTGTTTTCTCTTCTGGGGATACTTCCATGAGAGAAATCTGCTCCAGTGCAGAAAGCCCATAAAAAACCCCAGTGCATTAACCTTCTGAAGGTTAACCTCCTAAAGCGCTGCTGGGTAAATCTCTGCAGCTTACAAGTGATTCTGTCCAGCTGTATGGAGAATCCGTGTTCATCTTTCCCTGAAACACTCAAATAAATGCACCGTCACATCGGTTTTCATCCTCTGGGATGGAGCCAGTTTTCGAGAGCAGGTCAGCAGCTCCTTTCCAGCTCAATTCCTCCTCTGCTTCTTGATACTGCATCTCCCAAATAGTTGGATACTTAGGGACTCCTAAATGCTGGCAACAAACTGCAAAAGTGGGTCCATGAAGAGAGACTTTATCAACTGACCTACAGATGGTACTTTGAGGACAAAAAAATCATGGAGGTAAAGAAAACACAATTTGCGGCTTGGTCCCAAATGTCTATGTTGTGAACTGCTCTTCTCTCTCTGCAAAATCTTCAGCTACTTCAGTTCCAGAAGGTTATTTGGTGAAGACAGAGCAGTCTGGATTTAAAAGGCTGCTGTGTTGCAAAACTCGAACCCGGAATTTTTTAAATGCCTGAAGTTTCCTAACATTTTTTTTTTCAAAGAGATCGCAGGCATTCAAGAGTGAATGTAATTACTCCACACCATGCATCAGTTTCAATTCCCTAGTGGAACAAAATCTTTTTATAGAAGCATGATGTTGCCACTTTGGCTTGGCTCTTCCTTTAAATTCCTTTGGGTAAAGGCAGGGAGAGCATCGGGGGAAGTATGGTACCTGTTTGCCTTGAGTAAGGGAAGAGTATAAGAATATCTATTCTATCCACTGAAACAGAAGATCTTGGGCTAGATGACTGTTCTGAGCTCATAGAGCTGGTCTTATGTTCTCATGTGATTTCAGTGCAAAAAGTGATGATACAACATAGATGCATTATTTTCCACACGACACACTGAGAAGGTGCTTCTAAGGGGAAATATCAATTGAATGTTTTATATGTTTACTCATAGTCACCAATCTAAGCAGGAGGCAGATTATTAGAGCATCAACAAAAGACTGAAGCGGCATTAATAGTGGTCATAGGCTGCATTTGTCAGTTTGGATTCCTCACTGTTCTGCTCGAAGGTTGTCATGCTGCATAATTACATGCCTGGAGGTTACTCCTGGGATCTCTTCAGGAACACAAGTACTAGACCCTTCTCCAGGCAAAGGAGCACCTGTGTTTATTTTAGTACAAGAGGCAGAAAAGAAAGGACATTACCAGCCTTGATTCCCTCTGCTCAGCCCAGTCTTCTGTGTGTTGATCAGCCTTGTATCTTCTTGATAACACCATGCAGCTCATATGCTTGGTGTCATGTTGAAAAAGTGCAAATGTAACAACCTGTCAGGCAACCTTCTCATTATCTGAGGCACTCTCTAAAGAAATACCTGGGTTTAAACACCTCTTAAGTTATACGTTGCATTGCCATGTGGCTCAAAGAGCCAGATGGGTCCCAGAGGAGACCTGGTGCCCTTGTGTTAGGGTGCCTTGAGCCATCCCAGAACCCATGGGTGAGGGACAGAAATGATTTGTGGCTACAGGCTCATTTTCCTGGTCATCTGTGGGATGTGGCAGGGGTGGCACTATGCTAAGCCGTGAAGCCCCCTGTTGCCCTGCTCAAAGTTAAAAGATTTAAAAGCATGAAAGTTCTGGAGGGCTTACCTTGGGCCAGGAGAATGGCTGCTTTTGAATGTTGTCATGACTAGCTGTGAAAACAGGCAGGCTGAATTGTCTCAGCAGTAATTCATTTAACTGGTAATTCCCTGTGTTTCTCAGGAATTCATTGAGCAACAGAGTGCAGGTCAACAGGAGGAGATGCAGAACATGGGGCTAGAGACTGAGGCATAGGTCAGGCAGTCAGTCAACTCGGAGCAAGACAGGCGTCCGTGAGGAAGAGACGCTCTGAGGCAATTGCAATGTAGAGGAGGCTTGGCCAGGGAGGGAGGAAGCCTGCAGAGTCCCTGCATCCTGCTGCCTGTCTGGGCACAGGCTCGTTGCCTAGAGCTGCAGGCTTGCTCTTGTGTCCATTCTTCCTTGAAAAATGCACACCAAACCTGGGTTTCCTTTCTCATGTCCGTATGGCATCCTGCCAGCTTGTGGAAAATGCGTACGCTCGTGCGATGGAAATACTGGCCTTAACTAAACTAGAGGCTGCTGTCTTAGGTCATGTCTGTCCTTTGAATTGTTTGGGGTTTTTTTTTTCCTTTTTTAGTTTTCATAGAAAATTAATTCTAAAATATTTTTGCAGTGATGACACTTTTGCCCTGGTGTATCTCAAAAAACAGCACAAAAACTAGAATATCTTCAAAGCAAATGGTAGACAGACTCAAATATACAGCGGGGTGCATTTGCAATACTTGTAAGTCACTTGTACAGAAACTTGTGTGATGGCTGTTACCTTTGAGATGTGCCAACAAAAGGAGTATCCCTGACTGATGGTACTTAATTAATGAATGTATGTGTGCACGTGTATTCCACCTATTTGGGACTTGCAATGTCCCTTCCAAAAAAAAAAACACCCCTCAATTTGTGAGAATACTAGAGACTTGTGCACTTTCATAATTAATGTTAGAAGTTCATTTAATGGCGGTGATTATTAAAATGAGCCTAACATGCAACTTACTGTTTGTTCTGTTTTTCAGCCAATTCAGGATTTAGCAAGCAGCCCACCAGAGAGCTCGTTCCAGAAACTGGCACCCAGTGAACATAGGTACACCTTATTGAGGGAAAAAGATGAACTTTAAAAACTTGAAATAATCTTGCAAGCCTTTCAGACAGCAGCATTGACTTGTGTGGTGGAAATAGTAAACCTATATTTTCATAATTCTATGTGTATTTTTATTTTGAATAAACTGAAAAATAATTTTTTTTCTCCCCAGGCTTGTAAATACATTTGTTTGGTGGGTCATTCTGTACAGCATCTTTCAAACAGTATGTTCCTAATGCTATAGTAAAATATCAGACCCATCCAGACCCTTGATCTAACTCTGTTCTGTAAAACTTTTATAATCCAAATGAAGGTATCCTTGCCAGAGACATGCTGTTAACTTGCACTATCCCATTAAATAGGACTTTTGGGTTGTTTTCTGTGTAACCTTGGTAGTATGTGCTTTTTCTTCTTCATGTGAACAGCTATCCTGGTAATCTTTTTCTTTGTCACATTTTTCTCCAACTTAAGAGGGTCTTCTATTCTGGATACTTGGGAGGGGAATAAATTAAAGTTTTACAGAATCTCGTGTGGTGCTTTACTGGGTGCAAATGTCGAAGCAATTAAACAATTCTGACTATTAAAATACCAAGCAAGGAAAGGAAAAGTTTCATGATAATGGCTGTACTTTGAATGAAAGGGCTGTATTGATCTGCTCTGATTTCTTGGAATTAAGATTGTTTATATTATGCACACAGTTGTGTTAAAAGAATGTGAATGTTGCAAACCCTTCAAAAGTAGGAGAGGGCTAAGGGTGGACTGCCACCTTAGTTGTCATTCTTAAATTAACTTCTGTATTAGTCTTTTTTCTTTTGGTCCCTGCCTTCCTGGAGACATTTACCTTCTGACCAACCATTGCAGATTTTCTGTAACTTTTTGTCTGGCTTATGCCTTATTTATTGCATATTCTTTGAATTCTGCTCTGAAGAAGGAATTACTACTTTCCTTGTGTGTAATACCAGAATATGGGCTTTTCTCAATGAGTCTTCAAGCTGCTTGGCGAGAGAAACATATAGAAACTGTAAGGTGGAAAACTATGTTAATTTGGGGTGTATTGCTGGAGATGAATTACTGTTGGATTTGTACAGTATGCTTACTACAAAGAATCTCGTCCATGACTTGGGCCCCCGAGGTTTAGTGTTCTTGGAAGCAAGCTTGTTCTTTGGATAGGTGGACTGCTGGGTTCACGTTGACTGCCACAACTTCGGCAGCTCACAGCTCAGGGTTCCTTTTGCCTCTCAGCTAGATGCCACCTACCCAGTTATTGGCAGAAGACTGACATGGTCCTGTGCAGCTGTGGCAAATGTTGATCCCAAAAGAGCCTGCTGAATCAAGCACACGAGCTGTCTAGGGTGTGATTCTGAGCAGAGTTGCTAGTACCAACACCAAGCTACAGCTAACCGAGCAGATGCAGAATTGGTAGCTAAAAGTGTATCACAAGACTTTGTTTACAGGCATACTTTTTTTGTCAGTTTTATGAATCTGCATTTTGGAGTGCACGCTAAGTGTTTGAAAGCCAGGTCTTCTCCTGTCCCATTCTCCATCTCATGCCAAATCAAGCATTTTTGGCAGCTGAGTCATACCACCTTCCAGCTGGAATCTGGAGATGTGAGCAGGGTCTGTCTGGTTTTAAGGCTGCCACTTGTTATCTGCAGGTGGTGGTACAGAACTTCTGGAGTTGTTCAGGCACCTGAAACTTTAGTCAATTCCTGCATGGTGCCTACAGGTACTCATCTTACTCTTTCGAGGTTTCTATTTTTCCTTGGGATTCTTAATTACAAATGCTGTTTGGTGGAAGACATCTAAACCTCTTTCTGGAGAAAAATGGTACCTCATCATACCCAACAGTCTAGTGGCTGCTGCTTTCAGCTAGAAAGTGGGAGAGATTAACCCCCTCTGCCATTCCTTAATCCAGGTTTCTTTTCTGAGTAAGGACTTGCTTCCAGAGCTTTGGCATCCTAGTGCTATATAGGAAGTTAGATATAAAAGTTTTATCACAGTTAGGCACTTGAGACATTTCATTGTGTATTCATTGGAATAGGGACTTGAGTCTCCTGGGTTCTTGATGACCATTGGCCTGGCTCTATCAACTTTCAAGTGATTTTTCTATTTGCAAGCAGAAGGTTGAACAGCTGAAGTCTAGGTGTGCTTGCCTCACGTGATGTTGAGTATCACTTGAGCTTTTAAAGTATGTGATGATACAGAGAATTCACCTAGAGAGAGAGCAAGTGCTGAACAAAATGGGAGGTGTGCTTCAAACTGAGCCCTTCAACTCCGATCATCTACATCAATGGTTGTAACCATTCAACCTTCAACACTTCCCGAGGCTTTCAGGAGAAGTTGTCAAGCAATATTAGCGTTATGCCCATATGGAACAAAACCATTCCAAATTCTTTAATTGAACTTAAGGAGTCTACTTCTAAGCTAGCATATGTGTACAAGTTACTAGATGCATGCAACACTTCAAGAACTTGTGTTAATTTCAGTCAATGTAAATATTTCAATAGCTGAAGCATGTGTAACTCAATACAGGATTCTTAAATCTTGGTAATGCAACTAAATTTTAAGAATATAAAATTTTTGAGGGATTAATCTTTTAGATGCTGGAAGGAAATAAAACCCAACCTTCTCAATAAATGCTACAACCAGTCTCATAGGCAAAAGCTTTTATTTGGTCTGAAAGAATTATCTGTATCTTGCATTCCTTCTAACATGCCTAGCATTTTAAATGCCAGTTTGGTTACTTGCGTGCCCATGTTTCTTCACATACGTAAATAACCCACCTTTTTTTAAAAAAATCATAGCTTAAATAATAGTCTTTTAAGTCTAGTGTATACACAATGTTTTGAAATTGCTTCCTTAAAGATGCAAGGAAGAATACTTTTTGTGCTAGACATTTTATAAAATAAGTGCAGACCAAGCTCAATTTGTATAAACTGTGGCAGGAATTCAGTTCTATGAATTCAGATTGTCCTGGCATTAGTCCAGCTTGGGGGAGAGGGTGGAGTCCACAACATGTCTGATGTGGCTGCTGTCATTTAAATGCACAAGGTTTCAAAGCATACAGTAGGAAAGCAGACGTAGCTTTTTAAAATCATACAAAGAATCAACCACAGTTTCTGATTAAGAACACTTTTTTTTTTCTTAGTTTCTTCCTTTAAATGTAGAAATTACAAATCAAAGGAATGAACAGCCTTAGTATGAGGTGGTTACAAGCTCATTAAATGTGTTTACATCTAAAGTAGATGCATTTAAAGAAAAGCGCTTTTTGCCTGACGAGCAAATGAGCTGAATTACTTGGGTCATGTTTTCTACTCCAGCTGATTTTACAGATGTAGGCACTGTGGCTTTAACACATACAGTTTTGACAATGTTCGCGATTATTTGTGAAAGCTATTCTTGCACACGTTGCTTCCCTGAGCCTCAGACCTACTTAAAATAGACACAATGCAATTTCAATCACATTTTAAAAGTAATAAGGAAGAACTGTTCAGAAAAAGATGTTTGTGCTATAACTAACAGTTGCTTACAGTGTCTCTAGGCACAAAAACCTATCATCTGTCAATAGTAGACAGTTATCTCCAAAGATGATATCAAAGCACTGGTTACGAAAAGGGAGCTCTTCTACAGTATGTATGCTCCTTATACAGAGTTCCCTGCTAGGGAGCCTTATCGCTAAACACTGACTTCAGTGTTCACCTAATAAAACTGGACTCAAGCAGAGCTCAGGATGAATTGAACAATCTAAAAACTTTAAAAAGCAGCTTCCCAACCTCAAGTTCTGTTACCCCAAACAGCAGCAGCAGTAGTGCAGGAATTGTCCTGGAAGGTATGGAGGTAGGACCATGTGCTGAACAGTAGATTATGTGACAACAGTACGATTATGTGGCAGTAAAAACACGTGAACACTTCTGTATTTAACAATAGAAGTTTCAGAAGCAAAAGGTTGCTTAAGCAGCAAAATAAGGATGGCAAGAGAAACAGGCATCCACTATAAAAGGCTAGCAAAAGCACTAATAGCACTTCACCCTGTGCAGGCTCCACAGCATGTCCCAAAATCTGTAGAAGGCTGAGAAGCTACTCTGCAGTATGGGTGGGAGGAGAAGTAAAAACAGACACTGTTTACTGTGTTGGTGTGAAATGGAAACTTCTACAACAAATTCAGTTTCATCAACAAGATTTTTATGATGAACCTTTACCTATCAAATTCCAGCTTAGCATTTTATGTCCATCTTTTCCATTGAAGAAAATGGGGCGTTTGAATAAGTAATGTAAAACAAGATCAGATTTAGGATATTACAGTAGGTTCTGATACATTTAGTCGCCTTAGGGGAAGTCAGAATTACTTAAAACATGAACTCCTGTATCGAGCAGAGTGTTTAGCAGCCACAGCCAGAGGAATGCACTTTATAAACATCAAGAGTTATTTATTTCTGAAACAGTTTATGCTTTAAAGGACTATTTTTGATAGACACTGTTCTTGGTACATGAAGATTTGAGAAAACGCATGCTTAATTTCTATTTTTTTTTGCATAGCAGTGTGATATATGATCAAGTAAATAAAGACTTTTCTACAGGGATAGAAAATGTATCTCAGCTCAGAACCACACAAAATCTTGTAAGCAAATTTTTGGCCTAATAAAAACTACGTGATGAATGTATGGAATTCAGAGAATGTATTTATCTTGGAAGCTCTTGAGATCTTGTTCTTGTGTTTCTCTGGAAAGCATATAGCAGACTTTTTTAGTGTTACAAGATAGGACAGGTACTGGGAAGCATTTATGAAACCAGAGTTGAGGGGACCTTGAGGCACTTAAGACTGCACTTATTACAAGGACTACAGAAAAAAAAAAAAATTAAAAAAAAATCCTGGCATATGTTTGAACTTCAAGAGCTACTGAAGAAGCAATTTTATGGCAAATAACTCAGAATGCATTATATATCACACTATGCATATTTTGTTATAAGTTGTGTTGTTTCCTTTAGGGAGTCAAGGAAAAGAAGTAAGGGTAGGAAAGTAACAATTATCCTATTCAGCATCAAGTGCTGTCTCACCGTCATGCTTTTCAAAGCCTCACCAAGATTTTCCAGCTCCATCAGACCTGCGGAGTCCCATGGAGCTGAAGCAGTGAGTGGATCCTCCTCTACAGCTCTACATGGAAAAAACAAAGCACCTGAGAAAGAGTTACTGGCAGCAATTTCAGGGGGGTAAATTTTATATCCATCATGCTCCAGAGGAAAAAAAAAAGATATTCAGCTCCTGCAGTTCTATTACTAGAGGTTTTATCGGCTGCCCTCTAGTGAGACCGTCCAGTGACACATTCCCTAACCTTGGTGTAGAAGTTGGCTGTGCAGAAGTCAAGATGCTGTGTTTACCCTCTTTGTCTTGGTCTGTAGTATTTAAATATGCAGCATTTAGTTCCTGAGCAATAGTGATTAGGCACTGGACACAGGTGGGGCCAGGAAAGAGAAGGTGTGAGGGAGAAATATCCTGGGAATTTATCAGCATTTGTCATGATGGTGATTAAAGGGTGAATTTCTCATTAAAAACATGGACAACAGCATGTAGTAGGTTTTCACAGTTATTTTACATGCTAAAAATCAAGGATGGAGGATTTTTAATTGTTAACCTTGAAAGATCATCTTACCCAAATGTTTTAAAGTCTGATTTATATAGCTAAGTGTGATAATCATTATAGGCCACCATTTCTTACAAAATCTGTCTTGAATATCTGTTCTTTCTTCACTTCAGATACCCAAGGCCCCTGTGAAATGGTGATATTCTCACAGCTTTTGCATTCACATCTTCCAGTATGCTTTGACTTTCTAGATAACCCATACCAAGCAAAACCTGCGTTTGATGCCTGCTTCGGGAGTCCTCTTGCTTGAACGTGGAGCTGGTCAGAGCTGCGCCAGCAGAGGAGCAGGTCTGCAAACTCAGAGAGGCCAATGCTACTGCTTCCATGCCTGGACATGCTGCTAGTGTGTTTAGTTTAGCTCATGTTTGACTTCGGAAATAAAGACAATTTTATCAGGTTGGACCACATGACTGAGGCTGGATAACTCCGGGAAATGAGACAAAGTCTCTTTCTTCTGAGTTGCTTTCTGTTCCTATGACCCACATTTTCATACAAGAATGTAATTTCCCAGCACCCACCTCGTGCACAGACCTTTCTTGTACGCACACCTGTAGGGAATGCACATCCTCTTATTTTATTTCTCTCCAGTACTACCTTTTTTTCCCCTTCCCAACTCCTTGCTCAAGCTGTACTCACACAAAAGGGTCTGAGTATCTGCAACAGTCGTGTGTGAAGTGCACATGCTATAAAAAGGGTCTGCATCAGCGCAGGCATGTGTTCTACATTAGTCAGTGTTGGAAAGGACGGGTCAAAACTGTATGATCAGAAAGTTGGGTAAAGCCATTTGCTAACCACCTTTGGCAATGGATGTGCTGTAAGAAAACAGCACTTTATAGCACTTCCAATTTTGTTTGCCCTAATCAGAGTTTGGCACATCTCGTCTACCACAGCAGGCAAAATGCAATTAAATGGTGTCAGATGTAAAGGAAAAATAATGAAATTTTTCTTCCATAAATCACAAAACCCTAAGTCTTTGCAATCTTGTAATGGTCTTGTAAACCAAGCTCCTGCTTACATTACTTTATCTTTATGAAAGTGATAAAGA
Organism: Chelictinia riocourii; assembly: GCA_026930925.1. Lineage (NCBI taxonomy): Eukaryota > Metazoa > Chordata > Aves > Accipitriformes > Accipitridae > Chelictinia > Chelictinia riocourii. The sequence continues at coordinate 13,004,774 of JANZLP010000039.1, read as the reverse complement.
AAACATAATACAGTATACTTGATTATAAATTATAATTTTATGAGCATCAAAAAATGCAAACTTGCAAAGCTTATGTTCATTCTTATGTGTCCACATACTTAAGTGCCAGCAGATGTTCAATGATCAATAAAACTCAATTTATATACATTATTCTGAAGCATCCTTGATCATAAATACAGGCTGGGAATGTCTAACTTCACTCTGAGTAACAATAATGATAATCGACTACAAAGTTACAATACAGAATGCTATTGTGGTGAGTTTTATTTCAACTCTAGAAATAAAACATTTATTGATTCTCATCAAGACTGCTGGGACAGAACCCAGGATTTAGAACCTAAACTGTAGATCAATGGAAACAGCAGGTGGCTAAAATTAACTTCAGTATTGTCAGGCATGGTTGGCCGAAAAGGATCTTTTTTATTATGGTAAACCAAATGTCCCCAGAGGCTATAGACTTTATAATGAGGTGTCCCTGAATTGTGGTGTTGCATTTGTAATGATAAACAAACATACCTTTATTGGGAAGAAACCACTGATTTGCACAGAGATCATAGGAAAGCGGGTTCAGAGAGGTACTTTATTTCAGGGCTGAGTCTCCAAACTCACTATATAGAAGCAAAAACTGGGAGTGTAACATAGGAGTGTAAGATACCACATACGAGCTCAAGTCCACCTCAACAGAGTATGACTGGACGAACAAACTCTTCTGAAATCTGGTGTCTGTCAGACGTAACAGAAGATGAGTTAACTAAATTTTTTAGTGGAGCAAGGACCGCTTTTCTGCACTTCAACATGTTAAGTAAGAAAAGCCGAAACACTCAAACAAAAGAAGCAAACTAGGAAAAGTGATGTATCGTCTTGCTTATTCCTGTTCTTCCACTGCATTTTGTGAGATAGCAAACCCAGCAGAATTAGACAACAGTAGAATGAGACCAGTCCGTTTCCCCTCAGCTGTAGAGTCACCTCACCGCTGCAACTACAGTTTCTGGCTTTCCTGATCTCTGCACTTTACTCCCTGCCTTGGGTGTGAGAGGGGCGTTTGATCAGTCAGGGGTTTTAACTTTGCTTACACGGTTGCCAGACTCGTGCTCCTTCAGCATGCGAAGCCCAGCATCCCCAGGTCTGTTGTGCCTGTGCATAGGCCACCAGTGGCGGGTGAGGACAAGGCGAGGTTTTG
>JANZLP010000039.1:12903403-12915095 GCA_026930925.1 Chelictinia riocourii | reverse complement strand
ACCAATCTGCAGAAAAATTCATCTCTAAACTCCTAGAAGTATTTGTATTCCATAACTGGCAATTTACTTGCAAGGAGTGGTTTTAAACTATTAGAAACCAGACAGGAAAAAACTTAAATACCCAAGCATAAACTCTCCAGGCAGTAGATTGCCATTATTAGCTTTTTCCCAAGCAACTCCGTGACACGTGTTTTCAGGTGTCCCGATGAATCAGAAGTACCTTCAAATGCATTAAAGAGTGAAATAGAAGCAGGCAGGTCAGAGGAAGAAAAAGACCTATAGGTTGCATCCCACCACCGCACAGACGGCAGATACACCTCAGCTGAGCGGGTCAGCTCCAGCAACAGCGTATTACTGTTCTATATAAGGTATATACACCTCGGGAAACTTCAGCTTTCGCCCTCCCAGTGGAAGTGGTGCACAGAAATGCACTCTGCTGAGCAGACAAGGCACTTGCAGCCATTTGGTCCATCCACAGCAATAGCCTTTTTAACGCTGTGAGCATTTTCATAAACAATCCATCATAAACAACATATTCTTTAACTTTTCCTAAGGTTTGTCATTAAGTATATTTTTCTCACTTTGGTCACCTGTAGCTGATGGACAGGATATGTTTGCAAAGCATACATGACAAAAAAGCCAGCGGAGAAGCCGGGCAGCAGGGGGACAGCATCGCGCTTTCCCCCTCCACCATGCGCACAGCCCTGGGGCTGGCAGGGCCAGAGCAGTACAGGACAGCCCACCCCGACACCTCGGAGAGCCTCTGTCCCACCTGGTTCCATCCCTGGCTCCCACGGATGTGCCAATTCCACCAAGGATACAACACATTTGTGATGTGTAAAGCTGGGTCACTGCAAATGATGTATAATGGTTTCACTGGAAAAAGTGTACTGGTCATGGCAGAAAGTATCTCGCCTACCATAAACTGCCAAATATCCCAATGCCTTGTTCACTTCAGAATCCTTTTCCACTGCTGGCACACATTACAGGCAACAAAATAAAATCAGCATATGAGGTATGTGCTTCAATGTTAGTTTTAAATACAGTGAAAATATCTAACACTTTTTGTAGCTTTTATAACTTGCATATTCCTAGTACATGACGGTAGGCCCTTAAGCAAACTTGTTGCTCCTAAGGCATGAGATTATGATGACATATAACTAACCCTCTTAATGTTAACTGGTGTGTTTTTGTGAGTGATGGACTAACTCAAGCTAGTGAACCTGAAGCAAGAAATCAGAGAACATCAACACTAAAAAAACCAAAACCAACAAACCCCCTGACCTTAGAGCCACCATTTTCTCCCAGTGATGAACCTGTCTGTCTAAGGCCACCTGAGAACTATTGAGGAGGTAATTTCCATGGCAGGAGGGGAAACTGAAGCATCTGATGCTAGCTAATGGGCAGTGCCATTGGCAGAAGGGCTGGACTAGTGGAGCGAATTTCATGATTGCTGCAGTAATTCAGTTCAATTCACTGCTGTGTGAGAGGCTGTGATACAAAGAGGTGGCACTGTAATTTTGGTTATTGCATCTTGTATTTGTGTTGGGGATTTTTGTTTTGTTTTGTTTTTTCTGTTCTGATATCTCACTTACTTAGAAGTGTAAACTCGTGGAATTGTACCAGTAAAACAGGTGTGAGACCAGACTGCGGCCCTTGGCCTTTAAGGAGTTCATAAACCAAATTCTCTTCCTAGCAATTGCTTTTTGAAACCAAGTACCTAAATATACCATTGCTGTGGACTGGTAAGTTAAAACCAGTGCTGAAATGAAAAGTAGCCATGTTCTGAACAGAACTGCTTCCAAGCTGTTTGGGTTTAAAATTCATAGCTTATGTAATTTATTTTTGGTTTTGGGGTGGGTCTCTTTTGCATGTGTAGGTTTTTTGGGAGGGAAGGGGTGCATGTTCCTCTCTGAAATTCTTACCAGTATTTTTAAGACAGTCAAGACATTCTGGCTTGTAAACATGAAGACCATGCTAAACATTAAGGTCGCGTCTGCAGAAGTGTTAGGACTGACTCCAAAGCCAGGTCTCCAGATCTACCCATTTGCAGCAAGGTCACAGCCTAACCCAACGTGCCATAAGTTAGTCTTTACAGGTAGAGGATTGTTCTTCAAAGGGATTTTTTAGCATTGCAGTGCATTTACAGCATATTCATTTAGTTAATCTCAGTTTTTACACAGCCTTTGCTCCTGATCTCCCTTAACTTTTCAAAATAAGTATCAGGTTTATGAAAAACATAAGACTTAATTTCTTTTCACGCATTTTTGTCTTTTCAGTACTCTTGAGCATAACAGACTATTTATTGTATATTTTATTGTAAAGAAAAACTTAGATATTAATACATCTTACCAGACAATCATACTTAATCTTTTAGCTACCAGGAATAAATTAATTTACTGTCAATCATAGGCTTCCTCTAATGTCCAACAGAATTGTTCAACAATTAGATCTAGGGGCTGTTTTCATTAAAAGAAAAATAATTACTGCAGGACAATGAAAAAAGTCACATAAAAATACACAGTTTTCATATAGTTTTTTGTAAATGCAAAAGAACTTCCCATCTATAAATAAATAAATACACAAGGTTAGGTACTGCTTTCAAGGCCTGGGCTATTATGCGCCTGTAATTCTGTGGAACCCAGCAGATTTCTGTCAAGGAGCACAGCTCGTCACATACCTCGGTATTTGCAGAATGACCCCTTGAGACATTCTGGGTAAGTTAAAATATGTGCAAATATGGCTAATGCATTCTCCCCCTAAAAGGCTGTCAGATACTGAACAGCTAGATTCTTAATAGTAATTTGGAAAATTATATGATTGTATACTTACAGATTAGCTTGAAGAAAAGATGTTACAGCATGCTTAAAATTGCTAAATGGTATATGTAAGTATAGTCTAAAATAGAATAATGTAATTTTTATATAATTACAATCACATATGTTTTAGTATTAAATATTACTTAGCAACAAGTGATAAATGGCCAATGTGGATGTTGTCTGAGTACAGCTGTATTTTTTACAGTCTCAGATTTAATCATATTTCATTAAGGCGAAGGACTTTGATCTTGTTTTTCCTTAGCTGTATTTTTTTTCTTTTACTATATCAACCTGCCTAAAAATATATTTAACAAGCCATTTCAATGCTGTATTTTGCTAACTATTGAACAGGTTTTTAAGCTGTTGAAATATTCCATGAATATTTAAATGATGAATATGATACATTAAAGAACAAGGTTACAAAAATACATAATCTCTGCTAAAGCTTTGCTGAGATAATTTTTTAGAATTTTGATTTTAAAAGGTTTGTTTTACAAATGTGAATTTTACTGAAGAAATGTTCGTGCTGGGGTATCCAAAGCGAGACCCTTGTCCCATTTAAATATTGGCAAAATTACTACTGATTTCAATGAAAATGGCCCCATCCTTCCAGTGTTACTTTGCACAACCCTTATAGCTGAATATTAGGGAAGCACTATTATTTTTTAGCCTTTGGAACCTGGAATTTAAGATACTGGACATGCCAGTACTGCTCCTGAGTTTGGTAGGTTAATTGTAATTGCTAGTGTTTTGGCACAGCCTTTTGCAAGAAGAATGCTCTATTTATCCACTTATTTTTGCTTTCACTCACTTTCTGACTGAGATCCTCACACTGAATAGTTACTAACGTGAATTTCTACTGCACCTCCTTTCCCTTCATTGTCCACCTACCATGAAAAGACATGGCTGGCTGGACAAATTTCTACCCTTATCCAAATTTCACATTTAATTTAATTTTAGCAAATCAGCTGGGAAGTAGAAATAGGAGTTCACCAATTATTTCTATGGGGAAAACAAACGGGGAAGGAAAAGTGAGACATACTCTCGAATAGTCAAGCTCCCTGGGCGTGGAGTCGGTTAAAGCTCGTACGAGGGCGTTCATCATGCTGATGGGAGGAGAAGGCGGGGAGGGCTGAGAGGGTTCCTGCTGTAAGGGGCTCTTTGGTTTGGAAGGCAGCCGACCTCTTCTGCCTTTCAGGCTGTCGGTACGGACAACTAGGTAAAAAAAAAAAAAGGGAGTCAGTTCTGAAGAAACCAGCAAACGACAGGTCAGAATGAACACCTGCTTTTCTTACGGTGGCCAGCCCCGCAAAAATAAGAGCACTCTCCAGTTTCAGCACATGCTCTTGATGCCTTTGATTGCAAGGGAACACAAATGATACCAAAATTGTGTCAGACCTATGATTATAAGCAGCAATGTAGCTGCATACTTGAAGCCCAGCTGTGTTCCTAGTGTTCGTGCTTTGTTCGCAGCACGTCTGTGCGCCCGTGTGTGCGTGCCCATGGACGCAGACACACACGCGCAGACACTCTACTGCTGAAAGAAAACTGAACGTGAAAGGCAGATTCTGATGTTCCTACTACCGGTGCACCTTTTAAACGGCAGAGTCGTTCATTCAAAGTAATTTTAGCTTTCTTGAAGCATTTGAAAAAAGTATGGTCACACTATACAGGTTATATTATCCACGCTAGTATTTGCAGTGGGACTGCTCACCCAGCATTACTCCTCACACACTTAAATATTTGCAGAATTGGGACTAATGAGTTGATCCTGTTTCCATTTAAATTAATTGCAAATTTACAGTCAGCGTACGGGAACGAGACAAGATCCTATGTCAAAATGCACACAACCCAGCGCAGCCCCCAGTGAGATAACAGGGGGAAGCCAACAGCATTATCGAGCAACGTTCAAAGTTAATAAAGGAGACATTTTGGCTAGTGTCAAATTATCCTCTTGTGACCTTGCTGTTCTTGAACTCTCGGGTCTAGAGTCTACATACGATAATATGAGTGAAAAGAAGAAAATCAATACATTATTACACAAATGCACATATTTTGGGTTATGAATCCCATCACTGTAAAATTCATTGTAAAGGCATCCATGTCCACACACAGAGAGATTCATTTAACGTAACATTTCAGTGTCTGGGATAATAATAGCAAAAGTCTTTACCTTCTTTAACCATGCCAACGCTGAGACACTTCTGAAACCGGCAGTATTGGCATCTGTTACGACGTCTCTTGTCCACTGGACAGTTTTTATTTGCCAGACAAACATATTTTGCATTTTTCTGAACTGTTCTCTGTGAAAATGCAACACAAAAATAGTAAACTGATCGTTTATTGAACAACTTAGAACCTGACAAAATGTGTTTTAATTACAACATGAAAAGCGACAGTGCAATTCATATAATTAGATAAAATTAATTTCCTAACACACTAGCCTGCAGGAAAAACAATTTTATTAGTGTTAGCTGCTGACAATGAAAATCATCTAGGATTGTTCTGAAGCAAGTCTCTGGAGACAGGCAACTTTGAATGATAAAATCATATCTGAAATTACCAGGTCATCACATCTACCTTTGGGGATTAGATTATCTCCGCTTTTAATATCCCTTTGGGAACAATTTTCTACTTGGTTCATTCCCTTGATTATTGCTGACCTTATTAAAATAAAATCAAAATGATCTGCAATGTACTTCTCTTGCTATCGCTATTGTTAGTCAAATACCACAATAACTGGTTTGGTTAGCCATTAAAATCATCAGGGAGAAAAATAAAAATACCAGAAACCCCTACAAAATATGCTTAGTTAAATATTCTGGGAAAGCTAACCTGACCTGGGAAAAAAACCAGACAGAATTATAGTGTAGTCATATACATTTAATTAAATCTAAGATGATCTTAAAACTATACAATAAATTTTAAATTTGTAAAAACCTGGTACGCCTTGAGAGAACGTAACAAACATTGATGCAAAAATGTATTACGTCTTTCCATACTTAAACTCAAAGACACATCAATAAATAACTTAGCACCAAAAAAAAGACATTAATAGGAAAGACATCAGAACAGGAACAAATTTATCAACTCAACATTCAATATTAAATCTTTCCCTGCAATTAAATTCACAGATAAATGTTATTTTATAATTTGTGTTCCTTTTCAAATCACAGCCTCAATGTACTAAATAAATGTAAGAGACACAGCAAATACTGTTCTTTGCGCTTTGGAGCAGAAAACTCTTTAATTTTGCAGAATAAGCTCTAGATACTGCTCTCAGTCAAGGATATGCTCTTGATTTCCACAGGGGCAGGATTGGGCCCATAAAAGCTGCTATTTCCAGGTTATTCATGTTCCCTTTTCTAGTTACATTTAAACAACACATGAGTTTTATAGGAGATGTGTATTTACCATGCTGTCAAAGGATTATTATTAAGCAACATTAGCAGCTCCGTCTACAACCAAAAAAATGTCATAAGCCCTCCCCCCCAACTATTTTTGGACTATTTTTGTTCCCATCGTATCTTTCACCGGAACAGGGGCATGACGGCTGTCTTTGCAGTAAGGAATATCCCAAATCAACCCCAAATGTACGAAATCTTAAACCTGCTGCCCAGGACCATCCTACCAAAATTCTATCCCAAGCTCTTCACTTCAACAAGCTATTTCTGAAAATAATGCTGGGACCTGAACTCAGAAAGGAAATTACAAAGCACCCAAAACGAAGAGCAAAAAGAGCATATTCAACTCCTAAAAATATAAGCACAAAGTTTCCACTGAGAAACTGCCGCCTGTAAGTTATTTGTGTTGCTATTTAGCTGCAGAGCCTTCTCCGTTACAGCGCAGGCACTGGGACCCCGTGCAGTGCTTAGTCACTGCTCTGCAAGCAGCCTTCCACTGGCGAGGGCTCACCGGGCTCCCCAGCCCAAGAGTAGTGGCGAGGCAGCAGCCAAATAAAACTGGAAGCGCTTGGGTTTGGCCCAGGTGTGAAACCAGTTTCCCACTGGGGCCGGCCCCACAGCGCTCCTCAACCCAACCACCCCGGGACAACAAACGGCCCCAGGAAAACAACAACAAACGGCACTGCTGCCATCAACTAAGACATCCAGTGGACCTTACGATTTCGGGGTTTCCTTCCTCGCTTAGAAAGGAGGTTTAACTGGAACGAGCGACTGAGTGAAACCCTGGCTGGCTGGATTCCCAGTGAGTTCTGCTGTGGCACAGGTGCAGTGTCCAGCTCAGACCGGGGCGACCTGTGCTCCGTTGAGGGCCGCTGGCAGACTGACCGGAACTGCGGTTCGGTCCTTTGCTCTGATGGACCAGGGTGGGAGTAGAGGCAGGGGGGGTTCCAAATGGGATCTAGCTGCATGAAAAGAGCTGCAAATTAAAAAGCTACTAGTTTTACGTAAGACATTGTCAAGGATATAAATACTTTTAAAGTTTGGGGGTTTTTTCACAGGTTGTAACACAAATACAGAAGCTAATTAACTTTTTCTTTTTTGTTATTTTACCTTCCTTCTGCTAGATAACATTAATTTACTTTTTCTTTTTTTTCTGTGGAGCATAATCCACCATGGCAATGAGTTGCTTACAAGGGAGCAAGAAATTCTGGAAGTATCGTAGCCACTCTTTGTATGGTATTTCATTCACTGGTGCTGCTGCTATCTGAAAACTAACCTGCATGAAAAGACTGCTATAGATGTTGTTCCTTCTGTATTTTGATCAATATGGCTAAGCTACCATCCCTTTACAATAAAGAATAGTCTTTACAGTGCTTTTTCTGGAGCATACAAACATTTGCTGACTTCTTTCAGGTTAGTTTTGCAAAATATTGGTAAACAAGGCATGGAAACCAAAGAAACATAATGGAAATGGTCATCAGCACAGATATAGAAGAAGCTAAACCTACTTCAGACTCTTTTTTTTTTTTTTTTTTTTTTTTTTTGAGGTAACAGTGAGCTTTAAATACCCTCATTTTCCATATATGAACTTTTTTAGAATGGCCAGTCTTGGTCTGCACTGTGTATGTGTACCATTAGAATGATGACATTTTCATAATAGGTATTTGATCATCATACATGTTTGATTTTGCCTCCACCAAGACAAACTAGCTTACTTCCAAACAATTTCTCAGTCTGGAAGTTATAGCAGCTTCCGGTTAGTGTCCACACACTCATAGGAGAAATGTAGTACAGTACGGTGATACAGACCTTTTTCCATGAGTGAACTACTGAATTTTTTTCTTCATTTGAGCTGCTGGTTCTGGTGGGTTTGAATTTACTCTACCTTTCTAAATATTCTTGCTGGACCCCTTACAAGTAACTCACAGACCTGCAGCTATCCAGTGAGCAAATGGAATGAGCCTAGAACAAGGATCCAGGAAACTGAATGTTTTCATCTCTGATCTAAACTGACTTTCTCAGTTGGGCTGGTCACCAGCTTTCTTTTTCACCTGTAAAATATTGATATACCTATCTAGAGGAATATTGAGGATTAATTAGTTAATATTTGTACAGTGCTTTGCTGATGTCGTATATAAGCCTTAAGTATTAGTAGAAGTCTCTGTTTCATGCAATTATTTTTCCTTATTTCAGAGTCTTTGGAATAAATTTTTCCAGGATAAAGAGCTTCGAGCAATGATTGAACAAGATGTGACAAGAACGTATGTAGATCTTTAAATAAATATATATATATAAATTTAGGTTCTGCATTTTTATGTGGTATACATTATATTGTGTTTTCTTGATTTCAGCTAGCAGAAAAGTCAGGATTGTTGAAAACGAATGTGTAGAAACATACATTAAATATATAAAAAGACAGCTTTCTTAGAGTGAAAAACAAAATGCTTTTAAACATTAAACCCTGGAGATTTATTGGTAACATTGAAGAAAAGCTCTTCTAAATTAAGATATTAGGAAATGTATTACTAGCTGCTTCATGGGCAGAGCCCATGAGTCTGCCTCTCTTCAGCCCTTGCCCATCACTACATTTTCCAGCTCTGATCCTTGCTGGGGAACAGCAGCCATCAGCAGAGATGCTGCATCCAGGAGCATCCAAGATGCTCCACTCGCACATGTCGCTGCTTTGTGGTGGAGGTGGGAATGCAAGTTTAATGGAAGAACCATGCTTTGTATCATTTAAAAATGGTTCTGATGTAACACTGGAGAAGGTGCAATCGAAGACTGAGCATGCATGAGCAGGAAGATGGACTAAATGAGTCATTTGGTCCAGCTCTGATTTGTTTCATGTTTTCTTAAGCATTTCTAAAAGCCACTCCCTGCATTTGTCTTTCCTCCAGACGCCTGTGCATCCACCTCCTTATTCTTGCCTCTGAACTGGAACATAACAGCTGACAAAGAGCAGTGATTGCTTTGGAGCACCCAGAAAAGACCACTATTCGTGTTGTGGTTCCAGTTTTTGCCACGTGACGTACCACAGAACAGTGTCTTCACACCCTGTCTTTGGGACACACCAATGAATGATTGTAAGACCTGGAGATGGCTGGGACAGAAAACATGTCTAAAAATTAAGCCTATAGGTAACCTTTCCAATCCCCTGAAGAAAAACACAAAGCAAAGAGGACTTTCTTTTGGCATATGGAATGAAGGTGAATGGTAGCTGCTTGACTGAGGATACCAGCATGCTAGGGAATATTGCAGATGAGTCGTGCTTTTAAAAGCAGCTGTGCAGCCAGAGGTGGATAACTAAACTAAAAAACCAAATGCCAGTCAAATCAACCTCCTTACTGGGCCTGGCATCCTGGAGCAGAAATAAATTTCAGAGGCTGTGGAAAGACTAGAAGGAAGACTAGAAATTCTAGAAAAGGAGAGAGAGACATCATCAGTCTGTATCATGCAAGTGAGAGGACTCCAGTCTCTGGCTCTTTAAGGATGAAGCACCCACAACCAAATCCTTTTCCAGGAGAGGCTTTCTGCTCCATTGACGAAGGCACAGTATAGATAGGTATCCTGGTGACTCTACCCAGCTTTGCTGCAGATTTGGGTGTAATGATGTGATCTAGAAGGAGGAAATAATTTTTCTCTGTGGAATACTTTGCATTCTATTGATGTCAAAACCCAAGCACTGTAATTATGATCCACCCCAGAGAAATCTTTTACATATGTTGCCTGCAAAGGCCAGCGTGGTATCATCCTGTTATTCTGCACTGTTATTTCAGGTGATGGAGTGATGGAAGTTGGAGAATTTATTATTAAAAATTCATTAACACGTCTTTTCCCCTCCTCCCCCACTTCACATCTTCTATTTGTACTTCCCTAGTTTTGGAAAGCAGAGCTGTCTGAGGAAGCTTCTCCACTTTGCATTTACCCACTGAGACAGCTGACCCACAGAGCAGAATTTATGCTCCTGTCCAGCTCATGCAAAACAGTCCCTTAAGCAAAGGGATTCCTTCTGCCTTCAGGCCAGTTCAGACTTTGCTGTCAGGGTGCCCACAACATAGCCTGTCATGGTGAACTAGTTCTTACTGGTTACGTAAATGCTCTCTGATGGAGATTGGTGCAATACATACCTGCACAGTGCCGTAGTGCAGATGGGGTTTTATGCTTCTTCCATAGGATCAGTTCTAGTGTCTTGTCCTGGTAATATCTGTGTTACTGATTTCCTGCAGTAACCAAAAGAGCAGAGACTGGTGGATGTAGCCACTTCATTTAACTCTGTGAGGATGAAGATTTTTGATAAGGAGGACCTGGAGACCTCTGCTTTTGCTACTTTAAAAAAGGTTTGCCATCCCCAATCCACATGGTGAGCACCAAAAATCTGGGGTACAATTTCCATTCCTTCCTCACTGAACAGGACAGCCATCACCGAAGGCTGGGAGTAGGCACCCTCTGTTTACATGGCTGGCAGAGCTGGGATTTCTGAGTGACAGAGACCTACCTCAGATGGAAATTACCTGAAATACTGAATTTTGTGTGGAGGCTGCAAAACTTGTCCCATCACCGAACAAACACTATTACTCACAATCTGGGCGTTACATGGCTCGCTTCTCAGAAGACTGCTTTTAGTGTACGAGTCACATTATAAGACACTGAGATCACAGGATGAGACCATGAGGTCTATCATGTGAAGTCTCCTAGACTAAACCAGGAGATTGTGTAAGTCAGGGGCACTCCACAGATGGAAAAGAAAACTCACTTGCACCATCTGAAGAGCTAAGATGATGGCCCTGCAGCAGTCAGCACATAACAGTACAGGAGGAGGATGTATAAAACAATAATACACCTAGCTATGAAGTTGCAGTCATTTTGTTGCTCGATTGCTTCTTGCCACATGCCCAGAAACAGTGATGATGGGGATGGAGGGGTGCAGCAGCTCTCCGCCAGCCACGCTTTTCCCCTGCTCCTGGAAGCAAGGCAATGCACAGCAGCAGCCCAGCTGGCTGGAGGCAACTCTTATGGGTGCCCTGTGGGTAGCGCTTTGTCCCCTGTGTCTCTGAGAATGAAGCCTCCCTTGGTTCTGTTCAGGTAATGGCTGCAGAATAAGGCAGTGGTAAAGTTTGTCTTCTCACCAGTCTTTTAAGCATTGCTTAAAAGAAATGGATATTTTCAGTAATAACTTTTGCGTTGGAAATAATTTACCATGAGTTTGTGCATTCATAAATGTTCAAAGATCAGCTGAACATGAGGTTTTTATATATGAAAAAATAAAGGTCACTTTTGTTTAAATGGTGTTATTGAGGTCTCTGTTTTCCTTCCCTGTCATCCACACATTGAATTAAAAAGATGAGAGTCCCATCAGCCAGGTGACTCTGCTGGCTGGTGTCGACAAGGACAAGTGGAGAGGCTGGGACTTCCTCAGCTGCACTGAAATTCATATCTGCATAGAATGCAATGCAAAGGCAAACACAGCAA
>JANZLP010000039.1:12621089-12636822 GCA_026930925.1 Chelictinia riocourii | reverse complement strand
AGAGATAGAAACTCTGGGGGTAAGAGGTTGAGGGCAGAATGAGATTATCACAAAGCATTTGACTCCAAAATCAGCACTTGAACTGAAATCCCAAATATTAGGAGAGCCACACTATAAAATCCCATGAGTCAGAACACATTAGCATAATCTTGTGGGAATTTTTTAAAATAAGAATTGTGTAAGAACTCCAAGAATAATTTTGTTATATCCCATATTACTGAACATGCTCTCAGTAAGACTTAAAAAATTAATTTTCAAGAATTAGAAGCTTCACAAAGAGCTTTTATTCTCTGAGCTGGCTTTTATAGAGACCTGTCAGCAAATATACTAGATTTCAGTGCCCCTGATATGTGGGGTTCTCTGGATGCCACATGTCTGTCCCCTGGAATAGGCTATAGCATAGGAACAAGCAAGGATAAATGAGGACATTTGTTATAGCCTGTGAATCCATCCAGCCCAAATCTCCCGATACATAAACACCAGATCCAAGTATCTTGTCACATCTGCTTTGTACACCAAACAGCTGGGTGCACAGATGCTTTGGTCTACTAGAGCATCTTAGGCTGAGTGCATTCTTTGGTGTGCTTAGTTATTTGTTTTAATTGGTTTTGATGATTTGACTTAAATCGCTTCTGATGTTGCTGGAATACAGGTACTTTTGCGGCTGATTGTGACAGCTGCCACAAGCACATGAGAGGCGACATCAGTAACCTAAAACTTCTGGGTGAGAGATCACCATGAGCAGGCCCTGAATTTAAGGATGCTGACTTCAGAAGCAGGAACGTTGCTCTCTGAGCTAGAAAAGACGCTTCTTCACATGTAATATGGGCCTGCCACCAGAAAACAGTGGAAAACCACACTTAGAAACACACAAACAGCTTCTGGGAAAGGAAGTGGAAGTTAAAACAGCTAAATAACGTATCTCTGTATAAATTTTGTATAGCTCATACATATATATGTACACACAATTACATACATGTATATTTATCATGAATGACAGAGCACCTTGTTGAGTTCTCCCTGCCCTTCCTCCGCAAATGCACTCTGTCCTGCTATTGTATCATATCGTATTGTATTGTATCATATCGTATCTTATTGTATCATACCATATCATAATTTACTTTCAAAGCTGTTCAAAGGCAGGACCAGGTCTCTCTCATCCATGTGGTTAAACAGCTAGCATGCCTATGAGGACTGTAAATAATAGATAGCATTTCTTCTGAAAGGGGATACGCCCAGCGGCTCAGTGATTCCCCATGCTACTCAATCTTTTCATGATCCATTTCAGACTCACAGGGAAGAGCCCTCTTGCAAACGGCACCTCCCTGAGCACCTGGCATGTGTGTCAGTGCTCCCACTGGAAGTATTGAATCAGTCCAATGTTCCTCAGCTAACAAAAGCAGAAACAATCACAGACCAAGATGGTCTGGCTTCTGGCCAACTTTAATTAATTAAGTTCTACCAAGCATCACACATTTACCTCTAAAAAAAAATTTTCTGTTCATATTCAGTGAAAATCTTCTGGGGGAATGAATCACCAAATCCCCACCAGAACCTAATCCCAGTTTCTCACAGTGCAGGACAAGACCCCTTAACCGCCATTTCAACCTCAGGCTGCTTCCACGCAGTGCCGAGCTGTGCAGGGACAGCCTGCACCGTCTGCAAGGATGTACCTCAGGGAGTGCTTCGCCATGGCCTTCCCTTTGGGCCATCTGTATGCAGAGTGCCTGCTGCACGCAGCTCAGGAGTCCAGGGGCTTCCCTGCCCACTCCTTCCATCCCATCTTTGTTCTCTCCATCCCTTTCGGAAGCTTCATCCTTCAGGATGTACCACACAAGTCTTCTGTGCCATAAGCATCTATACAGAAATGACACACCTGGCACAGACCCTTCCAAGCTTTCTTGCAATCTCTGGAGACGTGGGAACACTTCTTTGCTCATTTGACATATTTATTTTAAAATCTGTAAAACAAAGAGGAAGGGCATAATGCTGGTAGGGGAGGAATTTTCCCTGACTGGTGGATCAGGGAAAGTGTTTTGTGTCTATCGCTAGTAAACAGGCAGGAGGGATTCCTGTCTTCGGTGTCACCGGCAGGACGTTGGCTCACCTCTAGTCATTCTATATGCACCATGACATTTGCTAAGTCAGACTTCTCTCTTATGTCTCTGAACACTTTCCAAAAGGTACCAAATTACTCACTTCTCTCTCCTGGGAACGCCTCCCTGTCATCCATCCTGTGCTACAGTGATACTGCATCACGAGTCACTTAAGATTAATTACAATTGCTCCAAGTTTACTGAACCTTAGAGAATCAGATATCGCTCCTCCTCCTCGTGCCTTGCTGCAATAGGGAATTTACACCTTCTGAGTCCAGCACAGCTATCCAATAATCTTTGAAGTTACTGGCGGTTCTTTAAAAACTTTGAGATCTTTGTAACCTACAACTGAATTTTACTTCAACTAAATTTTTCATTAAACTTCTTTTTCCTGATCTCTGACCCAAACCATGGGAAAAAACAATCAGTCTTGTTTCATTCAGTGCCAGACCTTGCACAAATAAAATGAGCATGATGGTGTCCCTTGATGTAAATGGCTGAAAACTATCCTTGCATTCAGTACTGCTTGTATAATGTATTTTTTTAAACATCAAACAGTGCAACCACTTAATTGTTGAGCTCACCATGTCACAGGAGCTTGTACTGTGCACCAAATTAGAAAGGTTGAAAAACATTTTTGCCTCAGGTAAATAATTTGCAACAAGAAATGTATTCCGTAAATGTAGTTTCTTTTCTGCTCAAGGAATATCTCTGGGAATGTTGCTGTTTCCTGGAGATGATCGTAATAAAAGCTAAAATTAGCAAAATAGGCGTTACTATAGGCATTGCCAATAATCTTCCAGGAAATGAATTAAAAAACTCAATCTATGCATATTTGTGCATGTAAGGTCATAGTCTGATTTCTTCCCATTGCTCAAGGTAGTTAACCTCTATCACCTGAATAATCATGCAAATCAAACACGAGCCTTGCAAGAATGCTAGTAAAGTGTCTTGAATCTGTTCAGAGACTGTAGGCTTTTCTTTATCCTTCGAAAGGCTGTATTTTGTGAGGCTGGGACTGTGTTAAATGGCAAAATTTCTACTTCACAGGGGTTCGAGTGCCAAATAAAGGTAATGCACAAGTATGAATGTTTGCTATTTCCCGCTGTGGAAAGAAGATGACTACATTTGCAGTGCTGGAGGTTCAGATGGGGATGGCAGAGAACGTATGGTTGATATTATATATTATCATTTTGTGTCAAGGATTTGGAATGCCATTTCATGGGTGATGGGGTGGGCAGAAGGGTGAAGATAGAAGAGTGTTAATAAACAACCTTATTGCTTCCTACTTCTCGTAATTTGTTTGCTTTTTTTACAGAAGAAATCCTCTTCGTACCTTATGTCAATCATAGCTGAGAATATGAACTATTTTTCATGTGAATAAATGAATGTGAATGTATGTGAATAAAGTAACATGCCATTTCCTATCTGGAAATTATGCATACAGTTCATATGGTGAAAATCCATTTTCTCCTTAAGCCCACACTGGTGTTTCAAATGCTGATGTTCTTGTAGAAACGAGGAAAAAAATTGCTAGTTGGAGTCGGCTTAAAGGAAAACAGTCAAGATTTGCAAGACCATCATTTGGATTGAGCAAAGTCCTTTTCCTTTTTCCTCCTTAGTTGTATTCAAACAGCCTGTCAGTTTTTAGCCTTCTTTCAAAAGTAACAGTCAACAGTCGTAGCTCTGCCATGCCCAGGGACCAGCAGCTCCAAGCCGTCTGTTGGCCGGGACGGAAACAAACCTGGGGCTGGTATAAGTGTGAAAATTCTCAGTAGGGAAGCAGCTGTGTTTTGATCCTCCCAGAGCATCTTGGAAACTAGCAAGGGGAATGATAATTACGAAGACGATATTATAATATTCACATTTAAATATATAGGTTTTATAGTTTCTCCCTTTTCAATATGCATTTGCTTAGGCACAAAAGGTCACGTGTGTACTAGCTGCATATGCTTTGCCCCATGCCAAAGCGTATACGTGAATCACATGGACTGTACGTGACCATAGCTGTGACAAAATAAATGTCCAGAATAGGGCTGGGGGAAAAGTTTGTTTCCCCATTCCTTGGTAAGTGCCACAGTCGTATCAAAATTCAGTCAGTGCCTACCTAGCATTTCTGATGCTGTGGAGCACCTTGGAGCCTGCTTACTATACGGAGGATTGTTCTGAGCACAGCTGAAAAACCCAACATATTTGCAAATGGTAGAAACCTATCCTACCCCTGCAGACAGTGTTGCACTGGGATAGTTGGGTTATACCTAGTAAGGAGAAGGGAAATTGCACTGATTGCCAGCAGGGGAGAGAGGCCATTTTGTAGGCACTGTGGACTGCTGAATCAGATTTTAGAAAGCTTCAGGGCCGAGCCCACCTGTTTAGAAAGACAGTGAGTTTCACAGTTGCCTGTTGAAAAACATGAACTAAAAGTGTGCATCGGGGTGGCAATTCAAATGTCTATAAACAACACATATCATGTGGATAATATTTTCACAGGCCACGAATAAGTCTGTGATAGGATATGTCTTGGAGAGGGTAGGGAAGAAGGGTGAACAAGGAAGCCTGATGCACTCAGCTTCAGTAACTCCTAAGAAAACATTTCATGCCATATCACTCAATGGGTCTATGGCTACTTACAGAAGTGAATCTGCCCCAGTGTTTCTCTCTGTTTGATTTTCCTGTTTTTTCCCCTCCTGATTTTACCGTATGTTAGTTTTTGGTGCTTGAATTTTTACACCTGTTGGTTGTACGTGGAGTATTAACACAGTGCTCCTAGATGTGTCTGACTTTAAAAGTTTGTGTTGCCATTAAGCTATTTTCCTTTCTTTTTGTGAGAGACGGACAATTAAAAACATTCCCACTATTTGTAAATTCTCCTTGTGAGGAACACAGCAGATTGCCTGGATCTTCTGCTTGTTGTTCTGGCTTCAGTTTCAGAACTGAATGCACTCCTTCTGCTCCGTCTGTTTGAGTTTTGACAATGCAAAGGATGAAGCTGGAGGAAGTCCCATATATAAGCGAGGTCTATGCTTCTGCTTTATCTCATTTTTAATTGAATTTCAATTGGATTCTGCTCACTTTTATGTAATTTGGTGCAGAAGGATATGGAGTTTTTTGTAATAGATTTTCTGCAACTACAAGTTCTCTCTAGTCATGAAATAACATACAATGAGCATTATATTTAAGCACAGCTGATGTTTTCAACTAGTACCCTTTTCCTGCAAAAATAAGTTATTTTGCACACATTCAAGTGCTAAAACATATATAGGAATAGCTAAAAACTTCATTATTGCATACATTAACATACATTTTCCTCTTAATTAACTGCATGTTAATTATTCATCAAGCAGAAAACAAACTAGTGCATTTCCTTCAGCTGATTATGCAGTGTGCTTTTGCAATATGCCCTCTTTTTATTGGACAAAGGAACAAATCCTCACTTGGTTGAAGTATGTAGGTGTTTCTCTTCACTGCAATGTCTT
Organism: Chelictinia riocourii; assembly: GCA_026930925.1. Lineage (NCBI taxonomy): Eukaryota > Metazoa > Chordata > Aves > Accipitriformes > Accipitridae > Chelictinia > Chelictinia riocourii. Next base: position 12,631,250 of record JANZLP010000039.1, on the reverse strand, counting down.
GCTTGCTAAAAGCCTTTTTTTTCAGTTGGATTTTCTTGACAAACTTCTCACTTGACACTGTCTTCTCAGCCTGGCTTTGTCTTGTAGGTAAAAATTCAGCATCCCTGAGGTCCATTTTATTTTGCAAGAGTACCATACTAATAAAGCCAGTGCTACAGTAAGTTCATTTATTGTCAAAAATCACTCCTGTAAGCAAGCCTATCATCACAGACGGGCTAACTTGCCTATGTGATATGTTTATGACATTTTATACAGACGAATTTGCAAAATCTGGAACTGTGTAATGAGTCTTCTAGTTATTAATTAAATATTAATAGCATTCTTTTGTAGCTTCATATATGTAAAATATTCTGCAATATATTAGAGATGAAGTCAGGAACACAAATGATCAGCCTGAAGTACGAGTTTAAGTTTGCTTGTATAGCCCAGTTACACATTTCTGTCTCTGTTATGAAACCAACAAACTTTTATTAGCAAACAACTTCAATTGCTAAGAGCTGGTTCAAAGAACATATGTCATTATATACTCTTTTTATAAACAAAACAGGCAAATGTAGAAAACTTTATAAGCTCATCTTGCAGCTTCTTTAAGTGTAGTAGCTTTAAGTGTACAGCTTAGCAGTTTGCAGGATTGAATACTATAAAAGAAATCAAAAAGTCAGTTAGAGCATAGCCTTACGAGATCATTAGAAATGAAATCATTGTATTGCGTTAACAGAAAAATTCTGCTGCTTTGGGGTGTTGTAACAGAGGGCATGCTACGCCTGCTGCCAGGGCTGGGTGGATTACATGGGTGGACCTGTGAGTGAGAAGAGAGCTGTTTGTCTGGGAAATTCAGAATGTTTGCTCTGCTGGAAACACAAAAGCCTAAAATTTGTGACATGCTGTGTAAATTCATACCATATAATTAATTCATACCATTTATAAGAACTACTAATAAGAAACCCTGCAAAAATTCTGCTACCAAGCCATCTCAGCTTATCAAATTGAGACCAAAAATGCTGATCCGGTCAAAAACTAGCAGTGAAAGAAAAGAAAGTTCATGGTAGAAGCTTGGATTCAAGCGGAAGAAGGGAAAGGATCCATCTTCCCTGGTAAGAGCCATGGAAAATCAGGTATCTGATCTGAACCAGAACCTGAAGCAGTCAATGGCAAGTGAGAGAAGGTCACCTCTAGAAGGGTGATGCCTGACCCTCGCAGAAGTGGTCCATCTGAGATGGGTCACCCCACAGTGCTGCTGCTCAGTCCTCGGCAGCTGCAGAGGAGCCCTAGGCTGCTGGCTTTGGTGAAATGCTGAGCTTTCCTATGGCTCACCTGCAGGGAGATTCACCTGTCCTTAGACCCAAGACGGCCATTCTGACTTTCCCTTCTGGAGGTACAGGATTTTGATTAGGTTGTAAATCTTTAATTTCAGGTCTTGGACATCCTCAGGAAGGATATAAATTGGCAGTGAGCTTGTTTGTATGTTTGTGTACTGATGTTTCATTCTGTTGTCATCTGTTTTGGGGGGAAGGGTTTGTACACAGGACACGTGCTGTCTATCCCAGTCATATCTCTGGGCAGTTTTCTGCCTTCGGGCCCAGCTTATGCCCCTGCATCAGTTTCTAAACAGTTGCATTATGCAACCAAAAGGGAGAGTGTGCCAAACCCTTTGGCATAGTCCTGCTGACAAAGTAAGTCCTCCTTTCCCAGGACAGAGAAGGGCAGGGCTGGGCTACAATGGCCCATTCAGCCTCTTTGCTGCACGAGGCTTTGCAGCAATGCTGTCTGCATGAGAAGGAATAGCAAGAACGGCTTATCTCCCCGCGGATCCCAGCCCGCCGTGCTTTTTAGGGTGGACAGATGGAAGCCCCATTGGATCTAGCTGTGGAGGGAGTGCAGATTAATTGCTATCTGACTGTCGCAGAACGGTACCAATTTCACTTGCCTGGGAAGCGGTGCCTGTTCCAAGGCAAAGGAAGAATAACATTTGCCTGATGCTGTTACTTGTTCTCCTGCCTGCAAGAGGAAGAAAGAGGCACAGTACTGCATGGAATTCTGTTTCCCCACTGAGGAGAAATAAAAGCACCTCATCCTGCAGGCACGTAATATTGTTAGTCTGCTTTGCCAATTACCTCTTTTTAAAGCACTTTAAATTAGATTGAACTTAATTCTGTTTCACTTTCGGGTCATAATATTGTTTACAAACATTATGGAAACACAGACACAATAAAAGTTCTCTGTGGTTAAAAAAAAAGAGGGTTGATGTTTCCATCTTTGCAGCTCACTGCTGGCCCCTTTGCTTGGCTTCAAAGGAAATCCAGCACATTGGTCCCAAGTACCTCTTGGCCTCTCTGCCCCTTGCGCCGGCTCTGTGAGTCTGCGAGGTGGATGCAGCTGTCGGCACATTATGGGACCCACTTAGGTGGCAGCAAAGGAGACCTCCGAGTCATAGCTCGAAATGGTGATGAGACCTTAGTAAACATGATGAGAAAAAGCATGTGAGGCAAGAAGGAAGGTCTGTGCCTCTCGCTGCTGTGGTGCTCGCTGAGCGGTGGTAACAGCAGGTCTCAGCTGGGATGTGCCAGGGGAAGGTACGTGTTGACCTTACTGTCTCTGAGGGATAGCTGCCGATACGGCAGTGACCAGTTACATCTGGCAGATGGGGTCCTGGAGTGAGAGCGAAGCTGGTCTGCTGTGCAGAATAGATATGAGGCATAGTGCTAGCAGCAGAGCAGAGAGAGAAAAGACCCAATTGTGTGAATTTCCCTGTCTCTGAGACCTCTTGGGTCAGCATCTATTGAAAACTGTGTTGCTTATTATTCTGGCTCCCAGGGTCCTTTACCAACCGCCTTGAATACATTGCTTTGCAACAGTAAAATAATATTTGCACGGCACAGGATAAAATTTGGGACACTTAGTTTTTCAGGCAAGCCCTAGTATTTTTTCAGAACTTAGACAAAAGCTTGGGAGCATCTCTGTCTGTTTAAATTGATGGATGTGTGCAATTACTCTATTGAAACTTATCCCAATATAAATGCAGTTATACCAACATAAAACTGGTGTAAAGCCAAAGTCAGGTCCCAAATAATTGTCTGAGTCTTGAAATTGTTACACATGGGTATGTAAGATGCACCAGTTTATTTTTACCATTATCTAATGCAATAAAGTATTTCTCTGAATTTTTCTCCTTGTAGAGGCATGTAATGCGCTTTAGTGAAGTTAATCATGTGCAGCCTCAGGTGACTACTGCTTGTATTTCTAGTTTATTTTCTAGCCTTCTTTTCATTCTCCCTTATTAATAGATGTGCTGAGGTTTCAGAGGAAGCTTAACTTTCTAGAAGCCATTTCTCTTCAACTAGCTGTGACACATGCCTGCCTGATGGATGTATGGTACTCACTTTCTCTGCAGACGAGTATCTGATTTCATTGGGAGTCCTCGCTGACTCTAATATTGCTGAGACAGCTGCTCATCTTTCTTTTTTTTTTTCAGCGAGGAAGCACCATGTACTCACTCTAATTACAAATCCTGTGATCTGGCCATTCTTCAGCTTTTGCAGCCTGCCTGTAACTCTCCCTATTGAGGTTTTAAAGATGATCTGGACATGGAACACCTGGTCCCCCCAAAATACTCCATTTCATTTATTGCTTAGTTTTGCACCGATCATATTTTGGTGTCTTTACTGGGGACAGAGGGGTAAGGAAGGAAAAGGTTATTTGTTTATTTTTATTTTGATTTTAGGGAAAGGAGACTGAGGAAGCAAAACTGTAACTCCCTGGCCACCATTTTGTGTGTGAGGATGCAATACCCAATGTATATTTTGTGGCTGGTCCTAAGAGCTTATGACAGCACAATAGTTGTCTCTTCAAAAAAAAACCAACAACCCAAGCCCCTAAAACCAGTTGTGACTGTTGTGTCTGCGCAGTGCCATGCCACCCGGAGTAGTCTGCCATCTGGCTGCCAGCTGGCTTGGCTCCGCTGGGAACATAGCGGAAGGGCTCACTTCAGCCGACAAAAACTTGAGGTTCTGGATGACCCTTTAATTGTGGGTTCTTGCAAGCATTAGGGATTTGTAGTCTTGCTCCCCACAAAATGCCTTCATCATAAACATGTGTATGTATAGTTAAGGGGTGATATCACGCTTAGTGAACACCCAAATTTGTGCTATGTCCTAAAGCCCTTGGACTTAGCAGTAGCGAAGTTATGGCTACGAGCTGTTGTCAAGAGAGGACAGGAGTGATTCAACTTACAGAGAGGACACAAGTGGTGTGGCTAATGAACCACCTTCTCCTGGGGAGCTTGGAGGAACTCTGCACAGACACCATGCTACTGGAGGGGAAACTCTTTTCCCACTGGGCTTCCTGGGACCTGTGAAGCCTCAGAGCATGAGCTCTAGTCTTTGCAGACTTCTTCCCTACACAAACTTGGTCAAGAATAGCTGGCACATGTACATATACATGTGACAAACTACAGGAGAGTGAAAGAACTCCCTGGCAGTTTGACTGCTTTTGTAGCAGCGTTATTTTGTGGCTTTTGTTGGCTGATTTTTCTTAATATTTTTTTTCTGCAAACTACTCCAGCAGGATAATCCTTCTCCTACCAAAATTGTAGCATTTGAGCAGCTGTGAACTTACCAATATCCTGGTACCCAAAGAGGTACCATTGATTGTTTGATGATGCCTGTAACAGGGTAAATAGCTCCTTTTAAAGATGTGTCCAAGTATCCAAGCCCTCTCAGGAACAAAACAGCACACATTGCTGAGGACAAATATAGAGTGTTGTTTCCCAGCTTTCAGTCTTAAACAGAACTTTGAGTTGGACTCTGGCCCTGAAGGAGTAGAAAAAGACTAATGGTATAACTCTTAGATTTTGAGGCTGGATTCATGAGTTGTCTGTAGCTGGAGGTTTTCGTTCTAAACTGAATTGAAAGGTGCTATTGGGGGCAGCGCGGCCTCAGCCCGTCACGGCTGGCGCTTCTTTCAGGCGAGCCGTTCCCCATTACACGCTTTAATTTCCCAGTTCGCTGTCCCCGCTGCCTGTAGCACGGCCGCGTCTCTGGGAGACAACCGCTCGCTGTAGCGCTTTTCATTTTATCGATTGCGCTCGGGAGTCGCCAAGTGCTTGGTAAATCTAAATTCATTAAGGCGTGCAGAGGGAGATGCCGCCGGCCGGCACAGACGAGGGAGATGTTTTCCACAGGCAGCTGAGCCGAGATGTCCTACGCCAAAGAGAAACCAGGTCTCGGCTCTGGTCATGCGGTGTAATTACTGTGACAAAAGAGGAAATTAAATTTTGTATGCATGCTAATTAAAAACAAATATTCTAGAAATAAAATTAGGTCTCTGCGTACAGCCACTGTCGCTAATACATCTTACCTCGACAATAAGTTAGAAGTTGATTTACTGTGACTAATTTTTTGGCACCGAAAGCCATAAAAATGCTGGCCAGAGCAAGCTGTCCCCTAAAGAGATGTGAATACAAGTTACCTAAACTGCTTCCATTTCAATGGAAATACATAGAAGAGAGATTACATAAAAAAAAATCATCTGACGATTAGCGCAAGAAAAAGCTCTGCCATGTAGCCAGTGAAAAGCCAGGGGTTTAAGCATTGGCTTCAGGTTTTACTCTTCCTTAGGCTGTCCTTTAATGATTTATGTTTGTTTTTTTTTAAGATGGAGATTATGCATCAGAATTACAGCGCAGTATAAATAGCAAACACTTCTGAGCTGGTGAGTGAAAATAATTCTAGTTTATATTCTGCAATATGCGGTGTCTTAATGATTCGAAGCATCCTGCTTTTCCAGGACAGATTTCAGATATAGCTGGCTGAAGCATTACGGCAAGTTCTGCTACTGTCCGAACAAAGCCTTGGTTTAAAAGAAACACACATTGGTTTGTGGTTACTCCCCAGTTTTAAATGTTACTCCTGCAAAGAGTTCATGTACGTTGCTATACATAATTTGCGTATTAGTAATTCTGCTGAATGCAGCAATGAGGCCAAGAAATAGGGAAGACTGAAAGTGAGATTGTATGCTTACTTGGATAAAAGGTTTTTCAGTCAGAACTTCAGAAAATCGCCAGTGTATTAGAATGAGATGTTCCAGGAGCTTTGGTTGCGTCACTGATTTTACTTGGATTTTTACTGGATATTAGCCTAGGTTCGTCCCACACTGCTACGTACTGCAAAAATCTTGAAAACTGCTTTTATCTTTGTCCTGGGGCTTGCTTTAATGACGACCCTATTGCTTCTGTTTGGTGGTGGGTTTTTTTACGGAATGGCAGATGGCCAACTCTCACCCTCCCATTTTGATGACCAATGAATTTCTTCTTTTTCGATCTTTGCCCTTTATCCAACATGTATTGGTCTAACTCCAGGTTTTATAATTCCAGTTGAAAATAGCTTTAAGGATCATTAGGACAAGCCTTCCACCACATCAAGGTACAAGTGTCAGAGGAGGGTTTTGACTAGCAGTGAGGGAATCTTCTTGGGGAGAGGAGGTATCTCCTCACCAGCTGGGGTGGGAATCTGCCGACACTAACCCACCGCTGCTCACGTGCAGGGAGTGCGTTAAGTGAGTGTTAATGTGTTTGCTCTTTGCCAGGCACGTGGTATGGACCCCAGGCAGAAGAATTTGGATCTTTTCCTCTTCTGGCAGATTAAACAGTACAGCGTGTTCAGTCTGCACAAAGTACTTGGACATTTGGTGCCAGCACCTGTTAAGTTCCTCTAGAAAATGTTTTAGCTGTTACGCAGAGGTAAAGTGTATGTGCATGTTTTCTGTACCCCAGGAAGGAACTCGGTGCTGAAGACAAACATTGATCCAAATCATCAGTAAAAAAAAACTTCTTGGAGGCAGGGTGGGAAATCCTCCCTTGAGTTTTCCTGCTGTTGTGATTGCTGTGCCATTCCCCTCAGCGAGCAATTTTAAACAAGGTTAAATATGACTAAAGACACATCTGCATCTGTCTCGTTAGTGTACATCTACATATATTCATGTTTCTGAGTAGGCCCTTGGATGATTTTTATTTTTTTTTTTGCTACAACCCAAATGTTACCTTGAAACAAAAATTCTCCCTTTTCTTTTTAATTTTTTTCTAAAGTGACCATCATTTCTGGACGATGGCAGCAAGCCTTTGGAAAGATAAAGCTATTCATGGTAAAACTAATGTAGGTCTTGCTCAAAAATACAACTTGCTGTGGTCACCAAAGTAAAATGGCATCTCTTGCCAGTTCACATCAGGCCGTGGCTGAACTTTATAAGTGTAGTACTGCCCTGTGTTTTGATGACTCGTATGCCAACTTCGTGTTCATTTCAGAATTCCTTGAGGACTCTTGAGGTTTAGACATGCTTAGAGCAAACTGCGGAGTACCAAGGAGGTGGCTTGCCCAAGGCTTGTCACAGAAACCCCTTCTCCACCCATATCCCTGCCATGACCCATGCAATCCCTGCGTGACCCATGGAGCTTAGTAAAGGAGCACGCTGTTATCCTCCGAGAATCCTTGAACTCAGCTGGGACTTGAGCACCGCAAGAATCGTTCATGTCCTTGGCAGTGGGATGCCTTGGTGTCTACCAGATGTCCTGAGGTCAGACTGGTTCTAAGTGAAGGTTTAGGCTTAAAAATATGTTTACTTGATCTACCGCAGGAAAAGTTTGTTTTCAAAGTTGTGAAAAGATGACACATTAAAATGTATGTTTAGAGTTATGCTTAGACATATGTTGTTTTTTTATTGTTTTTTTCTTGGGGGGCTGTGGGTTTTGGGGTTTTTTTACTATAAGATTCTTGCTTAGCTACTTCAGCATCTTAACTGGCTTGTGTTGGTGGCTAATGAGCTCCCCAGCTGGGCTGGCATGTCCCAGAGAGTCCCTAAAGCTGCATCTTCCTCCTGTATCCTGTACCCTTCTTCCAGGCAACGTGTCCTTCTGAAGGCACTTGCTAGAGCCGGTCAGAGTGGCTGCTCTGAGTTATTCTCCTTTCCCTGCCTAAAACATGAGGAATGTCTTGACTTTCCCAGCCTCGTTTCTTTCATTAGACACTGGCCTGTTATCTCATGGTGGGAGGTGAAGTCATTTCCCTCCACGTCCTTTAGGCTCTTTTGATTAAAGTTTCTGCTGAGTATCTCACCTAGCACATCTCCCATTCTGGATCTCAGGTGCTTACAAGGCACATTGTGCGTTTAATATTTGTCATCACATAATACATTTTAAGAGTATAGAATGTAAAACAGTATAGTAGATGTAGAGAAAGATTGAATATATGAAATTCAGCTTAATATGCCTATAGCTGTTTTCTTTGTGAGCACCATATAAAACCCAAATGTGTTACTGCAGAGCTGAATTTGAGCGTTGGTATTAAGTAACCCTCTCTTCCTGCCATGTGGACTGTTAGTTTTGAAGAGGAGGAATATCTTCTAGGATACTGATAAAGTGTTTTTTTACAGTTGATAGTGTGAAAAAAGTCTGCAACTCTCAGGCAGCTTTTCTTTAATGAGTTACGCAATTTTTTTTTTCGGTTGGGCAATATTTGAGTCTGTACTTGTTTAGGAGTATATCTTCAACAAGGTGTGCAAATGAGTACCAGGAATTTAGACAAATTGCATCATGATGAATCTGTTGTACTGGTTGTGTCTAGCTGTGTGTCAGATTTCTGATTAAAACCTTTTCAAGCTTCAAAGGAAGCTGAAAGCAAAGCATTGAAAACTGGCCGTGTGGGCATTATCTCTGTCTTGCTGCACTGGAGTTATATGATTCTTCATTCTGTAGTTATCTACTGGGCAAAACCACATTGTTTCCCCTAGTTCTTAAAAACAAACGAAGAAACAAAACCCCAAAACGAAACCAACTTGCCATTCCTGTTGAGCTCTGTAGTCTGGTCTGCACTAACTGCTACTCCTTTTTTTTTTTTTTTTTATTTTTATTTAATCTTTGTCATTGTTCTGATCAATTATTTACTGAGTTTTCTACGGAAACAAGGTCTGTGTGAATGCTCTGTGTACATCTCCTTACTTGGTTGAAAATAGCCTATGGGTTTCAAACCAAGTTTGACAGTTACTGCGTGTTTTGTAGAAATATCGCCTGCGTAGGGAGTGATTATTGGTCTAATACTTAGTGGGTATCAGATGCTGGAAATGTCACATGTCTTTCAGCTCTGGGCTTTCCACGGCACTTGCATTTAATTTTTTTTTTAAGCCTCAGTACAGCCTTTTGGGGAGAGACCTTTACTCAGGCTCTGCTGGTGGAAGAAACCCGAAAAAAAAAAGAATGCAAGTTTACTCTGAGGAATGGTTCAAACTCCTTATCTGTTGAAAGAAGCTGCTGCTTAAAGTGAGGACCAGGAAGCTAAAAAGGCACCCTAACCACTTCCATATCTTGACTCTCAAATGGCAAGACAGCTCTTTTATAGCTATGTCTGGTGTCTGTCCTGCGCTGCTGCAGAGTTCAGACCTTCAACCTGTGTTTTGCTGAGTGGAGAAACCACATCAAGGTACGCAGAGATGACGTGCGGAGTGCAGCTGGCAGAAGGCTAACCAGGTAAATGCTGTGTGGTTAGGGCAGCCTGCAGCTTCGTGCAGGCTGTAAAACCTGCCTGCAAAGCTGGGGTAATGCTGTTGGCTTGAACAAACCCCCGAAGCGCTGCTGTGCCTTTGCTGCTTTGATTTACACTTAAACTTCTTAGTGTAGATTTACCTTCATGAGCCATCTACACTGAGCTGGATGCGAACCAGAGCAGCTGAGGTACTTGCATGTGCCCCGTTTTTTGTGGACTGTAAAGTGGGAGGTGGGATAGCCTTTGGGACAAGGGTGCAAGAAACCTGAGCCTTAAGTTTCAGCTTAAAAAAAAAAAAAAAATAAATAAGCCAACCCAAACCTGCAGTATCCTTTTCTTTTGTATCATCTTTAGTTTCTCTTTCTTCATGCCTCTCTTTGCTCTTTTGGAGTCTTGGATCAGACACGGAGTTAACTTTATTAATAGCCTGCTTCACCTTCTCATATCCTGAGATCTCACCAGAACAAGAGGTGTTTTCTGCTACTGAGTGTGGCTGTAAAGAAATAACTGTTGAGACAATGCATGGAAGTTGTAATTTCACCTCCTGAAACCACGTCATGGCAGAACTTCAAGGAGGAACAACAGACCTGGGGATGCTGGGCTTGGCTGAGAAGGCAGAGCTCGTGGTGCTCGG
>JANZLP010000039.1:12554558-12566222 GCA_026930925.1 Chelictinia riocourii | reverse complement strand
AGGTTGAAGAAGTCCGATAGCTGAAATCACCTTAATTTAAAAAAAAACCCACACCAAAACAACAGATAATTAAGCTTGCAAAATCCAGTTCTCCACCCATGCAGTTACTTTGTTAGGTTTTGGCCAATTGAAAGCATCCCAGAATATTTTGCTACTAAAACATGATGCATGGGGTCTGAGACGAGCTTCAGGCAGCGGGGGTATTCCATCTGGGGATATATCTGAAGCAGAATACACCAAGAGGATTTCATGGGGATAAAGGAAGAAGAAATGGGAACAAGCTAGCTCAGAGTCATTTTTGCTGAAGTAAACCTGCCGTGGGAACACTGGCAAGGACTGGTCTTAGTTGGATTTTTTCCCCTTTTGATTTTGCAGTTTTGTTTGCGCTCTGTTCTGCTTCCTGTATTTCTTTCAAGGTCCATTGTGGTGACTGTTGAACCCCTTATTTCACATAATAATCTCAGTTGCTTCTTATTGGCATTGGTTGATCATGTTGCAAGTGGAGAAGAACACCTGAAGGGTACTTAAAACCGCACAGCTGAAAAGAGAAGCCTTTTCATACTAGGTAAGCGTGTTGCCGTGAGCCCTGCAAGAAATGAAAATGCCAATAACTTGCAATACACGCAGCTCCATACAGACATACTTTCCTCCTTAAGTGGGTCTTGTGTTTCACTTAATTTTGCTTGCAAGGAGTGTTGGTAATTCTTAAAGGATTAGATAAAAGTGTCTAAAGTCTCTGCTGTAGTTTGCTGAGTGGAAGATTCTGCCACTCGCAAGCAAACAGTACAGTCCGCAAGTGTTTCTTGCATGTTTGTGTCTGCACATAAGTTGAAAGGGGGGGGGCACTGACTTCGTATTAGTTTCCAACATTAGGTCACTTCTGTTGTTACAGGGGCATGTTAACTTTTTAACAGCACACCCTCTGCGGACTATTTAAATATTCCCTTTTTAAGAAAGCCATTCCCTTCATGGAATTGTGAGGGTGTGTTGTTTGCTCCAGTTCAGCTTCCAGCACTTAAGGAAAAAGAAACTTAACAGTGTTCAGGTTCGTGGAAGTTTGACATTTCATTAATACTAGTCTTTAGGAATTAATGGAGTCGGGCGTTGAGCCTGAACTGCAAGAAGTGGCCATTTCCTGTCGTGCCTGGTTAACACAGATAGTCTTGCGTACCAGTGGTGCGTACGCAGAGCAGCTGAATTCACGTAAAGCGCAATGGTTGCATGGCTGGGCAGGCATTGTGTCCCCAATACCACTTACTTTGATCTAAGCAACAGTTCACTCTGGCAGTTTCAGTGTATGTGGTCATGTTAGTTTGACGTTTATAATCCTGTGTTTTCATGCTGACAAACACTAAATCTTGACTAAATGTTTAGGACAAAAATCCAAACCTGAAGTTTCATCATACGGTTTATTTAATGTATTATACCAAAACCAACTTCAGTTCTCTTTCGCAAAATGGGTTGGGACTTTTCAGTGTATTTATGTGCAATTTTTGTTGTATCCCATGAAAAGAATATTTTAAAGAAAACTTGTATAAAATTCTATTTTGTGTGTTAAAGTAAAGAGGCAATTGTCTTTTCTCTCTGGGGCGTTTGTGTTGGAGGATGTGGGAGGAATCCATCTGAGTGTTTCGCGCTTGCTGGTGTTTATACATTGACTCCATTGTGTCACCATCCTTCCTCAAACCATATCGAGCACTGAGCAGCATTGAGGCTCAGCAAGGTTACACTCTCGAGATCAAGCAGCATGGGCACCGGGGAGTCCCTGACGGCATTACGGTGGTTGGGGCAAAAAAGCCGGGGTTGGGGTCTTCCCCCTTGTGAAGGGGGAGGCTTTCGGAAAGGCCCCAGCCTCAGTGGCCTGCTGAAAATAAATCAGAGACAACTTTTTACAGCACTGAGAACACCTCTGTTGTTCTTGGTACTGACACAATGGCAAATGGTATTTTTACCCTTTTATGACTATAAATGGTTCTTTGAAAAGGTGTTTTAGTACTAGAGGACTGGTAAGGTGAATTTGGACATCTAAAAAATTCTTTTGTATAGATACTGTGATGTTTTACAAAGCGATCTAATTTTGTTATTTCTGAAAACAGTGTAAACGTGTAATTAGTAGAGTAAAAGACTTTAAAGCTTCATCCCATGCTGTATGTCTGTAAATACATTCCATAATTTCTAAGTCTGTTACATATAAATGTGTCTGAATATTGTATACTTTATTTTAAATTGCCTGTATTCTGCCAGTAGATGTGTTTCTTAGGGACATGGTTTAGTGGTGGACTTGGCAGTGTTAGGTTAAAGGTTGGACTTGATGATCTCAGAGGTCTTTTCCAACCTAAACAATTTTATGATTCTATGACTCTATAAATGCTGCAAGAAAATTACCATTTCCTGCACTTTTCTATAAATGCAGTTCCTGTAGGGCTGACAGAGAGGAAACTTCAGGTTTCTGACTTTCCTTCGTATTACTGAGTGGGGGCCATGCACTCGGATCAGCTGAGCATGGGTCACAGGAGCAGCGACAGTGAGGTTCACCACAGATCCTCCTGCCTGCTGTTCTGGTCTGCCAGCTGTCGTCAGTGCAGGCACAGGACCACGTACCTCCTTCAGTTGGGAGGGACCTAGGGGGTTCATCTAGTCCAACCTTCTGATCAAGCAGGGCAACTTCAAAGTTAGATCATCACTAACTAACAGCACAATGAAACACAACAGAAACACCAGGGATGTGAATCTGCGTTGGATGTGCAGCATTAAATGGAGAATTCAGAAGAATTTCTTAAGTACATTCTCAATTAACCACTACCTTAACTTTAAAGGCATATTTTAACGTGACACTGATTCATGTTCAGCTTTCTCAGTTAAATACAGCATACCCAGAAACTAGCAACTGTAAGCTGCTCAAACTTAGTAACAAATTGACGAAAGGAAACTTAATGCTTTAATCCAAACACAAGCAGCAGACAAAAATCCTGATACAGTTGTCAAACATAGCATAATCTTGGCTTTTACTTTATTTCACGATGGGTTTTTTTTTTTAGGAACTGTAACTTAACCTGGTCAAGTAGGAGTTTCTGTTTTTTTTGGGAGGGGAGGCTCTCTTCAGATCAAAGCAGAGGAATATGAGGAGAGAACTGAGAGCAAGCATGTGCTCTCGCAGTCAGTGCCGGGCAGCTGAGGGTGATTGAATCTGCTCCTCATTTACTTCTGTTCAGCTGTGGATCTTTAACAGTACTCTGCTTGCTCTGCTCATATTTCCTTTTTACAGAGGAGAGCCTTTCATGAGAAAGCTGGAACAAATTGCACCTTTGGTTAAACCATCATGCATGCTAACCGTTGCTTCCTCTTTCCCGGTATCTGACATCAGAGCCATGCTGTTTGAGGAAGTCACATTTACAGCGATTGTTTCTAACCGTTGCTCCCTTCTATTTTAGGCTGGCTGAGAATGACCCCATCCCTTTATATTCTGCTTCTGGCTAAATACACTTATATCTGTAACCTATACACCCAGGAACATTGTTTGAGGAGACCAGAGGACAACAAGACATTTCTGAGCAGAACAAAGGAGCAGAAAAGGAAAGTGTGGCTCTTTTTTTATTATTATTTATTTTGTATCGATTTGAAATTCTTTAACAACAGCTGCACTTTGATTGATGCAAAGTCACAATGAAGTCACAGTAGACTTGACGGTGTGATGAATGCTCCTTTGACCTTCAGAGATAGTTGGCCTCATTCCCCCACTGCTGTGCACCTAGGGTTGTAATTTATACCTGTGGCAAAGTGGTTACCAAATCAGCATGGTAGCATTTTATAGTGTCTTGTGCGAATCACAACACAAGGAACAAGGTAGGGGGAAATCAGGCCCAGTGCCTTCTCCCACAAGGCATCAAAGAGAGGATCTTTTATAATTTACTACAATACCGCCTAAGTACCAACCTAAAGCGAGGCCCTGCCAGGCACCCTACAAACACAGAATAGTGGATGGCCACTTGCCGCAGCCCAAGGGCTTGTCTACGGGAGGAATTTACTGCTCATTAAATGAAGGTGTGTGCAGGGAAAGCAGCAATTTGTGCTCTGGGAGGAGCCGGTGCAGTTTGCAAGCTCTCAGGCTGACTGGCAGGTGCTGTGTAAACCTGCGTGGCTGCACAGCAGCTAAGTTGCAGGGCTGGAACCCCATGAGTACCCCTCCTAAATCTACCCTGCTTCCCAAGCAGATTAGTCCTGTGCAGAGAAACCTCTTTAACCCTTTGCAAGTTGCAAAAGCCTGGGAAACAGGCAGAAGAATTATGTGAGGGGAAGAAGTTTCCACACCTGTGCACACAACCCTGAAAGAACAGCGTTGGCCACATCAACAGGGCCTTGCTAGATCACCCTGAGAGGTGCCCCAAAGTGGAGGAACCTACCTGTGTCCATGCTGAAGGCCTTCAGGCATCCCAAATCCCTCCTTAGGCGGAGACCAGCTCTGCGCTCTCTGGCCTGATGTCAATCTCCAAAGCCCTCCAGGAAGGAAGGGGTCCATCATCAAGGCCATTGAGTCATCTTATCCTCAAGGCAAATGCACCATGGCCACGCTATAACCTCTCCATGAAGCTCTGCAAAGAGGTCCTGCCTTTCTGAATACTAAGATCACCCAACAGCAGATCTAGCTAACCACAGGCAGGCATGCTGGGGCTGGGACAGGGGGAACTCAATCCATCATCTCTTTGCCACTAACTGAGGGCCAAAATGCTCCTTTTCTGAAAGGAGCGTGCAGGCTTGACCAGAAATAAGAGGTCTTATACAGCAGGCGTTTTGAACACATGAGCTCCTGGGCCCTCACACAGAGACGGCTTTTCAAATGATTCAGGGCAGGTTTGGAAAGATGTCCCATGAAATGTGCCTGCACTAAAGACAGTGATCACCCAGTTCCAGGTTCTAGGAAAAAAAACCGGTTGCCAACAGAAGAAACACAATCCCACAACTTCTTCCAGAGGTCCAGGGCACCTCCCAGGAGTATCTTATTCCCTCTTCTTTAGAGGCATGCATTTGAAGCCAGTGAAATACAGCAGTTTCTGACTCCAAGACAGCAGGCTAAGTAAGTATCCTAGGACAGTCACAGCCTGTGACCATAGCAGATGGCTTGTCTTCCTCTTTGTGAGAAAAGTAGAGGAAGCCAGGAGCAAGGTCTGACCAAGGCCTACAAAATGTATATACATCTGTGCAGCCCCTTTTCTGTCTTTCAAAAGTCCTGCAATTCCCCCATGTATACCTAACATACTAATTTTGAAAGTGTCCAAGAGGAACTGGGATTTGGCTTATATGCAGTGTTGCGGCAGGCAAGTTTGTAGGAAACCTGTGTATAGTATCACCCTGGACACCAACGGCTCCAGCACTTGGCAGGCTGCGTGTGAGTCCTGGAGTGCCTGCTTTTCGTGCATTCCCTTGCAAAAGGCAGAGTATGTTAAAATGGCCACTGCAACATCATTCCGCACATATGCACCCACAGCAGCACAGAAAATACAGCAGACACTGGATACGCTGGGGGAACCACCATCAAAAGTTCACCTGGCCCTGATGTGTGATAAAATTATCTTTACAAAGCAGACAAAACACCATTCTCTAAGACCATGTCTAATGCCACCTCACTCCACTCCTCAGTCCTGCCAGGATTAAATCTCATGGAGCTCCCCAAGACATGCATCTACAACTAATCCTCTGTCCCTCAAGTCTTGCCTCCTTTGCGGCCAGCAAAATCTCCCCTGGGTCCCAGTGATGGCGCATCTCAATGACACTGCATTTCCTGGCTGAAGGCATGACTTGGTAAGGAAATGGTAAGCTAACCTCTGCTTCCACAGGCTCCCCCTATTTCTGAGATGCCTTCTTGCTTTTACAAGCACCCAAGGGACAAGTGCTGTTTATTTAGCAAAATCTCTGGAATTAGTTACCTCAAACCAAATAGTGTTTTTGAACCAGTTATTTGTTCACAGCCCCTACTGCAAACCCAGATATGATGAAGCCTGTGAAGTGTTTTGAGCATAATTCAATGCTGAGTTTGTTCTGTGTGGTCCTTACAGTGATGGCGCATGGGTTGGCTGGCTAACCACTAGAAAGCAAAACCATACTCCTGGTAAGTTTTCCATTAGAAACAATAAATTAACAAAGCCACAATCACTTCTTAAAAGCTTCTTTTTCAAAGCAAGCCTTTTCTGCTGTCTTTTCTGATTTCTTTCAGGATCTCAAGGTGAGGACAAGCTCCATCTCCTTCTGAAAGATCGGAGGGGAGAGCAGGGCTCGGTGCAACCTAGGGCAGCAACGCAGAACATCAGGAAGATTTTGCCTGGAAGGGGTCTCTGGAAGTCTCCACTTCCACCACCTACTCAAAGCAGGGCTAGCTTCAAGGCAGACCAAGTTGCCTTGCAAGCTTTAATGTCTCCATGGACAGAGACACTGCAACATTTCAGAGAGAACAGTTCCAGTGTTTGACTAAGTCTCCTGGTGAAGAATTTCCTTCCTACAGTCAGAATGTCCCTTGCTGCATCTTGTGACCATTGCCTCTTCTCCTTTCACTGACCAACTTTGAGAGGAGTCCGGCTCTGTCTTCTCTGTAACGCCCCACTTTAGAGGACAACAATTAGATCTCCCCTTATCCTTTTCTTCTCTGGGCCAAATAACCTGCAGTTCTCTCAGCCCTCCCCACTATGTTACATACTCCAGCCCATAGTACGGGAGCATTTTACTCAACATTAATGACACTGTTCCATTCCTGCAGAGGTCAAAACCAATGACCTCAGGATGTCACCCTGTGTATTTTAATAATAAAATGCTGACATTTTTAAATCATTTGAGGACTTTTTCCTTATTCTATATAGGTTAAATGCTCATATAAAACCACAATAAATTAAAAATTATATGGGGTTATGTTTTATTACAAGTTGCATAAAATACAGCAACAAATCACATGCTAGCAGGTGACCATCCCTCTCTCCTAGGTATTAAGCCTGCTGCTTGGCCAGCTGAGCTACACTAAGCATCAGATAAACCTGCAGATTGATTAGACCCAACTGGCACCTGCAGAATTAACACCTGCAATTTTGGTCAGCTAGCTAAACTAATTGAACTGAGCAGCACAAAGCTATCACATTTCATTCCTTCTCTTTTCACACATAACTCTTGACGTCCTTTGCAAGTGGTTGTGAGAAACTGCATATCTGATTTAGTTTGAAATTTGATCATTTTTGCAGGTGACTGCAGCTTTTTAATCCAAACATGGAGATACCTCTTTATTCTTGCTGCAGAATAGAGCAGGTTTGGGCTTTTGTTCTGCTTTAGGAAACTGCCATTGGATATTCAGTGACAAGCAGTTTGAATAGATAGATTTAATTTTTGCTACAGCCCCGGTTACAATAACAATCCTTACATCTCTTGTAATTACCACCCAGCATTTCAACCACAACCACATAACAGCCTCTCTTTCTGTGTATTTAATCACCCTCTCCTAACCTCCAACTCAACTAATGGAGCTGCTGGTTGATTAGCAAACAAATAATCACCTGAGTGCCAGATACAGACAGCTGCACCGTGTGTGCGTGTCACTCACAACCCATCGGCAGGACGCAGCAAATCCCAGATGCTTGTCTTGGAGCAAGCTTGGCAGCAGAGCACTGGACTTGGAGAGTGGTGCACACATGCATGCGAGTGCATGTATGCATGCAGAGAAATTACAGTGAGGAAAGCACAGAAAATGTTATGGAAAGGAAACATTTTTATCTGTTCTTCTCTCATGGCTTATTTGTTTCTTAGTGTTTCCTCAGTGTCATGACTACCATGCCAGCTGCTGAAGAGAAAAGTTTGGTGTAATCCCAGGTAGTCAAAAAATGAGCTGGTTGCTTGAACCGTTCAGTGAGAGCAGATTTGGTAAGTGGTCCTGACTAGCACGGTATGTGTGTCTCATGAGTTTTACAGTTTCTAAACACTACAAGATGCAAGCAGTTACAACTAACACAATGTTTGGCAAAATCTCCTGACTAAACCCCAATTTTACATTTGATTCACAAAGTGACTGTACAGTTCAACAAAAGGTGGGCTTGTAATGATTGTCAGCATCATTCACACAAATATATTAATATTTTGATACTGCACTCATCACCTTGAAAAGAAGTTTCAATGCCAGCTTCAGCATATATACACTAGAATGCTTCTGAAGTACACCCGAGAATTCTCATTTAATGATGTGATATTTTATTTGATATATACATTATATTTTATATATACATTCAGGTGTGTGGTGATTAGTCAGGAAAGACATAAAGCTCACTCAAATCCATTGGCTTCTCTAAGGCTGGATCTTGCTTTATTGTTTGATTTTCTTGACAAAAATGGCATTAATACTTTAGTGGAACCTGGGTATGTATCAGAGACTTATTAAACTGAGCAGTGCAAAAAAAAAAAACAAAAGAGAGACCGAACTTTAGAAAGTAAAGATTTGTTGGACATCCTTCCAGTTGGAAAGAGATGGTTGATTACGTTAAAGGTAACCCATCTTTTTAAACTAACTTTGAGTAAAACTCAAACTTGTGCCTAGTGTAGATGCACATTAACACCTTAATAACATAATTACTGTTTTTTAGTGATAAAGGCAGACACTAGCAAAGACACGGTCAAACTGAGCTAAAGAGATAATAAAATTTTCCCTTATATGGGTGTAACTCTGAATGTCAGATTGTAAGCAGGCAAATGGATGGGAGTAGCAATACAAGAGCAGAAATCTTTTCCCCCTCTTATTAGGGAATACCTGCCTGATTATACAATGAGGGGAAGAGGGGGAAGGGGAAAGGGACCTACTGCTCTTCAAGCATACATCAGGGAAGTTTAAATCTTCCACAATAGGCAGATTATGTGACTCAGAAATATCTTCAAGTTGTTTAAAGAAGGCTTCATCTTCTTCCTCACGCAATTAAGTGGCCATTAACAAACTCCCACCAGACTGTCACCATTACTGATGACTAACCCCTGTCCTGACCCACAAGCTCTCACCTAGCCTGCTGTCCGGCCCATTCAGGAGCTCCGTACATCAAAGCTGCGCTATCATATATATGCATCCACATGCCCTCGTCTCTCTGCCTGTCTTTCCTGAAGCCCTGGTATCCGCCCATCACAGCCCTCCAGTTGTGTGAGCTGTCCCAACACGTTCCAGTTACTTCAATGGTGTTGTAGTTCCTCTTCACCAACCAGATTGAGGAGACACAATGTGGGCCCCTATGCCCTTAGCCAGCACCCCAAAATCCATCTAGTCTCTCCTGATATGCTTGAAGCCTCTGGCAGTAATGTTGGTGCCCATGTGGAAGAGCAGCTAGGGAAATAGTCTGAGACCAGACAACCCTTGGTCATCTCTGCAGTGTCCCAGACCCAAGCACAGGTCAGGTTGGCCGGCAGAGACTTCTGTCTCCTGCAGCAGGGCGTCTCCAGCAACTACCAGTCTCCTGTTCCTCTCCGTGCAG
This sequence comes from Chelictinia riocourii, assembly GCA_026930925.1. Classification (NCBI taxonomy): domain Eukaryota; kingdom Metazoa; phylum Chordata; class Aves; order Accipitriformes; family Accipitridae; genus Chelictinia; species Chelictinia riocourii. The sequence goes on along the minus strand of JANZLP010000039.1, from coordinate 12,556,749 downwards.
ATGCCTGATTGAGGACCAGCTGGCCTTGAGACCTCTCTGAAGGGAGGTTGTCTCACCCTGGTCCCTGGGCAATGCACTGGCCAAGAAGGACCCTTGCATAGGATGCCTGAAATGGTGCAGCCTTCCCCACCTTTCAAACTTCCATCCATCGGCCCTCTCTGGGATGTCTCCAGCTCTCCTTCCCAAACAGGGTTTGGGCTCCGGAGGGTTTCTGCCAAGACTCTTTCAGTCTCCTCCAGCTCATCCTCACGGATAGTGTGTGCCCACTCACCTCCATGAGGCACACGGCCCGTTCCCTCACCCAACCCTGCCTTGGTATCAAGAGTTTCTACAAAACATCCTTTTCTTCTGCCTGAAAAATCTTGTCCAAATGGGAAAAGAGAAACGTGGCCAGATATCAAACAGCCCAGTCAGAGCAAAAACATCATTTAGTGCACTTGCATTAAGTTGGATGTATCCACCAAAGATCCCAACAACCTCTCTTGGCCCTCAACCTGCAGTGTTGGGGTCCCCGGCACCACAAGCACTGCAGGTGGCAAATGGAGCCCAGATCAACTTGCCCGGCAGACCCTGGGCTAGGAGAGGGGCTACGGCCACTCAGTGCTGCAGAAATGGGGCAGAGCTGTTCGTGGGCATCTCTCCCTCAGCGTGCCAGGGGCTCGGAGCTGCTGGGATGGGGAAGCCAGCACAGCAGGCCCCCTCTTGCTGGAGTATCTCAGGGCTTTTAGATGATCTTGCTTTCACGCCAGAAGCACTGGTGTAAAGTTGTCCACATGTGCGAGTCTGTCGGTCTGTGGAGGGCTGGTGCAGGAAAGCGGTGGCACATTTGTGGTGGTGGCACTGCCCCTCGGGGGAGCAGGGACCTGAGATCTCCGCAGGGGATGACAGCCAGGGGTTTGCAATTCCAGTGCAAGCCTGGAGAGCCCAGACAAGATCAATAGCAGGGACAGCTCAGCCTTGGCAGACCGAGACTTTGGTAGGACTCCAACCGGGGAGTGCCCAGAGGAAGGTGAGGCCTCCTCCAGATCCTAGGCCATGCACAGAGCCCGTCTGGGCTGGAGATGGCTTCTAAAACTCCAGTGAAGGGTATCACAAGGGCTAGAGGTAGCAAAGAGAAATAGTCAAGAGAAATAGTCAAAAGCTTGGCCTTCCTTTGAAGTGGCACAATGCAAGTCATCACAAAAGTTGCATCTGCAAACCTGAGGGGATTTCTGGCTAACACATAAGAACAATTCAAACCAGTGGGATAGAAAGGGAGAAAACTGATATATAAAGCCACTCCTGTGTGATTTTTATTTTTTTTACAGCACTTATTTCACACACTTCTCCATCAGCAATGGAAATGCCGTCTATGCCTTCAAGCAACGTCAAATTTCCTTCTCATGAACTCCCTCCCGACCTCTGGCTCTATGTCATGGCCTGAAATCAAGCAAGCAATTCTAATAATTATCTGCCACTTACAGTGCCTCTTTCCTGCCCCGCGTAGCGGCACCCTGTCAGCTTCATCCTACAGCTGGGGAAACTGGAGGAGAGTGAGTTAAGCAATTGCTCTGGGTCTCACAAGAACTGGAGGGTTAATGTCCTGCCTTTCTGGCCAGCCCTTGTCCTTTGGGCCATGCTGCTTCCATCAGTGATTTGGTAGTGAAATCATGGCACTGGTATGCCTGAATCCTCTACAGTCTTCACTTTTTTTAGCTGTTGTAAACACCAAATCATTATCCTCGTTATCTTAGCTGAGATGGTGGACAAAGACAAGCGCTTGGAAGGAAAGAAAATAACAGGGGTGCATAGTGTGGCTTCAAGAAATCACTTAATGACAGGATGTGGAGAAACTCAAAGACAAAAATATCAGAAGGAATGACAAGAATGGTGCCACAGCAAAGAGCGGCTAAAATGCAGGGAGCAGAGCGCAGCCCTAAAAAGGCAGGCTCGGAGAGAGCTAATATAGCATCTCACAGGGCATTGTTGTGTGCCACGCACCAGAGAGATTAAATGGCAGTGGTGTTACCCTGACAGCAGAAGAAAAGCGGGATGAAGAACAGCCGGGAGTACAAGGGGGTGAGAAAAAGCAAGTGTATCTCACCTTCACTCCTTGCTGCAAATGGTTTTTTTGCAGTTTGTGGTAATCTGCTGCCAAAGAGATCAGCATAAAATGCACGATGGCATGTGTTTTAGACACACACATGATAAT
>JANZLP010000039.1:12297595-12308156 GCA_026930925.1 Chelictinia riocourii | reverse complement strand
CTACCCAATGTTTGCCAAACCGCTGCACATAGCTGTACCAGGCTGAAATCACCTGATCCTGTCAGAACTACTGAAGCAAACGCCTGTATGGAAAGGCACTGTGAAGCTCTTAATTGTCTGGGACTGGACATAATCTCTTCCTCACCCACCTGATTTGCAGAGAGATTTGCCAAGAAGCGGCTTACTACATTAGAGATGTCTTTCAGCGTGCCTTTGTGCCCTGCAAACACTGAAGTTTTAAATGGTTTGCGCACAATCAATCCTTTCCAGAGCTTTCAGCGAGGGCAGTCTCATGTAAGGCTTGAAGGAGTCCTTCAAAGCAGCTGTTTAGAAATGCATGAAGCGTGAGGCACATTATATCCTCTTCCCAGAGGCTGAGGGCCAGATGTTCAGTGGGTGTAAAGCTGCAGAGCCTCGGTGTGACTTTTTTTTGGGGCCACGATGATTTATAGCGGCCAAGAATCTGGCCTTAAGCGTTTCAGCCAAGTGACTTCTCCCGACCTCTGCTGCTGAAGGGCCTGGTTTTGTAATCTCTGGTCTAACCTTCATCCCGCACCGACGTCCTCCATGAGGTGTGAAGGGATGGGAAGTGCTCAGGATTGCTGGCTCAGGGTACTGAAAAGAGAAGACTCTCAGAAGATTCCTGACACTGCTTCTCCAAGCCAGTTTGCTGAAGTCATCACAGGTTTTTGGTTGTGGTACATTTACATATTTTCCTTCCCGTGTTTCTGCTGCTAGCAACATGCGTAGGTTCTTTATATCTGTTTCCTCCCAAAGCAAGATCTCTTTTGCACCCTCTTAGGATCAGGAAATGAGAATATTTCTATGCAAGGGTGATGTTCCTGTACTTTTTTTTTTCCTTCATAATTTGTGTCTTCCTGAAGCATGAACGAGGATTACTCGTGGGAGTACAGATTTCAGAGTTGGGCCTTTTGGCCATTTTGATAGTGTCATGGGAGGCAAAACTGTTTCCCAGAACCAAACAATTTTATTGCATTCCACAATCATGTGCAAAACAGGGATCCCATCTGTTCGACAGCATTCCCACTAAGTACGGTTCTGCCTGTAGCTCACCAGCACAAGCAGTTCAACAAAGGAGCCTCAGTTTTCAGTGACTGGGTTTTCTTCAAAATACAAGACACCAGTAAAAAGGGCTTCGTAATAGTTTGCACATCTGTCAAGGTGTAATTTCTTAAATACTGATTTGACTGGTAAGGCCACTTCAGAGTAGCATAGTGCTACAGCAATCACTCCTAAATTAAGCCTTCTCTGAAATCAGTTTTGCTAGTTGCTCTAAATCCTCAATGAATGAATAAATAATAAAAACATTAACCTCAAAACTGATGGATTAAAATTGGGCTGAAATAGACTTCCTTATTTTTAACCCTGACAGCTTGAAGAGTTTTGAACAAAGGGTGCTTGAATGCAACACTCTAAGTTTAGGCCAGTTTACCAGAGTGATTCTGCAATAAAAAGTTTATGAAATAAAAGAGAGAGGATTTAATTTATGACATTCATCCAACTGAGGGCTGGTGCCTGGAATTTTTATCATCACCATGAACATCAACAAGTTTTGCTTAGCAAGTACAATGAAGAACTTCTGGAAACTCTAGGTGAGGGTTCTATAGTTGCTTAATTCTGCATATCTCAGTTTCTAAGTGTCTGCTTTGAGTCACCTTAAAGTCCTTTTAATGATCTCTCCATCTGACTGTTTGGGACTCCCCTGACAGCTCTGCTTGTGCTTTTCCTTTCAGAAACTGATCTGAAAAACTAAAATGCAATTTCAGGGGATGTTTGCCCATGGGCAGCGATCATTGTTTGGCTGGGAAGTCAGCCTTGCTGGTGTGCCTGCTTTGCCTGAGGGCAGGGAACGATTCCCACCAAGCCCGGTTTGCCTCAGCCTCCCTGTTTCCATCCCCTTTCCTGTGGCTAGAAGAGCTGGGGAATATTTGTGTGGCTCTGAAGAGACCCAGCTCATGGGCAGTGGCAAGAAGGTGGAAAGGAGACATCTTCCAAGACAGGCGCTGATGATGTTTTCTCCTTTCCTGTGAAGGGTTGGAGGGAAGGCAGGATATCTAGTGAACATTATTCCACCCTTTCCTGTCCAAAGTCCACCTGAGCACCTCTGGTGCTCTGGCATGGCTCTGCAGCCATGCCAGCTCTTTCCTGTAGTCCTCCTATACACATAGCTCTGGGATGCTTCACTGGAGGGCATCGGCATCCTGATCTCCCAGGATGTTTCTCACAAGGTGTAGGCATTACAGGTGTCATCCATTGCCTAGAGTTTCATGCTGGCTGGGATCTACCATGATGCAGGCAGTTCAGCATGAGTGGCCTGTTGGGTGCAAGGGAGACAGGTCTGACTTTCACTCCTTGGGTTCTTCTATAGCTGCAAGCGTCACGAGGGCCACGTGCTGGGAATGACAGAGAGATACAACTCATGGACAATTAAGAGTCATCCCTCGCCTGACTAATGACTCATATGGGTATGGGTGCCTTCGTGAGTGCATCCATGGAGAGGGCCATGGCTGGCACTTGGGTTTTTTAAAGGGGGCGGCCCAGGCCAGAGGCACTTCCAGGGCACTGAGGTAGGGAGAAGTAATGAGTGTTGAAACTCCTTGTGATTTTCATATTTGTCAGAAAACTTCCTCAGGATTTTGCAGGGGCACAGGATGCGGTCTGTTAATTTTATCAGCAACAGGTCAAAATGTGTCAATCTTCTGGCAGGTGGGATGGCAGCTAGTGGCTAAGGTGGAGAGGCCAGGGGAGGGCTTGGGCTTCAGGACTGAATAGCCTGTATAAGCTGGTCCCTCAGCTTCTTAATTGGCAAATCACAGTGAAAAATATAGCTGTATCTCTGCATCACAGGGTTAGCACGAGGCTTAATTAACTCGTGTTTATGACACCCTGCCGGAAAGGTGTTAAGATAATTAGAAATGTAACTCTTACATCTGTTCAGGCCTACTCCGTCGGGGCCACAGCCCATGATTAAGATTTCTAGCAGATGTCACAAGGCAAATGGTGACGACTAGTAAGTGGGAGTGCAGTAACGAGGAGCTCGCGCGGCTCTCCTCCCTCTGAGAACAGGCATGCTCCAGTCATGGCTACTGTCCGCACACCCTCACATTGGGTGAGGTCCCTGCAACGGACCCGGCCCTGCACCAGGGTGCTGCTCAGCTCCATGTCCAGGGGGAAAGGGAGTCTATGCTGAAACGTGGTGTTTTATAATAAACATCTAGCCTCTAAAACCCACACTAATCCGTTCCATGCCTTCTACCCTCACTGGAGGCAACTGCGGAGAGAGGCACTTACCATTGGAAAGGATGTTTTATTGATGCCGTTAAGGAGTAGAGTGACATCATTTAAATTTTTTGGAACAATGGCCTTTTTCCCACAACTGCCTTGGCTTTTGTTCCCTCTGCACTGGCGCCATGCGACTGGCTGGGATCTGACGTTATCCTCCTGGGTGCCAGGAGAAAGCAGTCTCTGGAGAGTGGGTGATCAGGAGGAGTCAGCAAAACGCTGATGGGGCCTGGTTGGGTTTTTGTCTGTTGGGGGAGAGATGGTATTTTGTTTTGGCCTGCTCTGTATTTCAAACTTGTAACTTGTTAGGAAAATGCCTGCCTGCAGAGCAGGCATCCAGCTTGTCGGTGTTTGAGGTGCTGGAGGTGGTAACATACATGGACAGGAGGGAGCCAAAGTTGGGTACTCTAGGTAAGGGCTGGAAGCTCACTGGACTGGAGTCAGGCTGAAGGACAGAAATAAAACAGGATCCTATAACTAACAACTTCCCTCATTAGTCTCTCTCATCTCCAAATCAGGCCAGGCCTTTGCATCGAGGTGAATCTTGATTCTCCTGCTCTTCCCCTGCTGCTTCTCTTAAGTTCCTCTGCCTCCTTCGCTTCACTGCATTCCTCCTCCTCAACCTGATGCCTGTTTCTTCTGGTGCAGCCTGGAGCTGTTTCCCACCCAGCCTGCAGTTCCTGCTGTTCACAGGAGTGACAGGCTTCCTACCTACCCCGTTTGGGTGACCAGACCCAGCGTGACCTGCAGGAGCTAAGCATGAGCAACCCCGGGAGGGTTTTTTCTGCAAATTCAACCATTCAGGTCTCTGAAGGTCGTACAAACTAGGACTCCTCACAGGCTAAGGGTTTGAAAAAAATTAGACGCATGTCGGTGGTGATGCCGGAAGTCTCTTACCCAACAAAACGCTGTGCAAATATCATCTGCATGAACACAATCTTTTTCTCAAATCCTGGTAACAGTAATTTCCAAGATCACACAATTTATTTCTTTCAAATATGGATAAGAGGTACATTCCCTAGCCTTTTCCTTGGCAATGGTGGAGCTGTTTTCCCTGATAGAAACAATACAAAATAATCCCAAACAAACCCCTCCAAACCACAAAAATCCCAAACTGAAATCAACTCCCAACAAGACTAAACTAGCCTGGGGTAGGCACCCAGGGAAGATTTCAACTTGCTCACTTTTGGCAGTGCCATAAGAAAGCGAAGGCAGGATCTCGTGCCAGGAAATGCTGGGCAACCTGAACCTGAGGCGGGCTGCCCGTCGTGCCCGTTGTAGCTGGCCTGGACACTCGGCAGCCCATTTCGGGTGCGTCGGCTGCGTATGGCAGATAGTCTCTATTATGAATTCCTGCTGGCAAGGTTGCACCTGAAAAGCAGCTCCAGCGACTACTTTTCTTTTTTTTTTTTTTTTTTTTTTAATGCAAAGCAGTATGAAGTATGTGAAGCATACAGCTACGTGAGGCCATTTGGGTAATCACTGTGCAGAGACTTAGTACCCAGTTTCTAAAACAACAGTCTCCTGGGACATTGATTCAGTAGTAATTGAAAAGACAAATCGACTCTTGGGTCTATTAGGAGAGGAAGGGCAAAGCTTCAGCAATGCCATTATATAAACCCATAGTGAGCATCTCTCAAATATCTGGTAGGTGGTTCTAGTCCCATCTCTCAAAGATGGCAAAGCAGAATTTGAAAAGGTGCAGAAAGGGCCAACAAAGCTGGCTGGAGGTGTGATACAGCTTTGCTACAGAAGATGAACTAAAACTCCACAGTCTGGAAAAAAAGAGGACTGAGAGGAGAAACTGGAGAGGTTATAAAATCATTAAGTGAATGAAGAAGGTGAATAAGGAGTAATTATTAACACTTTATCATAACACAATTAGGAAGCTTCAGATGGAGTTACCAGATAGCAGGTTTAAAGCAAAGAAGAGAAAGTATTTTTCTCCTATAGCTCATCATTAAACAGTGGGATACCGTAGGATGCTATGAAGACTAAAAGACTAAATTAGTTCAAAAGCACTTAGGCTCATGGAAGAAAGACTATCAGGGCTGATAAACACAGAGCTTCAGATACATCCTTTGACTCTAGAAGCCTCTGTGCTGCTACAAGCCAGAAGAGCAGACCAGGAGGAGCAGGACTGTATGCTGGTCCTAGTCCTTGATTTTTTAAATTTTTTTTTTTCCTTTTGTATTCATTCCTAACCTTTTTCAGGGACTATGGGTTGAGTAGCATTACACATATGGTTGTTCTACTTACACTGCAACAACTGTGGAAGTGCACCAGCTATCATTTTAGGCAACTTGGAAAGCAATGTGGCTGAGACAGAGTTCTCTGGGCTGGAAGTTCATTAACACAGCACCAGAAGAGCTACATCAGGGATCAATTTTTGCTGTTCATTTTCAACTACAAATAACTGCTTGGAACACTAGTCCTTTCCAGCTAGGTTTGGTGGATTGTGCTTCCTTAGAAAGGTTACAGTCTATAAAACAGCCATAAGCAAGACAAGTACAAAGTATGCTTTGGCTGGATGCTAGTCTTCTCTTTTCATAAAAAGTATGAGATTGGAGTAATGTGCAACATGTTTTAAGTTATGTTGTAAAGTTGCCTTAAAACCACTTCTTAGGGGAACAATAATTCTTGGGAAGAAGTGCCAGCTAAGAATTAATACTGATAAAACCTACATTTTTCTTCCTGGTGTTTCTCATGAGAAATGTCTAGTTTTGCTATTTTAAATTATTTTTGGAAAATGTGCTACCACCTGTAGGTGTTTTGGAAATATATTAAGTGAAGGAGTAGGTGGCAGGCATAAATATAACACAAGAATAGTGAACCCTGTGTCATTGAGCTTGTCATGTGTGATTTGAATACTCCTGAGAAGATAAGCAGTACCTTATGACCTGTTAGTTTTTAAGGCAGCCACCAGATTGCAGGAGCAGGTCTCCCAGCTTAAATCAGCTTCAAGGTGGAGGAGTGAAGAATGTTCCTGGAAAAAAAAAGAGAAAAAAAATCTCCAAAGGTATCTTTTCCCTTTAATACACTGCCAAGGGTTTTCTTACAACAGGAAGAGTTAGTTCACAGGGACTGAAAAGCCGGAGTTTGGGCCTCAGACATAGTAGTAGGAAAGTTAAAACGGAATTAGATGAACACAGTATTGTCAATGCTCAATATCGATTTCATTTCCACAGCACTCGAGACGCCTTGATTTCACTAACATCGCTGCCTGCCACAGAGGAAAGCAAATTCCCACCCCCTTTCCTTTTTCTGCCAGCTGTCGTGGGAAGCAGAAGAACCTGCATCCTACCACCTGGAAAATGTGCGCAGTAAGGCAGCGTTGCTAGCGACTGTTCCTCAGGGTGTAGGCTTTCACAGCTCTCCAGGCGCCAAAGGCTGTTCTGTTGGTGAAAGTGTTTTTTCTCCTCCAGGCCGCAGCGTTTGGTGGAGTCGGCAGCGAGTGGGAGATGCCGGGAATCCTCAGAAGAAGGGGTCTGTCCTGTTGGACTCCTCAGAAGAAGGGGTCTGTCCCGTTCCAGCTGACGGTCGCGCCTGCCCACTTGGTCCTGATTGCCATCTCCACGGACGGACGCCTCTTCTCTGGGCCGCTTGGGTCTTCGCTTCGGTCCTCTTCCCAGTGGTGCGAATGAGTGTCTGAAAAGGAAACGCAGTTAAAAAAATGTCTAACACCCTCCCCCAAAAAAAGTTTCCGAAAAGGTTAAAAGCAGAACTGGCTGGATTGCTGCAGGTGTGCTGCCCACCCTGCCCCAGGAGGGAGCTCAAGGAAGTGCTGACTCGGCCTCCCCAGGCTGATGGGGGCTTCCCCCCCACACTGTGTGCGCCCCGTCTGGGGAAATTCAGGTGCTATAAATACAGCTCTCGATTCCTTGCAGGGTACATTTGCATATTGTTTTCTGAGCACATACGCACATCCTTGTCTGTGGCCATGCTGCCTATCATGACTGAATCTTGATCCACCCTTCTTTCCTGCAAATTCAGCCTTTTGTGTGATGTTTTCAAGTTTCTTACTTTACTTTAAATGCCGTAGTGAAAGGAGAGCGAGGTAAAGGGGCTGGGTGTTCACAAAGTGAAGGTAAAAGGTGCACAGTGGCACAGAGAAACAAGAAACTCGCATCCTAAGCGTGCAGCCTGGTTTGCAACCCAACTGATACTACAAGGAACAGCTCACCACTCCTGGTGTTGATTTAAAACCTGAGGAGAACATGAGAAGCATGGTAGCGCCTGGCTGCTGGTGAGGAAAATACTGACTTAAGTCTAAGTTAGATGCTGAAAGCAGGCTCTTAACCCATCCTGCATGCCAGCATCACTGCATTAGAAATAGGTTTATTACAAATCTGGAATTAATCATGAAACAATTCTGCTTCCTGTTTTATTTAAACTTTGCACTTACAGGAATGCTCTCTCCCGGGATTTGTCCCATGGGAGGGATGGGTGTCTGTGGGTTTCCCTTGTCCTACTAGTTATTCTAGGGCACTTAGTCAGCAGAGCATTCATATTGGACTGACGGGGGCTTAACAGCAACGGAAGATGAAACACGGTTAAAACAGTACGTCCGTATCTAGTATTTAACGCAGAAGTGCCAGCTGCATCTTGTGTCCTGAAAAACCGTCCCTTCCCCAATACCAGCTCTTCGGCCACATCTGGGAGTAGGGGAAGAAATGGTGAAGTCCTGAGTGGGCCCTGTGCTGGGATGAGACCATGGGCTCTGTGCCCAGGGAGGTGATCCCGGTAGCCATCCCCCCTGTGTGCTCCATGGGTAGGATGGACTCTGTCCTGCTGGCAGCTCACCCGGCACCTGCCCACCGGAGCCCCGCTCACCCCGGCTCGGGAGGATGGTGCGGCCTCGGCTTCAGCCGGTGCTGAGCACCCACCGTGCCCGGGAACCGGCTGGGGCTGGGGGGTGTCACCGAACCGGAGTTTACGAAGGGACTCGTGAGTTACTACTTCTATAGAAAATGCTCCTATAGCTCTTCCCAGCAATGGGCCGCCTGCTTGAGGGCATTACGCCTTCCAAGATGGCCAGGATCCTTTCAAAGCCAGGTTTTTATTCATGGCTTTTTATGCTCTTGTTTGGAGGAGGCTCCTCACTTTCCGGAAAGGTTAGTAATGCATACGGTGTTTGTATGTATACGTTAAATAGAGAACATCGAATTGTAGTGTCAGTGGACCCACCTAGCTGTACACATACAGCGTTCTGTGGATGGTCCGTATGTGACATCCATACCTCGTATCCTGTCCCGGCAAACTCGGGTGCCTACCTATGGTTAGGCGGGCTGTTGTTGTCTGCTCCTGCTGCCCGTTGTAGAAGTACAGGTGGAAGACCCTCTCCCTTTTCCAGTCGGAGAGGAGCAGGCTGTCGGTGCCGAAGAGAACGCTGTGCCTGCCGGAGATGCCGCACAGCCAGACGGGCAGCCGGGGCGTCCGCAGCCGAGGGCACACCTGGGCAGAGGGGTCGAAGCCCGGCGTTCAATCCCATCCTCATCCCCGGATCCTCGGCATCTGGCACGCGGATGGCAGGTACGGGCCCCCCAGCCATGGGGCCGTGCCAGCTCTCACCTGCGGCTCCCGCTGCGCCCTGCTCCAGCGCAGGTATCCCACCGGGACCCGCTGCTGCCAAGCCTCGACGCCCGTGCCGCTGGGACCCGACTCCGGGCCGCCATCCAGCTGGTGGGGGCTCGCTCGCCCCGTTAGGAGGAGGCTGAGCACGGCCTGCGGAAAAGCGGCTCGTGGTCACGCCACGAGGCCGTGGAGGAAAAGCCCTCTGCAAAATGGCAGCTGGCGTCCCGCTCCCAGCTCCGTCGCGCCTGTCACGAGCAGAGGAACGCCAGACCGCCTGTGGCTTTATTACTGTTGTTATTTACTAGCATCATTGTCATCCATTTTTTAAATGGACAGTCATGCTTAAAATTTGCAAAATATTCTTCTGTGGCCTTACGCTTTTTTTTTCACTGGAGTTGTCCTGGGTTGCAGTGTATTCTGTTACCACCCCCTCACTTTTGTGGTCCAGTGGCTCAGCTGTGGTTTGAAAAGTCTCCCTTTTCGAGTCCAAAGCTGCCTTTTTACTTTCCTAAGCCTCATTTTCAGGTGCTGAAGTGGTGTTTTTACGAGCCAGCCAGTCATTTTTAGGGTCCAATGTGAGGACTGAGACACGGACCCCGTGATGCTGCAAACGGAATCAACTTTATTCTCTAAATTTTCCATGTATGTATCATTCAGAAAGGGGAGGCTTCTTACATCCCCCAGTCATCTCTCAGAGCACGTCCCCCGCTATGATTCAATGTTTGTGTTCTTTCTTCGGCTCCTGGTTGTCGTTTCTCAGCTCCTTATCTAGTGATTTTTTTACTATTTGTTCCAACTGTGTACCACAAAAAACAATGCCCTGTGAAAGTATTCTCAGAGCATTAATTCCTTTATTGAGAAACGCTCTTGTTATTTTAATCTTTCATCTGAATTCCTTAGGAAGAAGATTATAATTAATGTAGATTTTTTTTCGTTATTGTTCATTAATCTCTGCAAAGGTTCAGTATTTTCAGAAGGCAAAGCTGGATGTTTCCAACAAAACACAACTTTCATATTAGATTCTACTGAATTTTATCTCCAAGAAATAATAAATGGAAATGTATTAATATGTTTCTGTTTATTTCAAATTTTATTTCCCAAACTATGTCTAGAACTAAGTCAGATGTGAATGCCTGTGGGCAAATTTGATCTACTCATGGCTGTCACCTTGCAAGTCTTTTAATGGGCAGTAGGCCATGCTAGACATGTTATCAAATTATATCCTTAGATCATTATCAATTCTTATATTAAAATTGCCTTTTACCTAACACTTTGAGGACTTTTGACTGGAGGTACCTGGCTTACTTGTTATGTTTTATTTTATTTATTTGTGTCGGTGACTAATCTAGAGTTTCTCTCCCAAACATTCATGATTTTCTGTCAGACTTATTTACAACCCAGCCCCTGAAAGGGGTAGCATTAGTACGTAATAACACATCTGACTGCTATTTTCTGCCTTCCTTCACCTCACCCTGGCTTATTTCACCTGAGGTCAGACTTTGCTAATAGCTAGAAAAATCACTGCATTGACCAGATAAAAGAAAATACTGAAATATAACATGCTTTTCACCACTTCCAGAATTTTCCAGATAATTGATGCTATAAAGGCAGAGATGACATTGTGACTTTGCCCAGTGACACAATCTGCGCTCTTCTTTCAGTCATTTCCATACATGGGATTTAG
>JANZLP010000039.1:11960606-11971577 GCA_026930925.1 Chelictinia riocourii | reverse complement strand
CTGGATGGTAGTTACAGATTCCATGTTACTCTCCACAGAGCAGTAGGAAAGACGCCTCTCACTTCATGGGTAACACTTTGGACTCAAAATCTACTCATGAATTTGATTAGAGATTTTTGGAAGCATTTTCCCCAGTCATCAACCTTGGCTGTCATTTTCTGTAACACAATTTCTCAAAGTACAAATATATCAGTTTATTATGATTATGTGCAGTAAAACAAAGCACTGTCAGGGATGAGTTCTTATTTAATTTTTTTCATCTTCATTTTAACAGAAAGGATCCAGTAGCATTTACCTGTCTTCAATCTGCCCCTAAGTGGTTAATTTACTGTTCAGAACAGGTTTTTATTACCCTTTCTTCCTTCCCTGCCTCACTGCACACGTGCTAGTCTTTTTTTTTTTTCTGCAACTTGATGCTTTTGGCTCCTTTCACTGTGTATTATCTGCTGCTGGCAGTAATCTTAGCTCTTCAGCTGACAGCAAAATTATGAGGTGCTCAGTACAAGATGACAATTTTCCTTCCCTCATTCTAATTCATTTGTGCCGCCATCAAGGAGTCAGCGTCATCTTTTCAACGCATTAACAGCTCTCTGCTGATAGAAAGCATTAGCTCCCCGTTCTTCAGCAAGAGGTCAAAACCGATTTTTGTTTTGTAACAACCCATTAAATTTTGTGCTTTGGAAAATTCCATCGCTCTCCAGTGTCAAATACCTAGGCCGTTGCCTCAGCTGGCACACAGGGGAAAAGAGGGTTTGCTGTGAGATACCAAGGGACACACACAGGCAGCCAAGTCTTTCCTAGAGAGGGCCGTGGTCTACCACTGGCCTTGCCTGGTTTATCATTTGGTTTTTTCTTTTGCATACTCTTAAGAAAGCCTCTTTGTTTCAGTGTGCACACAGAGGCTCCTGGCAACATTTTACTGGCTTTAAAAAAGTGATAGATAGCTAAATGTTGCAGTAGGCTTTTCTGAAGTGCAAAAGGTTTTACACGTTACCAGCCAAATCCTAGCAGACGCAAGACCTACCTAATTTGATGCAAATAGTAAAGGTCACCTCTGTAACTTCCACAACCTGTTTACACTGACTCGATACAACATCACGTGGCCAGTAAAAAATCACCTCAGTAGGAAAAATCATGTACCTGCACTGTTTCTGTATATAGGGCATGGCTTTATTCAGTTTTCTGTGCAGATGAGCTTATCTGGGTAGACAAGTGAGTTCCCTTATCCCCAGGTGGCTTCATAACAGGAAACCTTGGCCAGTGTTACACACGCCCATTTACATTCAGCCTAACAGAAGCCCAAAATCTTTGTCAGACAACTTGCATTAAATTGTTCGGTGAGCACAGTTGTGTTTCTGATGAGTGTGCAGGCAGATTGCAAATATGACCTTAAATATGCCTGGCAGCAGACGGAGGGGTCTGTAGAGAGCGAGGGGCTGCACTGGCCCCACCAAGTCCCCAGGCGCTGGAGCAGAGCCGGGCTCACCGGTCAGTTCAAGGCAGCATGAAGCTGGCAGTGCCGCTCCTCGTGCTGCAGGCAGACAGATGGTCCTGGGTTTTTCCTACCTCTCGTTCAACTGCGCCACGTTTAAATACAAAGGGTAAAACTTGAAATAACTCAAAACCAAAATATCTCAAACAGTAAGTATACAGTACAGTGTACATGCTGCAATATTTGCAGATAGGGCTGGGAGGAAGCAGAGGTGGCAAACTGTGGTTTTGGGTGAAAAGAGAAGTTGAAGAGCTAATTCAGTATCCACCTCAGCAATCAGGGCCCTGGCGGGGAAACCAGCAGGACTCCAGAGCTCTGGAGCAGCAATAGCAGGACACCCCAAGGACAGGCTTCGGAGAAGAGGAACCTGTTTGTTTGGGGGAAGAGATGCACATCAGAAAAAGCCGAATATTTTGAAAATGTTGAGGAGATCCAGCTTGCTTCTACCCCAGATGCAAACAGAGCAGCCACAATTGCTATTGGGGCTTCATCCCACCCCAGGGAGCATGCAGGGGGCTTTCGGGGGGGGGGTTGGGTACCTCCTGCCCTTGGCTGAGCAGAAGCAGCCTGACACAAATCAGACTGGCTGCCCCTTTCCAAGAGCAGGCTTGTAGGCACGTTTCCCAGAAAGCTAGGAGGTCCGTGAACCTTTATTTTATTGCTGCTGCTCTGGGATTAGCTGCATCTATTTCCAGTTTTAGATCAGGTGGCATCTGAAATTAGTGTTCTTTAATAAGCAGCAAAATGTGTGTTGTCAGCATCTCAGGGTGAACACAGATACAATTAGCCCTTTGGTAGAGCTTATTTATGCTATACCTGCTCCTGAGTACTCTTCAGATCCTATCCCATGGCTGCCCTGGATTGTTTGATTTATTTATTAAGCTGTGATTCAACAAAAAGAGGGGAAAAATTGCCGCAAACACAAAGACTTCACTCCTCCTTAATCTTCCCAGTTGCACACACCCGATCGACTCATTTCCTTTCTCAGCAAAGGAATTAGGCCCCTATGATGCCATATTTCCAAAACAAGGATGTTGAGCCACAAAACCTTTGCCTCTGTGTTGGGAAAAACGTGCTAGACGTCCTCGCTGCATGCAGAAAGGGGACCAGCCCAGGCGCTAGCACACGATGTACCCCAGTTAGCTCACGGAAATGCAATACATGCCAATATATTTAATGCATGCACCAAAGCATTAAATGCAGTATGTGCCAAAGCCGCTGAGCTGCGAGGCGGCAGGAGATGCTCATCCCTCCAAGCACAGAAGCTGCGGCTGGGTAGGGGCAGCGGGGAATGGCAGGGGGTGGAAGCTGCCCAGGGAAGTCTTTGCGTTCCCTATAACATTTACACAAAGCAATCCCTCCTGAAGCAACTCCCTGCTTCACTGGACTTAGGATCCTCCTTGCCTTTTTCCAAGGGCATTAAACTATCATTTGCTTCCCATTCCCTTGGAAGACCCGCCTAGCTTTTACTAATTCCATTGATGAAGTGCAGCTCTGCTCTCCCCATAGACCCTTCACAGAGCTTGCAATGTTTACTGTCTAATGATTATTTCCACTTGAAATAGTCTTGGTTTGAAAGAGAAAGTGTTTTCTTGAGCTGCCAGCTCAGTCAAGTCTCCAGCAGTTGAGCTGGCTTTCGTCCATCTTAGGCATCATCGCTAGCAACCAAGGGTCCTGCCGACAAGCTCCAGAGCCCTGGCTGTACCTGTGTGACCCTGTGGCCATCAGTTGACGCTATGGGTGACAGCTTGCTGGATCTGGTGGCTCTGGTACAGTCACGGGGGGGAACCCACTGCAATGAAGTGAGCAGAGCTGGGGCTGTGCATGCTGCAGAGAGCTGCTAAGAGGCGTGAGAAGCACCAAGGACTAACTGACTAAGGTCAGGAGATACCTACCTGGGTAAAAACACACTGTCAATTTTCAGAGTGTGGATGCACTAAGAAACTATTTTGCTGTGGACTGGACAGAAAGAGTTTTCTCCCCTTTCCAGCTTTTTCCAAATCTGGAAAAAAATCCTTAAAGGGAGACCAAAATGCCTCCCTCCGTCCCCAATATAACACCATGGAGCATGAATTTGTGCATATTCACACATGTTCTTGCTCACAGGGAAAAAAATATAGCAGCACTGAAAGAGACAGTTCAGAATGCCACTAAATTACACATGCAGTGTAATTTGTATTTTTCCTCTTCAGCAAATCAGCGCTATTCTCTCCCGCTAGCACTGGGAGTGAGTACTTGAATGCAGAACTGCTGTTCGGAGCAAATGAAGTTCACCCGGGGAAGCCAGAGGGAATTCAATGTCCATTAGCTATGGTAAAAGGGAAAAATGTCTTTACTATATTTCAGCTGGACTGTTACTGCTCTGTTAGGTTTTCTGAAGACAAAAATGCTGTTTATACAGCATCAATTGGCAAGAAAGTATTTCATTATTAAAGCACTGTTGAAAAATCTGGCTATTTATGAGACATTTAAATAGTGCCGAGCTTTTTGAAAGCCTAGCTTTTCCTTTTCTTTTTTCTCACTTTTTTTTCTTCTATCAGTTGTTATTCAGAAGCGTTTGGTGTTCCTGGATGTGTCTCTAGAGTTTCCTCTTTTTTGCTGACCTTTTTCACATCTTTGTTAAATAGAAACATGCTGAGGAGAGTACAACTTTTTAAACATATCTTATCAAAACTGAAATATTGCAGAAAAATAATGATGGGATTGAGTTTTGATTTATTCCATTAGCTATGCAGGTGCAGCATGTATGTGATTTCTTTACAAAATGGAAAGAGAACACTGCAGTTGAGGTTTATGCTCATCCTTTGCATTTACTGGCTTTTCATTTTCTATTTCCGTAACTGCCATTGCTCCTGGAAGAGCCATAAACTTTGCTACAGCTCTGCTTGAGAATAAATCAGCCAGTAGTTCTTCTTGTGAGTAAGGATTGACACCTTGTGGCCAGAAAGTGCTAAAGAAAAAATGAGCCTATCTGATTTTGACTCATCTGTCCATTCCCTATAGGACAAAGTTTTCATCAGCCGTCATTTATTTAGCTCTTTAAACAGTTGCAGAAATACCAGCATAAGTATGGTTTGTCCTCTTTCTCTTATGTTTTTATATGGTTAAGAATGATTAAACTTCCTGTCTTCCAGGGAGAGAAAATACCTTTGGATGCTTTGCTCCTTTAGCAGCCACATAGGGGTTTTCTGCTCCAGCCAGACTATCCTTTAAGTAGAAGATAGCTCAAGGATCGTCTCACTGGGATACTTCACTCCCAGTCCTTTGCTGGAATTTGTGGAATATTTTTGCTCCACTGGAAGCATTTGCAAGATCTGGGCAAGCACGAATAGTATGATCTCGCAGTGGAAATTGCTGAGACTGTTAGCCGTGGGTCCCCAACCCCTCATCAACCTGTTTTGGGACAGACCTCAGCCTAGGGAGCAGAGGAAATGTGTGAGAAGGCCACCATGACCCAGGGACAGTATGAGTTTTGGCTACTTCAGAATGTTGTTTCTGCTTCTGCCATAAAACTTATGTATAAACTTCAACATTCTCTTAAAAGCTCTGGTTTCTTAATTGTTGTATTAGCAAAAAACAGGACTCTGAAAATCTTTTTAGCTCAAGGAAGTGGAAGTGTAAAGGGCTTGAAACACCCCTCACTCCAGCCCAGCATTCCCTGCTATGTGGAGATTTATTTTTATTGTTTAAATTGCACTAACTCCTAGGAACAGAGTGTGCTGGCATTTGTACTAACAAAATACTCAGAGGGCAGTTAGGCATCGCCTCACATCCTCAGTGTCTATGGAGTGGACAAAAAGTGTCAGCTAGGCAAAACAGATTAAAGCCAGGGATGTGAGCTGGGAAGACTAGACAATAGAGTGAATGAAAGGGGGAAAAACCAGACATTCCTGCTCATCCACTGAGTTTGGGTGATGTCAGATGAGAATGGTTTGTACATCAGCATGGGAAAGGGGAATTTGAGCAGAGATGCCAGAGGCGTTTTGTCTAATTTCTTTGGATTTTGACTGAAAACTTTTCCCAGGAAAAAAGGATAGTGAGGAAGAAAATGCAGACCATCTTCCTGCTCTTGAAGAGTTCACTGGGCTAGTTCAGAGGCTGGCAATGAAAGTGTTACCTGACTCAAGGCCAGTCTGTTTTGCTTGTGCAAAGTGCACAACTTCTCCCAAAGCACAACAGTCATCTCCTGAAGATGCCCAGGAAAAAAAAAATACAAAAAGTTACTGACTTCTTCATGGGTAACCATTATAATGATGCAAATGACCAGCTGCCCACAGTGACAATGCCAAAGACGCTTTAACCTGTACAACAAATGAAGTCAGACTGATACAGATTTGCCAGCTCTGTTGCTATATGGGCTTTAAGATCACTTTTGTGTGAGCCTTTATGAACCTAAGAGCTGAAAGACCCATCCAAACCTCTTTCCTAAGTAAAGAGCAATGCCTGTTTTGAACTTCCCAGTTTGGAAGCATATGCTTTGTGTGAACATTTAGCTTGTGCAGGAGCCCTCCCAGACATCACACATCCTCCCAAGATATACCAGCCATGTTTTGGGTCAGTAGCAGTAATAACTCTGTTTGCAGGTCTCGTGTGCATTACTTTGCGTGTTGTTCTCTTTATTTTCTCTCTGTTAGGTGATGACAGCTCTTTCTCCACTCACCTATTACATCAACCAAGCCAGTCCCCCTGGCTGGAGCTATCTTTGGTCAGGAGCCATTTAACATTTTGGAATGACGTAAAAAAAGACATCAGTATGATAGGTACCTTTTACAACTCCTCTCTCTAGCTAACCTTCTTGTATTTGCTCTGTATAACATCAAGTATTTAATCAACAATGTTGGTATTATGATGTAAAGGTTGTATTTCAAAGTACCATCATTTAAAAGCTGTGTCTGAACTGAGGAAACTTTTTTTGTTTCCTGGGAAAGGACCCTTGTTAAGGGTGTAATACGCCTTGTCTTGCACGTGCAACAGGTTTCTTGGCCTCACTAGCGGCACGGTCTTGGTCCATAAGAACCTAAAGGATCACGCTTTCGCTTAGCTTTTTATCCTTCTTGCAGTTACAAACTAGTCACAAATGGTTCCAACACTGCTTAACTCTGCTGCTGATTTTCAGCAAACTTGTTGTGTTGCGTGGTTATCTATCCACAGCACTTAACTCCTGTCAGAAAAGCCTGTACTGCGGTAGATGTGGACAGCAGGTGACTGTTACACAGCCACTGTAAAGGAATGGCAGAGCCAGGAATACAGCAGATGCCTTAGAAATTGCCCAAACTCTAGTGACAGTCTAATATAAAAAGACAGTAAAAGGCTTCTGCCACTACCTTCAGACAATTAATGGATGGTAATTTGCATGTGCAGAGTAAATATAAAGGAAGAACAGCTAACTGAAAAGTTTCTAGTATGTAGGAATCAGCCTCCCCCTTCAGCCTTTTTCTAGACTTCACTTCTATTGATTCCTTACATGAAATAGGTAAATGCCAGCTAATATACAACCTATTTTTGTTTTTAAAAATGAATGATAAACATAGCTAGTATTCTGTAACAGCCAGCTTCTTAACAACAACAACAACAAAACTGGGGAGAGTGAAAGGTCAGGGAGGTCTTTAGAACCTTGGAGCTTTTAAGAAATGCCCCGAAATTTGTTCTATATCCTCTGTTCGCTCATCCTTGAACTTTACCATTTCTGTTGCTGCTTATATAAATGTATCTTGTTCTGGGAGAACAAGCTGTAGCACATGAGTTCTTTAAAAAGAGGTCTGATAAACATGTAAGGATGGATTAAATAAATCTGGAGGTCCCTACAGGGCCTATGATTCTGCGGCTAATGCCTTACGAAACTCTTAATCATCTCTTTAAAGTACACTTTATGAATCTTTTTGGTGAGGGAGATATTTCTTGTTGCAGATTTAGAGAATATTTTTCAATTACAGTACTGCAGAAAGAGGAGGATTTTAGTTTCTATAATAACTATTCTCTACTGACAGCTAAACAATGAAAGGCCTCAAAAGGTTTGACACTTGATTAGATCTACACTGTAAAGTGCAGCAGGCAAAAAATATGGTAATTAAGGGCCTGATCAAGTAAATCGCTCAGGTATGTTTCTAAGCACATGAGCAATCTAATTAATTAAAAAAGAACACAGATATTCATGTTTGTAGCAAAGCCACATTTGGATCAATAGTCCTGTCGATTGCGAACACGAGCCGCCTTCCTGTCGAATAAAAGATGTGCTGTATTGCAACAAAATCATTAACCACACATTAACTTCATTATCTTAAAGAATGTAAATTGTAACTATAATTTTATGTATTATTTTGGTATTGTTACTTGTTAGCAGTGTGAGTTTAGCAATATGTAAAAACACCTCCTAAAGGTATCTTTGGTCAACATACAGATCATACCTCATGGGCCGAGATTGCTTACTTCTGGTAGCCTACGTGTAACTCACCCGCAAAACCTGCTGTTTTCCTAAAGCCGCCACGGAATTAATCAGCATTCCTTTTCTGGAGAGCTTTTGAGAGGAAATGCCAGTCCTTTTACTGGGTTTCTTACTAAATCTTGTCCAGGGTAAGGACAGTTAACATTTTGTCCCCGTTCGAATCAAACACTGTAGAGTTCCTGGGTGAAGCCCAGCGCTAGCTCTCCTCCCCTGGGGAAGGCATGGTTAAGCCCTACTCTTCAACCAGCTTTTAGTCTGCCCGAGAACCTGTCATTCACCTTTGCGGGAACTTGTGCTCTGAATTAATTTTGGCGTGAGACCGTTTCAAATGCTACGCTGATTCTGTTTTATCTGTGCGCTTACCGACACCCGCGTTCACCTCTGGCAGGTTAGCGATGCAGGATTTCCTGTGGGCTGAGACAGGCTGAGTTTTATGAAGAAATGTAGGATATTTAGATGGAGGAGACACAAAATTCCAAATCAGAATAATTGTCAACTCAAGGTACCGCTGTGCACTGCAGGGTCCTCCTGATGTAAGTGAACAAATGCAAGTTATGCAGCAAATAGAATGACCTTGGTAGAGATTTCTTCCCCAAACCAACGGCTTCTCACAACTTTGAAGCGCAACCTGAAAAGGAAAAATACAAATATTGTAACCACAGTTTCAGTCCAAAAATTCACAACTGCGATTTGGTTTTAATCCGGAATTTGTCTAAACTAAAGGTATCTTGAGGGAAATACACAAACTGGGATCTCCCAAAATATTTTCCCTAGGCCATTTCTTAGCATGAGCGGATGTTTTAGTCTTTCTCTAGTAACAGCCTTCCGCTTTATATAAACACAAAGGTGCACACTTTTTGGAGCAAGGCTTTTACGTAAGAGATGGATGGGTTACAGACGCAACAAAATAGTTATATGAGGTGGAGCAGCAGCAGGCAGGAGTGGGAAGGATGTGTGTGTGAGCAGGTGGAAGCACTGAGTAACAGGTACTACGCTTGACGTATGGCAGACCCAATCCTGAGGCTCCAGTAGGACCAGCGCACAAACGCAAGTTTGCACCCAAATCTGCTCTCTGTGGCTTGAACATGTGAAACACCGAGCATCCGTGGCAGAGGTCTTGCTAGATATAGCTAACTGGTTTTACTTTTCTTTCAGGAGAAACCTGATCTCCGAGTTTAGTTGAATTTCCTCATGCAACTCAGCCTCATAACTAAAACCATTCCTACAAGCCATGGGATTTCTGATCAGTTGTTGTTTTCTGTCATTCCATATCCCTGAAAAAGAAGTAAAGACTAATCCCTTAAATATCCACAAGCCTCCACGTAACTTCGAAAAAAATTCAGTCATATCTAATTTCCATTACTATTTTTTAAACACTCAAGTATTGTGATGGTAGAAACGCTTAGGTATCCAGGCATGTTTATTTACTATAAATGAGGAACTTTGGGGCAAATGAGGAACTTTGTGGAAACATAAGGTTTCATATAATCTCTGTGCTGTTCTGAACTACAGCTGCACCATCAGTTCTATTCTGACCCCTAGAGCAATTGGTCCTGACTTGTCGTGGGATGAAAATCCATCACTCGAATTGCTTGATATTTGGGATGGCAATCCATCATCCAAGCTACTTGATACACAGCCTACCAGACAATATCTTACCATGAATCACTCACAGGAAGGTATGGAATAATACAAAAAACTAGAGCCCTAAAGGATCAATAAAGGTGATTTAGTGCAGCCCCCAACCCAACAGTGGGATCATTAATACCCAACCCAATCCGGAGAGATGCTTGTGCAACCCATTCATTCTTTTACATAATCAAAACTGCCTTAGCATAAATCCCACGATGAGGACCTGCGGCACGGTGGCAGTTATGACTAGCTAAAGGACTGAAAGGTTAAGAAACCAGCAACAATACCAATTAGGTCTTAAAAAGCAATTGTGATGACTTGGGTGTTGGTTTTTTTTTTCCTGGAATAAGTTTTTTTAAGAGGTTTGCAGTACACCAGCCCTTCTAATGGAGTATTTATGAATATGTGCACCTTGAATTCTGATTTTGTTCCTACTTGGACAGTATCTTTCAAGATATCTAAACCAACCAGGACTTCTCTAAAAATTGCTTTTCTGTTTAATCATTCCCTTTTTTGTTGTTGATATTTACATATGTAACTAAAAGTAATTTATGAGGATACCCAACTCTACAAACCCTACTTTGATACCCAACTCTACAAACTCTACTTTGATACCCAACTCTACAACTCTACTTTGATACCCAACTCTACAACTCTACTTTGATACCCAACTCTACAACTCTATTTTGATACCCAACTCTACGCTACGGGTGTTTTGGGGGTTTTGCTTTGCCCTGCAGTCAGTCTGATCGCCTGACTGACCATCCCCACCGTGCCCATGGCTCAGAGATGGCTGGCTCAAAAATCACTGCTGGTTCACACACATTCCCTTCTCCAGCAAACACCTGGAGCAGTTTATTTTGCCTTTGAAGGATTCTAGTTCACGTGCACTAAAGCTGTGCAGTGAACCATCATGGGATGCACGGGGATGATCAAGGGGTCAACTGGGTCACACCAAAACTCCATCGTCAAAAGTCAGGCGTGCCTCCAGCCCCTGTTTGCCATCAGCAGTCTCCCCGGCACACTGCGGAACAAGCAGAAAAATATTGGCAGTATCAAGCGTCACCATGAATGCGAACAACGGTGGTTCAATATTTTGGGATATACTCCTTCAGGAATTACCTGCTTGGGAAATTGTCCGCTTAACAGCTAAATGAGAGGGTGTTTGTAGGGCCACTCTCACGTGAAAGCCAAAAAACCAAAGCCACATACTTGTACCTTTTGGATGGATATTTTTCAGCTCTGAAAGAGGTTGCTGCAACTTTTACCCACCTGTGATTTTTCAGGGTCGCTCTGTTACGCTCCTTCTCAGCTGCAAGGAAGGGGAGTGTAAATAACCTCCTTCAGCCGAGTTTTTAAATCAACTCACTCTGCTGAATTTCACTGTTTGCTCTCTGCCCATAAG
>JANZLP010000039.1:11657775-11668819 GCA_026930925.1 Chelictinia riocourii | reverse complement strand
TGGTGGTCTGTAGCAGATCAGCCTGCCATCATGCTTTTTAATCTTTATCAGGATAAATGACGGAACTAGTGTATATGTTCTTTTATACCACTGAATGGCTCAGCTCCTGTACTGTTCAGCAACGACCAGATAAAACAAGACTGCGAACTGTTCTGAGCATTATTCTGCCCAGAACATCCTTGTCAGATTTATCTTCCTGCACGGCCAAGTGACATTTCTGGGTAAGTTCACAAGCCTTCCTTTGTCCCCACCGACAGATCTTCAAACAGCCTCCTTGTTCTCCTGGCGCATTACCCGTTAAGCTAATATATGGAAACTATGTCCGTGGCCAGATGTGCGCACGGGGCTGCCAAAAAAGAGTAGTATACACTGTAAGCTATGCTTTTTTTCCCAAATAACGTACACAGAGATGCTAGTCCTTACCCTGGAAAAAGTGAAGCACTGAATAAATTCTGGGATCTGCAGCTATGGTTCTGGGGTGATTTAAAGTATTGTGAGCTGATGTTTAACCAGCTAAGTCATTCCCTCCAGCACCCTTTTGTTGTAATCTCCCTCCAAAGATATTAAAAATACAGAAACCTTGGCCAGGTTGTAGTTGATCTAATTTATAAAACATTTTCTGAGTATTAAAAGCTAGGGCAATGCACTAGTAGTTTTTAAATTGCGTTAAATATACTGTAAACTCCCAGAAAGAACCTTTCATTGAAGATTATTGTATGAAGATTTGAAGATTAAAGTGTCTAGATTAAAGATTAATGTGAAGTTCACTGGGAAATTGTTTGATGTATAAGGAGCTATATAGTATATTAATCGTGCACTTTTCAAAACTGCCTGAGGGAATTAGACACCCAGTTCTCTTAAATGTCTCTGAAAGTCTCACTCTAAGGTATTTGTTGTTATGTAGTGAAAATGGTAATATTTTCATTGGAAGCTTGAGTAAAAGAGGAAAGGAGAGATGTGGAGACCCTCTGTGTTCATCGAGGGCTTGATGTTCGCTCCTTTCAGGTTTTTTCCTGTTTTGAATTTGCTCCGTTATTCTGTAGAGGCCACTTGGATTTCAGTGCTATGAGTTCATGAAACTGGCCTGACCCAAGAACACTGCTCCACCTGCCTGTGTATTTCTTGTCATCAATTCCATTTTTTCTTTGCTTTCACTTCAAGATAGTTTTCATGTTTTCCTAAACAGAAGTAATTTGAATAATTTTTATAATGACCATGTAAACCATAATGAAACAAATGCATATATGTACATATTTGCATTTGCAGTATAATATGCATTGATTAAAGGTAGCTAGCAAAAATAATTATGTTATACGTGTACTTTGTAAAATAATCCTTTTGCTGGAGTTTTTCTTAGTCATGTTTTTTTGTATAGAAATTTCAGTACTTTAATGAAAGAAACGTTCCACATATGGTAAAAATTACAAGTTTGCTTGTCCCTGAAGTGCTGCAATACAAATAAGCTGTTAAATGCCAACTCTGAATGTTATTTTTCAGATGTTAAGAGAGATAATCCTGTACTAAAACTATTAGGAGGCAAATTTATTTGAACTTCAAAACCTCTTTGATCTGAAATGAAAATGAACTGTGTATGAGTGTATGCTTCATTAATTCAGGGTTGGCCAATTGTGTGCATTTTTGTTTGTTTTTTCCATGAGGCGTCTTTCTAATGCAGTTTATTAAAATTAATAATGCAACACACTGTTATTTTTCCTGGTAAAATCTGTTGCATTGCTTTCATAAAAGGACAGTTTCTCTATAGAATGTACCCTGTGGGAATCCATATTCAGGTTCACAGTCACTCAAAAAGTCAACGTGCTGGTGTGTTGCATTCAGATCTATTTTAGTGGTCTTATCATTGAACCTGCAGTAGGCATTTATAAAGTAAGGCTTCCATGGGTACTGGGAAAGTGTGATTAAAAATAATCATCTGTCTGATGAATATTTTCCTCTGACTTTTGGCAGGATCACTCGTCTGAATTCGTGCCAGACTCTACAGGAACACGGATGCCAGCAGTTTAAGGATCTTCACGTTTGGTCTCAGTGGTAAGGTCTAAAGATGCCCTAGTAAACCACATTAGAATATTACTGTTTACTGTTATGTTACACTGAAACTGAGTCTGCGTGAAAGGTGAAGTACTTCCCCTTGACCAATGCAAGGATAGGGAGATAGAAGAGCATATATTGACCTGCAAGAAATTGAGCTCAGGACAGAAGTTCTGAGCAATTTTCATCAGACTAGAATCAGAAAGGCTGTTTTTATTGTCCTCTCTGCTGATGTAACTGCTCTCAGAAAGTTTGACATTTCACATTTTGAAGAGTGTAACCGTTTACGGTGGGCAGGCTCCAAAGAGAAGGTAAAATGCACAAGAAGAAAATTGATTAGTTTCCTCTTGCTGAAAACCCAGGAATACGTTTTAAAATTACAAATTATTTTCCCCTCTAATGCTGTCTTTGTTGTAACTAAGTCTGATTGCTCAAACCTTGAGTCAGCTTCGCAAATACTGCTGCGGAGACGTTGTGAAGGGATGTAATCTGTCTGCATCTTGAAGCTCAGAATTTCAGCTGCAGAGATAAATTCTCTGCTTTGCTAAAAGTGAAGAGGATGAGGGAACAGCTGAGTCCCACCATCCTTTTGCATCAATTTGGAATACTTTTTCTAGAAAACCGTAGTTGGGTAGTGTGGAATAGTTCTTAAGTCTCAAACTATGCAACTTGAAGTTCCCAAAGTTCCTCTTTCATTCTTAATACCTTTATATACACCCTATTGCTCTGAAGCAAAGAAATATAGGAAAATATACAAATTAATATATTTTTTTCTGACTGTCACCAAATAAATAGAAGCAGAAGTAGTTAAGAATATTATTTTTATGTTGAATGCAACCATAAAATGTCACATCAGTGGAATTTTGTACAAGGCAAAAGTTGAGTAAGCTGATTCAGCTACTTGAGAAGCACCATTTTAAAGCACTGACTATTAGAAGGTGAAGAGAAATCTGAGGAACAACAAAATGACTCAATAAGTAAAAAATAAATTACATATATAATGTCAGGTAGTAAATTTTGTGTTGCTTTCTCAAGGCGCTTTTTTGTTTTAATTTCCAGACATTGACTAGAGCTATGCCTTTTGTTGCCATAATACAAATACCTCTCTAGTAGTCTAAAAAAAGTATTTTTTTCCTTTGTTTTTCTTTTATTCCTTTCCCAGCATTCCACAGCAGGGCCACTTATTACATCCAGAGAAAAAGGAGCCCAGGAAATACCTGACAAAGCCTTAAAAATTTTTGTCCTCCCAGCTGATTCATTATACGCACACATCTCATGCAATATTGTGACAGAGGAAGAAAACACACGGGAGGAAGTTCTCATACCACAAAGTAGATTTTGGGTTGCAACAAATGTGTTTCTCATAACTTTTCTAATGCAGACGACAACCTGCAGGGCTCTGAATGCTGTGATTCCGGCCACGCGTGGGAAAGGAGGGGTTTGGATGGATGCGCAGTCCCATGGCTGTCTCTGCACTGCGCTGCTTGCGCTGACCTGTACCTGCTCTTCTGCTTAGGTATGCCAGCCCAGGGTTCCTTTACAGCTATTTACTTTACCTATTATAGAAAAATTGGAGACGGGATAATTCATCTTTGTGATAGACCAGCCTTTGAGGGGTAGCATAAAGAAAATAAAACCCACCAAGGCTTGCGTGCTGGCTGGTGTGTAATATGGAAGTGTTCAAGTGTTCAACAGCAACCCTGAAACATCAGTAGGTGCTTCTGTAACATTGCCACAAAACAGGCTGAACAAAAGAAAGTACAGATTCACTTCTTGTAACTGGAAGTCCTCACTGGTCTGTTATGAGACAAACACAACTAGTTAAATGAAAGAACTGAGTTGTTATACCTTGAATTCACCCTGTAGGCTCAATCACTAATTTTTCTAATGTTCTCCCATGTACAGAGAAGAGCAGAGGTAGAATAAATTATTCCTTTTCCAGGTGTTTTAGGAGCCTCTTCCAAGATATTAATGTTTTCTTTTGGCTTCAGGTCAGAATGTGCTTACACGCACCAATGTGTGTGTGTGCACGCACGTATCCAGACTCATAGACATTATGCTGAATCAAGTTTGAAGGTGGTTTTTTAGTCTCGGAGTCTTCACACTATCACTGACCTCACTATATAGTAAGTCTTACGGGGTATGCTACGCTTATTAGAGAGAGCCAAGGAAAAAACGTGAGGACTAAATCCTGGTTATTCACACCACTTGCTCCCTGGCTCTGCTTTGTAACATTCCTACAACCTTTCTCTCCAGAAAAGCCTGGAAGCAGTTTTGGAGATACAGTTTAGCGCAGCAAGCTCTTACCTAGAGGGTGGTGGATGCGACTGCACCCTCTGCTACTGCACTAGCAGCCTGTGCACCCCCAGGCACCCCCAGGCACCCCCAAGCCCCCCCATGGGCAGTGCACAGCCTGCTATGATAGCTCCAGCTAGTGAGACACCAGGCAATCCTCCGATGCTCTGAAACACTTTGAACTGAAGGAGAAAAAAAGAAGAAAGTAAGGCTATAAGAAAGGTATTGAGAAATAACATTCTGAAGGAGATGATAATACATGTTTTCAAGGAATTTCTAGTATATTGTAACATGCACTTTAGGTTTAAGTTGGGTGTATGAGAGTTTTCTTGAGTTCTATGTGGCAAGTTTAAAGGAGGCTGCTCCACTCCCATTAATTATAGCATGAACACAACCACATTTTTTCTACGATAGGACATTGCTAGCTGTTACAATCCAAAACATGGGTTTATTCATTTATTTAAAATAAATGTGAACGATTAAGTGACAGAACTGCTAAGCAGAGGTGCATCGGTGGTCAAAATTTCTACATCTTTTAAATCAAATGGAAGAAGTGTCACACCAGCTTTATTTTAAATTTTAACCCGTAACTACTACAGCCGTTAAGCATCAAGTTTCTTTGCTTGCGTATAATAATGATCAAGCTCCATTTCAAGGTGCCTGGTTCTACTCTCCGCAGCGTCCTCCTGGCTGGGCAGGCACTGCGTTGCCTGTGATCTGGTCTTCACTACTGTCCTGGCAGGAGAGAATTCTCTGCCCAAATCAAACCAAACACAAGTTAACACGAGAGGGAGATAGCTGTCCTTGTAAGCTGCACTGACAAGGACTTAGGCAGTGAAATCAGGACTGCGATTAACATAGAAATGTTCGTCTGAAAGTGTATTTTCTCATTTAACCCTAAATCTAAAATATGCTCTATTTATTTCATCCAAGAGTGAGTTTCAGATAAGTGAGAGTAAAACAACCGCTTCAAAGTACCGGGTTTAGGAACAGAAGAAAACAAAAGGAAATTAAAACACAGGAGGAGCCCATGCAGTTGGAATGTTTTTAATAATACCAAATACCAAGGAAAAACAGCCTCAGGCAACAGAAAACAGGCCTCAGTTTGACCTTTCCTTGGACAGAGAGAGATTGCCCAGTTCAGGGCTCGCAGCAGCCTGACCAGGCACAAGAAATGCTGAGATCCCCGTGGCCTGAGCTTGCCTTCCGCCGCCGCCTGGAAGTCACGGGCCTGCTGGCAAGTCCGAGGTGGGTTCATGGCGGCTCTGACTCCAAGCAGAGCTCCACCACGTCAAGGCTTATTTCTTTCTACTTTCTTCAATCTGCAATGTAACTAAGGCAGGGGACTGGTACTGGCTCCATACTATTTACCTTAAATATGTATATTCCCTCAGTCTTCTTGGTGTCATTCCAACACGGTTACATTTTAGTAGTTGTGTTATTGTTTTCCTGTTGACATTCACAAGTCCACCAAAGATCTGACACATCATCTTTGCCAAATTTTGTTATTTTAGATTTGCAGTCTTTCACGCTTAACTTTGGTCCTCATAATTATCCACTACAAAGTAACTATTAAGAGCTAGGACCCTCAAAATCACTTAATGTAAATTCAGTGTCTTACCATTGCACCTAATAAATATACATTTACCTTAGAGTGTGTTTAGCAGAAAAAATGGAAGTTTCTCATTCCTCTCTCAGACCTATCCCTTTTATGATATACATGAAAAAGTTCTTGGTTAAAATGTATTTTCCCCTCTTTGTTGCCTTGTACCAGCATGGAAAGGTATTCTTGCATAGCCTTTACAGTCTCCCTTCCAGGATACCAAGGTCATGTATCACTTCAAACAAGATATTGTCTCACAATTTGCACAGAGCCACAGACAGGGCTTATAGGAATTCATGTAGGTGAAAATGAATAATGGGATTCAACCTTTTCCTCTGTTTCCACTGAGTTTGTTTTGAGTGCTGTTACAGTGATGCATCACTCTCAGTGTTCACTCATAGTTTCAAAAAGAGCAAGGGCACAACCTTACTGACATAAAATGAAAAACATTTTCCCTGGCATTTCCATCATTTTTAGCAATGAAATCTCTTCATAATGGATTTTGTCAGAATAATAAACTATATGCCAATGCTACAGAGAGAAAAAAAGGATATGATCATAAGAAGAGACTCAATACTAAATCTAAAGTTTATTTCAAATTTTTGCTTCTAAGTATCTAGTAATTTGATTGTACCTTATAAGTAGCATGATTTTTTCTTTACTGCAAAACCATTTATCTTCTTCCCTTAAAGGAACTGAAACATTTCATCTTTTTCCCTCAAAAAATAATATGAGTTGTCCATTTGTTCCATAAATTACCTAACAGCAGCAAACCCAGCTTAGTTTTAACATCAAACAAATTTTTTATGCACTTAAGAGAATGTGTTTGCCCGACCATACGCTCAGTATTGTACAAGGATCAAAGAAAGTCCATCCCTCAGTCCGGAAATGACTATCTGCAGGCACAGGTGGGACAGGAGATGCTTGGGGTTAATGACTTGGAAGAAAGTTGCTCCAAAAACACATCCATGTCTGTTGTCTTACTTTTGTGAGGCTTTTAAAACCACATTGCAGGTGCTTTTTTTCAGTCTTGGGTGAAAACTCAATCATAAGATTGTTTATATCCATTAGATGCTGTCACAGCAACATATTTATTTTTATTCATCCAGAGCTAATTTCATATGGGAAGGTTTTCTGGAAGTAGACACAAAGAAGTCACTACTGGTTCTTTGTGGATATAAAAAGCTTGTTTTCTTCTGAACACATCTTTCTTTGGGGAGCTGGCATGCTTCCGCAAATCTTACCAACTTCAATCCACCAGCAATGGAGGGTTATTAAACCAAAAGCTCTGGGTACTCTGTACGAAATGAATCTTCTTATGAAATCCCACACCTACTGGACCTCGCTACTGCAAACACTTTGGGGCACCATCCTTCCTTTTGTGGTACGTTCAGTCTTCAAAAAGTGGCAGAAAAATATGCAGTGCAATAGCCAGAAATGAAGCAGGTGTGACAACAGCATTTTCATCATGTTTCTAATTTGAGAGCCTCTTATTCCCTCCCTTTGAGGTCCACTGACATTTTGATTTTTGTTTGGGCCCAGATCCTAATCCCTTCAAAACCAATGAGCCTTTCTCTGTATCATACAAACCACTGCAGCATAAAATCTTTTGCCTTTCATTGTCCTTTAGCAGTATTTATATCCGTTATATTTCTAAATGTAATGACCAATTTTTTTAGGAATAAAGGCACCAAATAAATATTCTGTTATCTGTCTAATGCATGGCTTACTCGTAAAAGTAGAGTTTTTGAAGAGCAAGAACCTGATGTGTCATAAACCATATTGATTATAGAAGCACAGAGGGTTCAAAACCTGATGAAACACCTCAGATTTTTGGTATATTTTAAAGATTTCAAAAGATACAATACTATAAAGTATATCAGATTATGAAAACCTGTATCATAAAAATTGCCAAGTCCTTAATTAATAGAAGTCTTACTGTTGAATCTGTTAAGAAATGTAGTTGAGAAAAGTTCATTCACATAATATGTTGTATAAAAAAGGGTAAGTTATACAGTTTTAATTAAAAAAAAGAAGTGAAGAGAAATTCTCCTTTGGGATCTTAGACCAGATCTGAAACCTTGTAAAGTGAATAAGGACTGCAGTGAGCTTTGGACTGGTCCTCTAAAGAGGAATTTTACTTCAATAATTGTGTAAAAATGCCATCTTTTTCATGTGACTTCCCTCTCTGTGTAGTCACCCACTGCTGACTGTAATAAAGAAAATGAGTTCCTTGTTTTCCTTAAGGCTGAGTGACACTGCAGATATATGTGTATATTCTGTGTTCAACTGGGAGAATAATTGAGCTTCCAAAGCTCTAAAACTGATAAATCAAAAAGAGATGATTTAAAATTTATTGATATAATGAACTCCGTGATAAGAGTACTGTGATTACTTGCTGTAGAAGTAGGTGGTCCTTCATTCAGTGAAGAAGGATCAGTCTGCCTTTGCTGAAGTGACTTTCTGTTGCTGCCTTTTGACAGAAGAGATGTGAAGTCTTGCAAAGACTTTTGGTGCTCTTCTACAGAAAGAGGGCAGATGTGAAAGCAAGGAGGCAAAGATGTGCAGGAGCTAAAAAGGAGCAGCCTCTTGGAGTGATACTGCTTGGTTTTGGGAGAGTCATGGAGAAGTCAATTGCGGTGGAAATCAGCATGAAGAACTTGGATGTGTGGTTTATTTGTTAGTCTCCCTGAAGCATGGATCTGCGTGTAGCGGGATTGGTTCAGAATTCCTTTTGCAAATTTGAGGTGGTTTTGCTTCAGCTACTGCTTCTTTCTGAGG
This sequence comes from Chelictinia riocourii, assembly GCA_026930925.1. NCBI lineage: Eukaryota > Metazoa > Chordata > Aves > Accipitriformes > Accipitridae > Chelictinia > Chelictinia riocourii. The sequence continues at coordinate 11,660,094 of JANZLP010000039.1, read as the reverse complement.
AGTTAAACTGTAATCTGTTATCAGTCAAGTAGGATTTGGAAATTGCTCAGGTTTTGGGGAGGCAGCAGTGCTTCTAGGAGGCCTCAAGAAGATGACACTCACTTTTTTTAGATGGAGTCCAGAGACAGAAAAGCTTAGGAAGTGTACTTGGAAAGGCCAGAGAAATGGAACATGATTTGAAACCTGCCATGAGAAGAGGGAAGACTTAAGACGATTTGGATTGAATACCAGTCTTCTGAAAGTCATCCGTAAGTGAGGTTGTGCTAATGAGAATTTTATGACATAAAAGTTGGATCCAAAGAATTGGGTTGATAATTCTTTGTTGTCTTCCTGAAATTCTACTCAGTGGAAAATTTTGAATTTTGGCCTTTTCATTTTAAAAGGAAGTTCCAGAGTTTTGGACTTGCAAACAGAATAGAGTTTCCAAGCACTGGGTAGCTGTAGGAAGTTGTCTTTTCTCGAACAGTTATGTAAGTGGTACTATTGGTGGACTTCTATTCATAGCCTCAGGCAAGTGTGGATTTGCTGTATAATGTCTGTATAGCCTATCAGTTTTGTTTTAGTGGTAGCTGGTAGTTCACATACTCCTAGATACATGAATAAACAACAGTAATGATCTGTCGTACAATAAAACCAAATACAGCTACTTCCTTTTATAGTCTTCTGAAGAATACACTGCACATCCTCCAACTTCCTGCTGGTGTTTTCTCATGCATTTCTTCTTCGGGACTGTATTTTCTGGCAAAAACTTTGATCTCGTTGGTGGCTTGGTTACATACTGTGTTCCCCTGAAGACATGTGGGTGGTGATTATTCATTGTGTTAGGTTTAATTTTTTTTGTGTTTGTTTTTTTTTTTTTTAATTGTGTCTGTGTTCTAAATTGACTTTGGTGTATATGGGAGAAGGTCCATCTGTTCTCAGAGTTCAAGTATGCCACTGAATATAGTTGTGTGCTTTACACTAATCTCACTTTTTTTTTTTAGCAGCAATATTATCCTCCTGTCAGGTGAAGTATCATCTAAGGTTCCTAGCCAGGCTTGCAAATTAATTAGCATTACTAAGAATAGTAGGTCTTTGTCTCTCTGCATATATTTTATTGTCCTTCCAGTTTGAAACTTGTATCTAAGTCATCTTTGTTATTGTGAGTTTGAATAATTTATTTTTTGATTCAGTTTATATTGCAGAAATACAGAATGGAATATAATGGAAACTCTTCCTTTCTGCTAAAACTTCTATATTCTGCAGTTACGTAAGAAAGATATAATTTCTGTCCCAATGATACCACTTTAAATTTCCATGTAGATTGTGACAAAAATAACGAGTGTATCAGGAAAGTTTGACTGACAAAAGATTCCTGAAGCCTCTGTTTTGGCTACAAATGAAATCTCTTCATTCCCCTCTGTCCCTCTGTCCTTTAGAATGTCGAGCAACCCTTTGTGATTGCTCTTCAAGTCCTCTTTTTAATGCATGGATTTCTGTAATCATCTGTTGGCCAGTGCTTGTGTTAAAAAAACAACTAAACAAAAAAACAAACAACAAAAAAAACCCCAAATACTGGTTTGTAGTTCCTTTTATTTTTATCTGTGCAAATTTGTGTATTTGTCTGGACATACTTAGTTCAAATTTGATTTAATCATATCTATATAAGTGTGTATATCACACACATATATATATGTACGTCGAGGAAATTTACAGTATTAGGGCTTGAAACTGCTGCTGGCTTGCTGGTTGTATTGACAGCAGTGGCAATAGGAATGCAAGAACATAGCAGAAATATGAAATCTTAAAGGTAAGAACTAAATGCCTGAGTCTGATGTGATTAAAAGAAAGTTGTTTCCATTAGAGTAAAAGCCAACAGATATTCTTCACTGCTGTCTTGTGAATGAATCAGAACGGCTAGATGATGTACTGGTTACTGAAGATCGTTTCATAGTAGTCAAGACCAGGAAATGGCAATGTCAACTTTTAAACAAAAAAAAATCACTTTCTAATTTAGTGACATGGGTGAAAATATCCAGCAACTGCAAGAGCCTTCTCCAGATGAGGGAAGAGGCAATGCTTTATGTAGTGAGAACTACTAAAGAGGATGACAAAACCCCCTTAGCACAGCTTGAAACATTGCTCCTCTGCCAGTAAATACAGAGTATAAACCTGTTCCCAGTGTGCATTTTATTCCAAGGCCCTTACAGTAAATCCCCCAAGGCACCTTGTGAAAGGCAGCTGCAGAGTGTGTGAAGTGCTGTAGGATGGGCAGCCCCCAAAGGCTGGGACACCCATCCAGGCTAGGGATAAGGTGACAGCCTATGACAGGGATGTGTG
>JANZLP010000039.1:11647342-11657675 GCA_026930925.1 Chelictinia riocourii | reverse complement strand
AGAGCTTTAGATTGATATTCCATTTCAAATCTATCTGTTATTTTATTCCTTCATTGCAGATAATTTTTAAATTAATGATGTTGTTGACTTGCTATCTCTCAGCATTAGCTGATGCCATTATTTGTGTCCACATTAAATGTGGAAAGATGTTGTTTTATGTCTTTGATTATTTTCATTTTAAATTGCTGGTCGTATCAGACTGACAAATGTACTAAACATTAATGAATGTTATTGACCACTGCTGTGACACAACAAATTATTTCTTCAGTTTTGATACAGGAAAAAGTCCTTAGCATTCTTGTTGTAAGCAAAATAGTGAGGAAAGTTGGGCAACTATAAAGCAATAGAGATGCATCTAATGGGAGACTAATTCACATCCTAAACAGCTGCCATAGCTCAGTATTGAAATAAAATGATGGCTCTGTTGATTAACTACACCAGTGTTGGGTAAAATGTCTTCTTTTTCATGTGGAGACACCAAACTCTAATCATTATTTCTCATCGGGATTGCAAAAGAGATGGGCAGCAATCTTTTTCTGTTTTACCTCTCTCCAGCATCGTCAGGACTCCTTTCAACCATACCTTCCCCGGAACACTTACTGGCTGTTGCCTGGAGAGGTGGAATGGTGCCACGATCTGTATTATTGTCACCTGTTACCAGCAAGAATGTATTAAGAGATCTTCCTCTGAATGAGGAGCACCAGGAAAGTGTCCTCCAAAGCAAAAATCAAGGTAACACTGTCTGAAAATGTTGTGGGAGATGATATGACTTTCATCACAGATATTGTTTTCTATTAACATGTAATTAACAGCTTCAAATCATTAAAATTTGAGTATGTTTTCATTGTTTCCATTCAAGATTAATCCCATTTGATGCAGAAAGTCAGAAAGCAGATGAGCATGATTTTGTAGGAGCAGTGCCTTTTAGTGGATACAGAAGTAATAATAAGTAACAAAAATGATTAAAAGTGTAAAAAGATAATGGTAAAGTAAGAAGAACTAATGGCTGTCTATTAATAACTTCTGTCATGATAAATGAGGAGTTCATTGAACAGATCTGCAGGTAACAACCTCAGCATTCCTTATATCATATGAATATGGAATTCAGTTCCTTAAACATTTGGTTCTATTTTTAGCATTAATCTTATTAGAGTGCTGTTATCTGGCACCTTCCTTTGCTTTTGACAGATTTTAATTAAGAGTCTCTTGGGATATTGAGAATGTTTAGGAGCTGTGTGTTCATTGTAAGCATTCTGAAATTTCATTATTACAAATCCAAATATAGTTTAAAAAAAAAAAAGTTCTTGCAGCTCAAATGATTTCATGGAGGGACTTTCAGTCTCCTTACAGTTGTACTGTTCTTGATATTTGGCTTAAAATTTACTGTCTCTGACAAAGAGCTTTATTTCTGCTTCTAACTCAGGTTAATTTTGCTGGATCAAGACAAGAGTTCTGTAACATTTTTACTGCTAAATTCCCAGAACTTCATTTTGCCAGCTTTTGAGGAGACTAACGTTCATCAACTGCTGATGCTATCCTATTATTGGCATGGTTGGAAGGTCCCGTGCATCGGTGGGGCAAAGGTTTTGTGGTTTAGACCTGTCAAAAGGAATTGGCTAAGGGGACATCCTAAAGAGCTAATTCTTTTTCCTGAAGAGGAAATAAATATTTGCTTTCAAAAACTATTTCTGTATATAGAAAGAGGACATACTTAATTCTTTTCAGAGTATTTGATAATTTATTTGTGTATAACAGAAAGAAATAGTGGACTCGGGTATCTTTCAAGGGTTTCCCAGTCAGCAACTCCCACATCCATATAGGTAGAAATTATTCCCCTTAAGGATATTGGTCGTGTTTAGTTTCTCCTAGCCTGTGAATCAAATAATTATTTTCCTGATTAAACAATGGCTCGTCCAGTCTCAGTAAGTACATATTGGCAATACCAGCCAGAAGGTTTATTTAAACACAGTCTGACTGGAGGATCCAAGTTGTGCTGATGGGAAGCCAAGTCCAAGAAGCTCAGTGGAGCATCCCAGATGCGCCGGAGGATGCCAAACCTGGGGTGGCAGAAGAACGTGCAGGGTGATGCTGTTATCATTGGCCAAGTCTACCACTCCCTGACTAGTGGCCTTTTTTGATCCATGAGGTAGGAAGAACTTGGATAGCGAGGGGTAAACTAGCTTAGTAAAGTATGAATGTTTCTGGTTTTCCAGAATCATGTCAGAATTGATTCAGTACTTTAAATATTATTTCTAACTTTGCTCTGCTGCTTCATTCTTCACAGTTAGCAATGTGAAAAACTAGACTCAGAATAGGGACAGTGACTTAGACGAGGCTGGGGTCCTTATTTAGCTCACCAAATTCATACTTATCAAATGTCAGTTGCTTATTCAGTTAACTTCTGAGCATCGACCTCACATCCATGCATCCAAATCCCCCCCTTTTTAAGTGAGTTGTCCCTTTTTAATTCAATTAGTCTTGCTCACTGGTTCACCAGTTCACAAAGTTAATGTATTAATGTTTTTATGGAAAGATGCCAATCACTCCTAAACTTTGCCTGAAGAACCACTCGAAGTGAAAGCAGTCTGAAGAAACTTGAATGTTAGAAGTGCATTTTTAATAGATAGAAATCCATGCATTGTCTTCTATGCTTCTGGGCCTACTTAACTGAGCAATAGTTTTGTTTACTAATCTGTACAAGAAGGAAACAAATGCCTCTGTAGTGCAACAATTCTTCTTCTTGGATGACTTCCACGTGTAATTTTTATCTCTATGTCAGTAATTGCAAAATCTGAGAAAATTCAGCTTCTTCATTTTCAGATGCAGGATATTTTCTTTACTGTTATTTATTTTATTACCATCAGTGGATTTAACATTGGCTTTCAATGTTTGGTACAGATAAGTGTGACTTGTCCATTATAGAAGAGAAAGTTCCTAATTACGAGGTTGAGAAAGAGGGGGAAAGAAGCAACAGAAATTATTTTTTTTTTTTTTTTTTTTTTGTCTTTTCCTAACATCTGCCTGTCCCAGACAAGGCCTCCAACCTCCTGCAAGTCCAACTCATTGTCAATCACATGTCAATCAAATGTCTTTTTTTGCAAGTAGCAAGAATTCTCTCCAGTACATATGTATAGGCCTTGCAGCTGTGTATGTCCTCTCCATGGCTGTTTTCTGTGATGCAGTTACTGCTGCAGAAACCAGGTAAGGAGAGCTTAGGAAAGCAGTGTGTTCCTCTCAGAACATCAGAAGGTGTCAGAATGTTCCATGTTGCAATTTCAGGCGTACACAGATGACTCAAGAATTCCTACAGTTTTTGAAAGCTGTCGTGAAAGCTCCCATATTTGCCCAAGCTCAACAAAATTCTATTAAGAGCACTCCTTTTGCATAGGTTTTAAATTCCCAGAATTCCTGTCTTCAAAAACATCATCATTATTGCCCCTCTAAAAGGCGCGCAGACAATTGGTGGCTTGTATATATGCAAGTGCCAAGCCAACATATACTTTATTATTCTAAGTGAATCTTTCCCAGGTCTATGTTCCAATTTTCCAGTGCACTGGCAAGAAATAGATTTGCTGAACTCGAAAAAAAATATCACTATTTTCATCAGTGATTATGACTGTTTTTATCCACCATTCAAGGCCTACAGGACAAGCAAAATAATTTTTGCACCTGCCTCCTCACCGCAAAGTGTGAAAAGTTGGGTTCCTCACAGTGGTTGCTGGTTAGCTTGAAGTAAAGACATGTGCCCATGCTCTAGAGAATGATGTCATATCATTTATCTTCATAATACATTTTTCCCAGTCTTTGACTAAGAGTTGGAGGAGTGACCATTCAATTTTTCTCCACTGCTGAGTTTTGTAACCAGTACCTACAACTACAGACTGTATCCTTGTACTGGATGGCATTCCTCACCAGCTTCAGTGCTTCTGGTAAGTATCAGTCATTTTTAAGATGGCTCTGGTTGGCTAACTAGTACATCTGTCTTGCAAAGTAGTTTGTTATACAAGAAAGTCAAGATATTCATGGTACTGAAGGAATTTAAACATCATATCTGGTCTGATTCTCTGGACACCTACATTTATTCCAACATGAAGTCTATGACACAAATGTAAGAAATACAAAATGCTATTAGGTTTTCATTTTCAACACCTTTTAGATGTCTGCGTTATACTTTAAACTGATGCATGATTTATAAAAATGAGTAATTGTAAAGGACTGAGTCAAAATGCTCTTGGCAGGTATTATCAAAAACATTGTTGATCCATTTAAACATCTCTTCCAAGTGGGCAACATCAAATATGACTATTCTGTAGCCAAGAAAGGAATTAATTCCATACTAATCTGAAGAAGTGCTTCATCTCTAACTGTGTCAAACCTGACAACACAGGTATTATGCCATCCCTTCAGTAGTTGCTGGATAGGGCCTCAAGCTGTGGTGCCAAATTCTACACATACTCCTCACAAACATGTCTCCTGGAAACGTTTGCCAATAGTAAACAGAAAATTGCACATGGTTTTGAAGTCACCATCCCAGGAATGTTTCGATGTACCCTGTTCATTTATGCACATGGCCTTTTCACAAAGAGTTTAATCAAAAACATTTACATTGGCAGCTCCAATATTTCCAGAGTCGTTGGTACCCGATGTCCCTGCCTATTGCAGGGGAGAGAGCAGAGGGCAGGTAGTCTGCCCAATGGTGGCTTCCCAAAACATAAAGGAACTGAGATTAGTAGGACTGGTGTATCTGCATATAAATCTGGGCCCAGCCTGAGTTATCCAGGTCTACATCTCGCTGGGTATTTCAAACAAGTTATTTGTTTCCCTCAGTAAAAAAAAATAGGTCTTCTTCATTAAAAAAAAAAAAAAAGAGAAGATTTAAAGTTTGACAGTCTCTTAGCAAGGCAGACTAGGATAAAGGTTGTTGTGGGTTTTTTTTCTTTCCTCAGTTGTACTATATTCTTTCTTCCCTAGTACTTTCTCTGTGGCAAAAATGGATGATAAAAACATGCTTATAAACCTACAGATGTCACAAAAAAGTAACAGATTAGTATTTTTGAGGATTAGAGTTGGAACCACATGAATATCATTTCAACTGAACAGGAACTAGCATGATTTCCACAAATAAGTAGAAATAATCAGCAGCACAGGTATAAATTGGGGAATGATTGAGCAGACAGTATTTCTACAAAAATTAATCTGAAAAATGTACTGTATCACAATATGATAAGAAAGGTTAAGTGCTGTACCTGGATGTTAGAATGCTACAAGAAATGACAGGTGTAGTAGATGAGATGGGGTAAATAGGTGATTGCTCCAACTCCTTCTTCGCTTTGTTACCTATTCTTTCCATACAAGAATGTACTGACTATATCTCATTTATGAATAGTACTACCCATTCCTTACACTGACCTGTCCAGTGAATTATTTCTGCACTGTATGTCATAGTTCTCTTCAGCTGTGACACGGCGAGCAAGGGAGGTGCCGCCTTCCTGACGCACTCCTCTAGAAAGCCAAAGCATTGGAGGCACGCGAGATTTAGTCAACACTTAAATGGCTAGAGAGAATATTGAGGTTTATATTATTTGCCTTTAAAAATATTGTATTTTTAAATAAAGATGAGAAAACATTTGAAATATTCAATAAGATAAGAACAAAATGGAAGCTCTTCTTGGCTGTAGGAAAGCTTTGTGGGAACCAAAAATTATCTGAGAGATTTGTATGCTCCAATAACTTCATCTAGCCAGGGAAAATATTTACAAATCCAGTTGCATTCTTCTCCCTCTGCAGATCTTGGAAGTACTTGTAAGATTATTTTTGAATGTGTATTATTTAGCTCTTGTCTTTGCTAGTCTTCTTTTTCCATGTAGTTCTAAATCCTACCTTCTTCCTTTCACATTTCTGTAATTTGCCATGGTGTTTGCAGCTTCTTATCATTGTTTTTTTCCAAAGTTTTTCCTACATTTGGAAAAACAGCCTTCTTTCCTTATACTATTTTTTTGTCTGGACTGTTTAGCAGTGGCTAATTTTAATACAAGGACAAGCAGTAAGGCTGGTGGTTTCCTCCAGGAGTTCATGTTTTAAAAGCAAAGACTGGTTTATACTTGAATATGAATACAATTTTTACTTTAACAGGTTTTTTTCCCCATATATTGCAATCTGTATTTTGGCAGTGAAGACATGAATACACAAAGTTAAAATTCCGAGGTGCTAAAAATCTTTGTAAGCAGAGCACATGTATAACACTATAGTGAATAGCAGCACTATTGCATTGCTCATTTCACATCTTATATACTTAAGTTCAAAACATTGTTCTCAGATTATTTTGTTGCAGTTTTCTATAGGCAGAAAAATGTAGACATTTGATTTTCAAATAAAACCATATTTGATTAAATTTTAATAATTAATAGTTATCACAGGTAGAATATATATTTTTAAAATTGCCTAACCTATCGCTGCATTTAGAAGGGGATATTCAGAAAATATTACAGAAAAGGTAGTTAGCACTGTGATTATAATAACTAATTAAGACATACAGTACAGCTGGCAAAATAATTTTTGAGGAATGACAACTATGCCTGATATAAAGGAGTCATGAGAATAGTCAGTCTCTTAACACTAAGTACTTCAGTTTCATGTATTTCAGGGCTTTTTTTTTTCTCTCTCTTTCTTTAAATTGCATTTATTTAAGCTATGGTAAATGTATCTCATTATGCAAACCAGCTTTGCATAGGCACTATTACTTTTTAATAGAAAGTTTTGCATTTTATTCTTCTGCTGCTAAGAGATTCCTGAAATCAAGTAACCGCTTCTACTAATATTCCACAAATTTATATCATGATTGTATATGAAGGCAAATAAATTACCCCAGTATCACACAGAGTCCAGTTGAATTTGTGTGAAACTCTTTTGAAAGTCTGTATTAGGATCCCCCCCACGATGTTCTGCAAAATACTGTAAAGCATTTGATAAGTTCCATATTCTTCCCGCACGTCTTTTGAGGTATTTCTACACAAACTGCAAATCAGCCATAGAATTTTAGTAGAATTCAAACAAACCAGGCTGAGAGAAGACTTGCATGCATTCACTAAGGAATGCCTGATCCTCCTGTGCTACAAAGCAATTTTTTTGTTAATACAGGACCGTTCAAATTGTGCAAGTGGCTTCAACATAAGAAACAGGGATAAACAAGACAAATCTGCGAGTTGCTGGCCACACTCACACCACACCTAGGCTTAAAAATCCAATCCTTGCTTAAAAATAATTTTTACTGCTAATTCTCTGGTTGTTTTTTTTAATGGTGCTGTAGCTGCACACAGTGTTGTTCACAGTGAAGGCCTGAAATATATCTGACTGGTCACATCATCAGACTCACATTACTGTCATCTTCTGGCACGGATTTTGAGCACCCAGTCTGAAACAGCAAAGAAGAGGAGAACCCAAGTATAACTATATGGTCTAACCCACTGCATATAGTTTGGATTGTATTCTACCAAGTGCAGCTGTATTTTATAGGAGACCGAGAAACATGACAGTCCCATGCTGTTGTCACAAAATGCCCTCTATGTAACACAGCACTTTGCAAATGTTTCACTAAGTCCCTGACTGATGTTTGAAAAACAGCTGTCAGTAGTGGAGCTGTTTATTTCAACAGTGCAGTTGTGTTTAAACATTAAAGGGTTGTTATTTCTATAGCTTTTGAGCTATAGAACAATTAAAACCAACTCCCTTTGGTTGGCTCAGTGAAGTCACAACAGAGAAAAAAAACTACTCACAAAAACCATCTCATGTCCTAAAAAAGAATTTTAAAATGTTCATGCACAAGAACATTATGATTTAATGTTGCACAGTATAAATATAGGAACTATGCTACGGTGGGAAGAAATTTTGTAAAAGCATTAATGAACATACATAAATAAAAATATATAACACATCATAATTTCAGCATATTTATATGATTTTTAACATATACATAATAAATGTATATGTATTATATAGCACATTAATAAACAAGACTTCATTGTTCTGAAAAATGTAGGTATAAATTTCACAGTAGCTCAGAACCTTTATGTATCTGAGGGCTGTATTTGAAATCTGAATATACATAGGTTCACTGACAACCCAATCCCATTATGCTGGTTTGTGTGTAAACTTATTTATAATGCTTTATTTATAATGAAGTCAACATAAAGAATTTGTAAGAGATGTTATGAAAACATTGATCTTATTTTCCAATACTCCTTGTGGAGTTTGCTGAATAATATTCTGATAGGTCTAAGTTCTGCAGCAGATAAAATAAAATTAATGTATGGTCCTGCAATATGAAAAATTCAGAAAAGGATTTAAATTCTTCCTTCAGCTCTAGTTATGGAACCAATCTTAGGATGCACTAGAGCAGTCTTAATAGAAGATAACATTGAAGAAAGGAGACAATGATGAACACTAATATCATCCAAAAAGCAGGAAAGATGAGAAATGAAGGAAATGTGCAATTGATTATGAATTTACAGATGGGTCTGAGCTGTGAAGCATGAATGTGACTTTTCCACAAATTCACATCCGTTTGGAAGTTAGATTTTGGTTTCATTTTCCACCTAAATCTAATAATAACAACAAAACCATGCAGAACTTGCAAGAAAAAAAGTGTAACTGTGAGGCAACAAGAAAATTCTGTCAAAGTGAAATTTGTCTGGCTAATGCACTGGAGAAATCTTGCAGGCTCTGGAAGGACTGTTTACCTTTGGGATGAGTAGAAAACAGGAATATTTCCTTAAAGAGTTGCAGGTCCTTCGATGAGCTACTTAAAGGGCATCAAATGTGGATGTTGCTCTCATGCAAACCTTTGTCTGTTTTTAACTGGAGAGAGTAAATTGAAAGGAAAAGCTATCTAAAGCTGCTCATGGGAGCAAGCCTATTGGCTTTGCAGGACTAAGTTCTGTTTTATTGAGTAAAAGTTGTAGAATTGAGATCCATAAAGTGTGGTCAATCAGTTCCATGAATATGGTTGTTCCAAGGAGATCCACCAGTAATTAGTCATGCAGCCCTACCCAGGAAAGCACATCTTCATCTCTTCAATCAATCCCAAATGAGGGAATAGCACAGGCAGAATGTTTAATGTGTTTTAATCAAAGGCCACAATCATCTAAATCTAATGTTATAAAGATACTGTCAGTCACTGACAATACTGCCTGCCAATTGTGCACTGTGTGGAGGTACAAACAAATCATGCGTAAAGGCTGTTAACGTATTTGTCATGGAATGAGGTCTAAAACCAGATTTATGTCTAGCCAAAACATTATTCCTTACAATACAATCCATTAGCTGTGCATAAACATGTTCAAGCAATTTAGATAATGTGGGTAATGGTGGAACAGACGATATCACTACCCCAGAGAAAAATGATTCAGAGACTGGTGTCACTCTGAGTTTCATGTCCAGATGTAAAGTGACTATTCATAACAGCAAATTAATCATGGGAAAGAAAAAGGGTGGGGGAATGGCAATAAAAGATGGTGTCATATTCTGAAATCCTCATTCATCCATTCTGACCAAATAATCTTAAACAATCCTACTGCTTTGTGAAAAATATGTAGAAGAAGGTGGGAGGAAGAAGATAACTTCATTTCGCTTTGTGTGATGTTGGAACATTGTAACTTTTATTCCATAGCACTTATTCAGGCAACTAATCTTGGTGAAGTTCTTGGAACCACACTGGTGCGTTATCACTCACCAACTTGAACAAGGAATATATTATTGTTATCACTAAAGAATCAGGGTAATATGCTCTGGGCATCCAGCAGCATGAGATCTAAAAGCAGTAATAGCAATAGAATTGTCGTTTGATGTATAATACTGTTTGTGGTTAATATCAGAGTAGGTGTAATTCTTCTAAAAATAAATTTTTGAGGGAATCAAGAAGTTGCACATTCTCTTGATTTAAAGCAGCGTATCTACTTTGAAATCACCTAAGCACCTTTCAATACAGTGTACATGAACTGGTTTTAGGAAGATCTATCAGACAGGTTGCCTTATTTCTACAACAGTAAGTCTGTTGTCTTTCTCTTTGTACAGAAGGGTATCCTAATCCAAATTTAAATTACCAAAATTGCAGTCCTTTCACATGAATACTTTTGGTTTCTATTTTTTATTCTGACTGATGACACACTTAGGGAGTGTATCGTGGGCAGGATCACAAGGAATAGTTAAACATTTCCTGTATAAAAATTCATGTGCTGTCTGTAGAACAGGGGATGTCCCAGGGAAGCTCTCCCGTCTCAGCCAAGGCCAGGATCCCCAGGGCTCTTGCGCCTGTGCGTAGGCCACTAATGGCAGGTGA
>JANZLP010000039.1:11602331-11614218 GCA_026930925.1 Chelictinia riocourii | reverse complement strand
AAAAAAACACTAGGCATGCTAAACTGTGCAAGTTAATAAGGCCTGTGCTATATCTAGTGTGGATTGATGTCTTCACAGAAAATCCTTTTGTATTGCTTTCCAGCTTTTCCCAACAAAAAAATCTAAAGAGTAAGACATCTGAGGAACTGTGCGGCTCCCTCATTACAACAGACACCCGTCAGTGGACTTCTTCCTCTGCGTCTCTGGGATCCGCTGTGAGAGAAGGAGTCAGGGCAAAAATACTTGAAGAATTAATAGCAGAAGTCAGGGGAAAAAGTGATAAAGATACATTTTTCAGAGTAATATTAAATGTGATGGAAGAAAAGGGAAACCTGTTCAGCAAGTATCATGTGCCTCACGGTGTGAAACGTTTGTTTAACTCAGAATTCAAAGCTTTAGCCCTGAAACTGCATTTCTTGTGTTTTGAGGACTGGTATTTCTCACTATCATTTTCCTCTTCCTGTATCCTGGACTCCTGGATCATGAGGTGGAACTGTCCGACTTCAGTATCAGAAATTGCAATACTTTTTCTTCTAAAAGTTTAGTGTACTGCTCCCCCCATCCCTCGGTAGCAGAATGATGCCAGGAAAGAAATAAATACCTGTGATCGGAGCAGTCTCTACACAGACAAGTAAAACCAGAGACCTAGAGTAGGCAAGCGAGCAACCGTAATTCTCAAAAACCGTTACAGCAACTCAAGCCATCGAACTTTTAGGTACCACCTGGTCTGATTTCACTCTTCTCAGCAATGTGGTTGAGGACCAGCATAAACGTAATTTACTGTCATTTGCCAGCTGTTAGTAGCACCAATCGAACTTAAGTGCAAGACGTGGTGCAGGAACCTCGCATCCATCCTTCTTCTTTACAAATAAGGGAATCGTAACCTTTCACGCTCTCTGGTAACTGAATTAAAGTGTCCCAGTCCCCAAGCGGCAGAAAAGGTTGAACAGAAGTATCTTCTCTTCCTTCTTTTCATAAAAGCCCGGTGGGTTGCTTTGTTCCCATATTTATTCACACCCACGGATTAACAGCGAACTCCTAGTTCTCCCAGAGTGTTCGGAATCTCCATAAAGATGACAAAGGGGTTGGGAACACGGGTCGAGACAAAAGCGGTGGGCGCCTCTCTCTCCGTGAGCCTGTTCGGAGCCCTGTTCTGCGTCTTGCTTAGCAAAGGCACCTTGCGGTTCTTCATTCCATAGCCAAAACTGGCACTGAGAGTCAAGCCAGAAAGTTGCAGGTAAATCCAGGGATAGCTCTTACAAGAACTTGCTTATTTTAGTATTTGTCCCACCTTTCGGAGTATCTTCCTTCAGGTTCCTAAATCGCTTCCCCATTTTAGTAGATTCTCTGGGGCTTTCAGAGGCTGCTCGATACCCTGACACCTCGACCAACAAAACATTCCTGGCCTTCCTTCTGCAGTTTTGCTTTCTGCGACTGAACACGTTTGGCCCTGCGGACTTAGGTAGCTCTGACTTGGAGGCTGGATTGTTTCGGTTCGGTATATTTGGAATGAAACAAAATGCCTTGGAAAGAGCTTCAACTAATCAAGGAAGCAGCAGACTGCCTGCTTGACAATGCAGGTCAATTGTGGGCATGGCTTAGTGTTTCTTCACTTTTTCGCCCCATTGAATTCTGATCCCCAGTTCAAGGTCTCTTTCTGATTCTTACGGTTCTCCGTGAGATTGATTCTACCTCTTTCAGCAATTATATTTTCCTCTGCAGAGATGACCTTCATGACAGATCTGGTCCACTAGAATCAAAAGAACTGTAACAGGAATGGAAAGTAGCAAAAATGAGAGCTTGAACTAGATGAGGTAAATATTTATCATGAAGTATAAAAAACCATAGGCTTGAACGCCTTGAGAATAAAATGCGAACTTCTAATTTTTCTGATTGGCTTTCGTTTGGTTTGCCATCAACACATACGGTCAAAAGCCTTTTTTTCTCTTTTTCTTCCCTTCATCATCTACTTGATCTTGTGTGTGAGGTCGTCGTTTCCTGAGATGTGACTGGAAGACCTTCAGTCAGAAAACTGAGAAGACTGGTAAATGTTCTAGCTTTAGAAGGGTCAAACACTTCTAATGAAACTGTGAAAGGAACAATTAAGTATCTCAAACAGTTGCCTATCCAGACTGGGCAGCTATTAGCCCATCAACATCTCAACACTCAGTCTTGGACACATAATGAATACTGTCTATATGCAAAAATGAGACTGCAAAGTCTACAAAATGACACATTTTTTCTTTACATCTATGAAACACCTAATGTAATCTTGCAAGCTGAAAAACCTTAAAGAGGAATAGTTACAGCAAAATCACTTCAGATAAACAACCAGTAGCAAAAGCCTCCATCCCAATCTTAAGTCCTTTTTCTTAATTTTCCATATGATTATTAGCAGTTCATTGGGTTTTTTTCCTCCAGAGGCACCCCTCACTTCTTGGTTTTGACTAGGACAGAAGTCTCAAAATATTGTCTGGAAGCAAGCAACCACCCAGATTCTTCCCACTCTACACAGGTTTTAAACACAACGGCAATGGGGAGTATCAAGTTGGTAGATGCAAATACACACAAAGAAAGGGATTTGGACCTTTTCTTCACACAGCTTCTATTAATTTGTGACAAAGCTATTTCCTCGTATGCAACCTTTGGAAAAATTAACAGTAGAGAGAATTGTAAATGCTGTGAGAAGTTTTATTGTCAGAATTACGTATTAAAGAATTATGTAATACAGTTGTACAAATATTCTGAAGACAGTTTATCAGTAAACCTATCCCATTCATCAGAACAATCCACTGTGTGTATCTGTGTGTATTGATACACATATATATACATATTAACACATATAGGGTGTGTCTGTTCAGTGTAGAGTTACATTAAGCTCCCTTAGCAGAATATCCAGCTCTCCTGTTCTTTTCATCTTACCCTTAGAGTTTAGAAGTTTCACCAGCTTTCTGGTTTTCTTTAGTTCCAAATTGCTAAACTTTTCAGTGCTCCTGATTCTTAAATTTGCGTTCCACACCTTCCTTGCTGCCTTGATAGGACTAATGGAGTCTGTAAATCAGAGTCTGTAATGGAGACTGATTACAACTGCAGTTTTGAAATCAAGTTCGCAACTTTAAAATATGACTTTGATAATGGTCTTTAGCTGATTTATAGTTCATTATTATCGCTCCTGTTTGTAATGCATTGTGAAGGAAAAAGCATTAGATTAATGGGTATTTGCCTGAATATGGAGAAAATAAAAATTAATTAAAGATCTCATATGTAGCTGTATATAAAATTACATTTTATAAATCCACACACTTTTAAGACATCAGTTCTTCTGTGATTTCATTGGCAGGATTTGACTCCTTATTGTAATACATGCTACTCAGAATAATAAAATACTTAAAGCATAATAATCTTTTTCTGCATTTCCATTTAGTTAGCTAAAAAAAGTCAGTGACGAAATGGTAGTCTGAAAAGTATAAGCTGAATTCTGTCCTTGATAACCTCACAGTAGTATCACTTATGTTTCATATTAGCTTGTATGAAAAGACACTACGTTGTATGTTATAAGGCCAGCTTGGAGTTGATTGGTATCTGTTTCACGGCTCCATTTGATTCAGTTTCAGAAGTAGATGATCAGTTAACGCTGATAGCATTAAAAATTATCAGTCTACTTTATTCTAGTAAGTCAAGACCAAATACATATACTTTAAGGTCTAATAAATTGCCTGCCTGATAAACTGAAGATTTGTCTTTATGTTCCTAAAGAATTCAGAATTGATGAGGGATGGATATAGCTCATCTGGCCAGAAATGCCGAGTCTGTGTTTCACTATCTTTACTAGTTCCCCAAATAATTCTGAATTACATGCAATGTTTAGCTCTTCAATATCTTCACAGAATTTTCTCACTTTACTTCTGTGAACTGTTTTCTCTTTCCCTGACAGCTACATCCTACTGAAACAGTCAAACCGTTACCCTCAAGAATGAATCTTGGGACAAAGATAATATTGTTCATAACTGATACAGAAATTTTCATCTTATTTCCAGGTGATGCCCCTTTCTTTTCAATTATAGTGACTTCAGTACAAAGTGAAGACCTAGCTAGACCTTGCCTTCCTATCAAACTCCAGCAGAATCACACAAATAAGAAAGGCCAGTTACTGCAGCTCAAAAAAAGGTAAATACATCCTATAATGACCATTACAGAAAAATTCTCAGATATCTTCATATTAGAAGAATAGCAACTGTTGTGAAAAGATGGATAGGTATATAGTATGCTTGATATCATGCAGTACTGTACCTTTGCCAGATTTCTTCCTGCTTTATTTATACCTGAGTTACTCAAAGACATATAAAAATTTCTTACCATTCAATTGCTCACCACCATAACTTCAAATAATATTTAAGATTACCTCTTTTGTAAAATCAAGTAGCTATTTAGAAACAGGCCAAATTGCCCTCACAGTCTTTACAATCTGTTGAATGAAATCAAACCTATTGTCCTTATGAGGTTTGTTTATGTTTCAGGGAACTCTTCTTAATGGTAAAAGTACATAATAGGTAATAAACTTAGATGTTATAATTTTTACTGACACAAGTGGAAGGCTACTGTGTTGCCTATGAATGCTCATTTACAGCACCCATAATTATGATATATTGTATAAATGAATTCTTTAATATTACAGACTTTGCTCATTTCTATTTCTAACATTTGCTTTCTTTATGCTTCTCGTGTATCACTTTGGAGGAAAATAATGACTGACATAAGAGCGGTTTATTAACATATTATATAGTACATGCCATTGTAAAAATCAATATTTAACTTCAAAGAAAATTATGACCCCAGTTTAGCATAACAGATTATGTTTTAAAAAATCAAAAAAGCTTAATTAGTTATTAGGTTTAAAAATGCACATGGCTATGTTGCTGAATTGGAATCCAATTTTGTTCCATTATTCATTTTATCTCTCTGTGAAAATAAGAAGGGTCATAAGTCAAATACTTTGTCTCAGTGCGTACATTTTTACTGATGTCAGAATGGGGAAAGATGGAAACAATGAAGTGTAATAGAACGATTTAGAGAAGGCTGATATGAATTAAGTTTATCTCGGTCTCCTTTAGTTACTGAATTTCATATGCTTTACATGTCCTTTAGTCTGTGGAGCAGCGCTTTATAGTAAGCCTCATCCACTCAAATTAACAGAAATCAAGTGAATACAGTAACCCCATCTTCCTTTTTTTGGCACTCTTGGGTTTCAGAGGCAGCATAAAGAGCAACTTGAACTTCTTCCAGTGACCATCTTGCTTCCCAGAGAAATTAACGTCTAGGGGAATTTAAACTCCATGCTTCTAACCAGTGCTGGGGGTTTGTTTTTCTCTTTTTATTTCTGGTAGCATGCTGTGGCCGGTGAGCCATCAGAGTTTACAGTCTTTGCCAAGCAGGATGAAAGCTAGGCAGTGTGTTTATCTGCACAGCTGCCACCCTGGTCACGTCCTCCATCTCATTCTGCAAACCGTCAAAAGCATGGCCATTTCCACTGACCTCATGGGAGTATGCCTCCAAGGGACCCAGCATGGGAGGGGACTTTGCATCATATGATGTCATCACGGTCACAGGGAAATTCTGAGACTTTGCTGACACTATGGCTACGTCCTCTCCCAAGTCTTGAAAGAGTCTCTGCCAAGCACCTCGCCAGTGAGGTCAGCTATGACAGCGTTTCAGCCGTTTCATTCTGCTATACAACTCAGTGCGGAATAGACTACAAACTGAGATTACAGACTAGTTTATATAGATGACAGCTCCCTGTTAAAAGGCAGCAATATCCAGAAATGTTTGTACATCTCATCTGGTTTAGGCAGTATTTTATTACACAATAAATGGCATTATAGGGCCAGATTTATTATTCTTTTTAATCCTTGAAGATGCAGGCAGATTTATAGTGGAGTTTTCTCCACTGCTTTAATAGATTGCTCTGATTCTATCAAACAGAAAACCTACTTCAGCGCTTTTGGAAGCACCAGTAAGGGTTTGCCTGCTGGCAAACATAAAACACACCAGGCACAAGGGATATTGTGAGGAAGCAGGAAATATGAAAGCATGACAGATACAAAAATAACTCCTTGAATGGATAAAATAGAGTGATAAAAGAGGATCCTTGCTTACTTGGCATCAATTCATAGTTCATCAGTGTCAGGTCTGATAATCTTTTGTTGATATTCTCCATAATTTTTTTTCTTCATTTTGAATAGTGATATTGAAAGGAGTTAATGTACATTGAATTTTCTAGTAAATTGCTAGTTTCGGGGTTTTTTTGTATGCTCACAAAAATTCTGATTAAAATCCATACTGTTGTTCATGGTCCACAGCATACATATCATAGTTCTCATAAACACAGTTGCTCATTTACAATTTCATACACCTAACAATGAATGTACAAGAAAAGAAATCTGATGTAGAATGCACAACACCAGAAAGCAGAAAGTATAATGATTTCTTTTTAACAATTTACATTCTTACAAGATTTAACAAGGAAATTACAACTGTGATCTTGCATTCAGCACAACGTTCTCCCACTAAAAGCTATGACTTGGTAGGGAACATTACTTCTGCACATAAGCAAGATCTTTGCTTTAGAAGAGGTCAATTTTTTCTTCATTTGCTATAACACAGAGAATAGTAGAAGACATATCATTTTAAAAACATCACAGAAAAAAATCTATGGGCAGCAAACAGTTAGCTGGCTCCAAAACTAAGGACTGGCATGGAAATTAATTTTCTTCCTAGTTCTTTCTTTTCAACTATAAGGAAAAGAGATCATTATGTTTATAATTTAATTGCTTCTTTTAAATTTTTTTTTCAAGAAATGTGAACAAACAATTAAAAAAAATCTTCAGCCTGTTGTCTGCATTTATACATACCACCACTAGCTATGTAAATGATTATAGTACTTTTCTGGCACTTACAGCATGTCACATGGTATATATGGTTAAATGTAATAGGATACTTCCCAAATATTTTCTAAGAAGAATGTGAGAGAGGGAGAAATAGAAATTTTCTAATTTGCAATGGTAGAACATGCAGCCTCATCAAAATCATTTTGTGAGCTGGAGGTTCACAATTCCTTTTTACTACTTAAGGCCATTGAAAAGAATTAATTTGTATACATAGATTTAAATAGATCGGTTTCACTCTGTTTAAAAATTCATGGTGGATCTAATAGATGCTTCAGCTTCCAAAAACCCCAAGCTGATGCTGAGGAGAACAGAATCGGTGGTGGAGAAGATGCTCACCAACTGGATGTCCATCTGCATGTACAGCTATCTCAGAGTAAGAGAACCAGATCACTGCTGTTGTGGGTGGGAGTTCAGCTCTGCGTGCGGTGGTAACAAGGGATGCATGGGACAGCCGAGGACCTAAATACCTGCCAGCATTGCCACTTGAATGGTGACTAAAGTTGACAAACTCCAGTGTACTGAAAGGTTCAAGAGTGGAAAAGCAACCTTAAATTCGATTGCTTCTCCACTTCTGCCTGGGGATTTGGTGAGATCAGACTTCGCGGCAGGACTTTCCTCAGGCCAGAGCACAAACTAACGTTTTCACCATGTTTGAAAAGAGAGCTGTAGGGGAGTTGAAAAATAACCAGAATGGCTTGAGGTTTTGGAAACTGTTCCAGTTAATTGTTGTTTTCTCTGACCAGCTCGCGCAGCCGTACTCACGGTCACCAGCCAGTTCAGCATTGTCTGTCTTGAGGACGAGAGCCTCGCCAGCCGGGAGGGGTGGTGGCACTGGGGCAGGGGGCTGCTCTCTGTCACTGCCCATTGGTGTGGGGGGCTTCTGGCGCAGGAGGCATCCTCCTGGTTCCACACTGGCCAGACAGACCTTAGCGGAGAGGTGGGATGTCTGTCCCAGAAGCCTGACTGTCTTCTGATGGTAACAAAAAGGAATATATTTGGCATGTCAGAGCACATCAGCAGTCCATCTGCTCAGTGCTTTATCTCCAATGTTTGCCAGTTCTGCTTGGAATTTCCCAGAAGAATTGAGCAATAACTTAATTGATTCCATGGCAGTTAATTGGAGGACACCCCATTATACCCACAGGGGAAAGCCTTGAAAAAGCCTTTGAAAAATCTCTTCTCCCAAAGTGTTTGCTATAGCCACAGAAGTAATGCTGTATTGTCCTCATACATATCGTAATGTCTTCTGATCCCAGCTGATGACCACTTTTTGTCCTAAAGCCTGTGGTTTTGTAGTTCATAATCTTTCATTTTAGCTCACATAATTAGCCAGTATAATGAAAGAAAAGTTACAGGAGTGAATGGGGATGGCTGTGCCAATGCAGCATGGCTAGCCAGCCTGTAAGAGCAGAAAAGAGTGAATTAGTGAATTTTTTTTTAATCTTCAGGTTTTATGCCTGTAGTTAAACCATTGGAGAAAAAAAAAGTGCTGATCTCTCCTTTTGGAGAGTGGAGACCACATGTGAGGCATCTGATCCAACTCCGCTTTGTGCTAAAAATGGACATTGTGCAAGAAGGCTTTCTCAGGGGGAAAAAAAAAAAAAAAAAAGAGGAAAGGAAGTCGAGTCTTATCACGTGGACCTGAAGACTTGGGCACGTTACACAGCTAATTAATGGCAAGGAGCTCCCGAGTGCCGGCACACTGCCCTTTCCGAGGGCGCCTGGTGGGGAGGTGCCCATCACCACAGGCTTGTCCGGGGTCGGCAGCGGGGCCGGTGGCCGTCCCTGCAGCCGCGGTGGGGCTGGTGCCAGCTGCGAGTGGGCTTTCCCGTGCCCTGCGGCCCTGGCCTGCCCCGCGGAGGGGGGAGGAAGGACAGGGTATGGACGGGAGCAGGTCCGCAGGGTGGCGGTGGCCCTTTGCAGAGCTGACGGGCCACCAGCTGAACCTGCGTTTCCATCCCTCTGCGGACGGGTCGGTGGAAACCATTGCAGCACTTTCTACCGCAGCCTATTTCCCATTTCTGAAAAGCAAACGGTTTCCATACTAGAGTGCAATAAAGAGTTGATTTCCAAGAGAGTTTGACATCACATGTGCTCCACAGCGAGGGCGGGGGACGTGATCAGAGGAGAAGCCATGCTGCCTGCTGAAATACGGAGGAGGAAGAGAATTGATGAGACAGAAATGTGCAGAGAGGCCCTTTGGCTGTCCCAGGCAGACACGAGCTCAGCTGTGCGGAAGGATGGGGGGTCTCAGTCCGGATCGGTGGAGCTGGGACCTTCCCTGCCACGCAAATGAGCACGGAGCCGCTGCAGTCAGACAGACGGCATCTCCTTACACGCAGGCTGGTTTCAGCTCAGGGCTGTGATTTAAATACTAGCGATAGTCAAACGCCTCCCAAGTGCCTTGCGTTCCTCCGGATCAAACTCTGCTGCCTTCAGAGGGGCATTTCTTGGTTAAAAAAAAAGGCTGCCCGCCTGCCTGTAGCACTGGTCTGTCAGACGTGTGACGATGGGTCTGGTTTTCATTCCTGAATTATCCCCATTAATCACAACGTCTATTTGAAACAGCTGCTGCAAAGGTCCCTGCCGTTGTGCAGTGGAAAAATTCCAAGTGCTTGTATTTTCCCTTGTAAGTCAACGCTACATGCTCGAAACATTTGTTTCGTATTAATGCTCTGCCTAACAGTCCGTCCATTTGTGTTTTGGGGGAAAATGATTTGAAGGAGCTGTCTTCAACTGGGAATGAGTTGCAGGCCACAGGCACTAGTGGTCTGAACATGTGGAGGGCACCTGAAGGCAATGGAGTCACCACTCTGACAGGAGGAGGTTTGGCTCGGTGCGTGCAGGAGGTAATGATGATAGAACTAGCAGGAGGCTTGCTGCTTGGGACTGGATTCAGATGAATTTTGCAGCATTTGCACAATCGATGCAGACTTCTGTTTCTGCAGAACTGAGTGAGAATCCTAGATAAAATGGTCCATGTCTCTGCTTTCTGCTACAGCTTTGGTGGAAAATGCTGGGGGAAAAAGCCTTTCCCATAAGATACCGGGGTACCGTTGTGCCTGGGTCCTAATAGGATCTAGGGGCCCGGAGTTAATATAAAAATTAAGGTCCTGGAATTCAGCTTTTTGGTCTGGGTCTAAGTTTCCCCAAAGTTTTGCATGTGGGATGGAGCTGAGGTTTGGTTTTTCACAGAATGCAAACGATAATCGTCCCAAAATTAGTAAGCACTTGGGATAAGCAGCTGTCTTCTGTGCTTTTCCCACCCCAGCCTCACCAAGACATTTTGGAAATGGCTGTAACGTGTTCCTGGGAGGACAATATTGCTGTGGAGATGTAGGCATCTTGTACATAGTACGTAACATATGAAGGGCTAATGTAATGTAACTAGCTTCAAAATTAATGCCAGAAGTCAGCTGCTGGTAGGCTGGTTGTCTGATGTGATTTCAGTGTTGTTTTGCAAACATTTCTTCTCAACAGGCAATGGAATTTGTTTCTGTTACACATTTTTAAGATTCAGAATTTGCTCAGACAGTGAAGTAGATAAGATAAGGTAAAACTCTCAACAGTTTCTAATGCCTGGGAACAAAAACAGAGATGGTTCATTTCATAAAGACATAGGAACTCTTTTTTAAAAGAAGATAGTTTCCTTAATTTTCCTTCCATGATTTAAAAATAAAAATGATATCTTAGAGTTATTGTTCACTGAGAAGCATCCCAGTTTTCAGTGCTTGGATGCTTTTCTCTAAAACTGGTAAATACTAAAAGAGAAGAAAAAAATCATAGCTTTAATGAAGATAACAGTAGGAAATAAAAAAAGAAATGTGGAAGTGAAATTCGGTAGGTGATGGAATGAAGAGTTAGTAGGAAAGCAGAAAGTTTAAATAAAAATGCCTCAGTCTGTTTAAATAGTTTACTGTATTAGCACATGTTGACAACTGTTAAGTTTGCATAACAATTTCCACTCTGCTTTCAGACTTCTCATTTGGACCTGAAATTTTCAAAGCTTGCTCCTTTAGAAAGCAGTTGTGCTTTGCATGTAATTTGAGCAAAAAAGATGAGAATAGTTTGCATGTATAAGGAGACTCATAAAGTACATTCTTTCTTGGTATAAAAATAAAAAGAGCTTGTGGCTTTCATTTACACTGTTTTCCAGGGAAAAATACCTGGAGATAGAAAAACAAGTATTTGCTGGGGAAATTACTCTTACTGAAGAGTGCTGCAGTGATTATTTTAGGTTTGGTGATGGTGTGCACAGTATTTTCCTAGGATAGTGCTTCAGAATCCTTGGTGTAGTTTGACTTAGATCCCTCTGCCCTTTAATCTCTGATGGTGATGGTCTACACAAAAACTGAGGAACTGCCTAGTGTCAATAGGCCTGACACAGCTAAATGTGGCCAAGAGTGTTTGTAGTTAGTGAACAAAGCTCCCAAGGAGATGCTTTATTCAGTAGATCATGTCCAATTGAAGATTTGGACTGAGGAACAGGTTTTCAAAATAAACTGGATGCATCCTTATGCTAATAGAGACTCTATCTGCAAAAAAAAGATTTATTTTTTTTTTTATACACATATGTATGTGCACAGGTGCTGCATGGGTGTCATGCCTGAATTCAGCTTCTTTCTAAGTTTACATAAAACCTTCAATGCATGCATATTTAAGACATTAGCCTTATGTGGTACAGAATATGAAGAAAGGATTACAAGATATTACATTGCATATGGCCCAGAGAGCTAAGAAAAAATTGTATTGCCAACACTGACTGTGACATCTTGACTTTTGACTATCTATCTGTGCAACTTTGGTGTTTGCATACAGCTTTTGTATACTTTAGGCAAGATACATTAGAGATCTCTAGATGTGCATCCATTGCCCAAAACCTCGCCTTGTCCTCACCCGCCACTGGTGGCCTATGCACAGGCACAACAGACCTGGGGATGCTG
>JANZLP010000039.1:11456361-11471445 GCA_026930925.1 Chelictinia riocourii | reverse complement strand
GTCTGACGGCCTCTCTAACACCCAATAACCTCTTACTGCTGAGAATGGGACCATACGGCTATGCGTCGCAACAGGGACAAAGCAAACCATTTTTGTTCCTTTAGGGCTAGCCTAGCACAAACTTAAGTCACAAGTAAAGTGTTGTACGGGTTGCAGAAGAATTGAGGTCTACAGCAGAGGGGCAGGGCTGTAGGACCCGTGTCTTGATGGACCTGCCAGGCGAGGAAAGCACATACATCTCAGGTAGGTCTGATGCTCAGTGTTTGAGCTGGTTTAACTATGATGGTTAACAACCAAAACCAGTTTTGGGGCAGAAGAAATGTCTTCTGTTAAACTAACATTTATGCATAAGCATTTGAATATCTAGAAAACATTATTCTTTGGGCTTGACATAGAGAATCAAGTATTAAATTGTGCTCATTTGGAGGTCATTCTGCTCTGCCACTACAGCAGCTCTGCAGGGAGCCAGACTCTTCCCGAGGCATCCCTGGCATCCCTGAACCCAGTCCTGACCAACAACACTCCAGGAGGCAGGTCGGTGTCATGCAGGTTAGAGAAAAAGATCATAATGATCCATGAGCCCTTTCGCATTTAAATTGTTCATGTGTTTTTGGGACGAAGCGCCCTGTGATGAGTTTTGGTCTAGCACTGGACGAACCAATGATTTAAATAGTGCACCTGCAGACCAAATGGACTTGGAAAAAATGTCTTGATATGAACCAAAGTGAATTCTCCCCCAGTTTTTTAGAAGTGTGCTAGGTAAACCAAAACCTCCCTTTTGGTTAATCAAAGCACACTGATATTTGGGAGGAGTTTGAAAAACATGCTTTTTTAAAATTTCACCTAAATTAATCATTCATTGAAATAAAAAATTGGTTTTGACTGAAAAATCAAGGTTGTTATTTATTTCCTCTGAAGAATTTAGGGAATAATCCTTGGTTGCAAGACACAACAAAACAAGTTTCGACAGGAAAAAAAGTGCTTCATCAGAAGCTCTCCCGCCGCAGGACACATAGGCAGTACGTATCATGACTTAGACCGGTAATTTGTCTCTGCCTTGGAGACACAGCTCCTCCTCTTGGGCCCCTGAGACGCTTGCCTGCTCTCAAGGGCCGTTTCAGCATCCCTCGGCCTCACTTCTGCTCCGGTCCTGGTCTCTGTGCGCTGCTCCTGAGAGCCACTGACTGCTCACCTGCAGCCCCTTTCGAAGACGTGGACTCCATGAGAACTGGCCAGGTCTTCCCTTCCTCATCCTGGGGCACCGTTTGGTGGTCTGGGTCCCCCTTCCAGCTCAGCCACCAAGTTTGGGTCCCCGACCACCGCAGAAATACTCAACTGTAGCTGATGGCTGAGCTTTACCTGCACTCTGGCACTAATTTGCATTTCTCTCCTTCACTCAGCCATGAATTTTCACATTTTCAGGAACTTAACACATTTGAGAGTAACATCTTCCCACGTGGAATAGGCCAGTTGTTCAGAAATTACAGGCTGAGCCTGACACCCAGCCAGCCAGCACGGCTGAATAAACTTCATTTCCTATAAGCACCTACGTTTAAATCAGGATTAGGGAATCGCAAGAGATCATCTAGTTCATACCAAATCTGTTATTGCTGTTACAAGAAATTTACTTGGACAAGTTGAAGTTCAGCTATCTCTGCTCTTCCAAGTACATTAATGTTCAAGAAATTACGCACCACACTGGCCAGAATGCCTGAAACAATGCAATTTACCTTCTCATTCTACACATGTAACCTGACTCAGTTAATTTCTTTTCATAAATCCAGAAAAGTGCTATTCTGCAGTTCCCACACTACTTCATAATGTAATGAAAGTTTTTTAAATACAGCACATTGGTAAATTGGACTCCACAAAGCGTTTTCATGGGAAGCACTGCATCAGCAAAACTTACTGAGGATAATAGTATGTTATACTGCTTTCTCAATAACTTCTCAGCATAGACTCATTAGTTTGATTCCTTTGGCTGATGGGGAGTTCATAAAGAAGGAAGAAGAGAGAGATTTTTACATAGAAATCTTCCTGATAAAATAACCCATTCTTCTCTGCTACATTACCTGTCGGCAATACTACCGCACTGTTTACCTGGGCAAAAAACTCCATCATGTTTCACAGAAATAACTCTAGCAGCTCTGTGGCTTATTTAGCATTTTCTTTCAGCTTTGCCTGGACCTACTGGCATATCCCACATTTCCTTTTGATTTTTCCCACAGATTTACAAACATTGTAACTGAATAAGACTGAAGAACAGGTTCTTATTTCCCACCTTGAACCAAGCCTGAAATTTCCAGTTCTGCCATCTAAGTCTTGTCTCAGAAGGAATGAGGTTTTTTTTCTTTGCATAACATAAAAGTTCTAAATATTTTCATTTATTTATACTTAGAAGTGTTTTAAATTTTAAGATGGGGAATTTTTAATGGAAAATCAAAAAGAAAGATATGCTCAGAATTAAGCCTGTGTTATGAAAGGTTTCACTTTCTCCAAATCAATATTTATTTTGAAATAGATTTGGTCAAAGAACAGATTTGGTCAAGGAAGAATTATTCAAGTGTCACTAATTATGTCTTTAAAAAAGTAAGAGAATGCATTTGTTGAAATAATATGTTGAATTAAAATTTACTTGTTAAAGAGATCTTATGAAAACATCTATATCTCTAAGTGTGTTTAATTCTTCGTTGTGATTAATTACACAGCTCCACATCTTCTTGGGGAAGAACACAAACTGTCTTTAAATTTTGAATAATTTGCGAGTGCTGGCAATAGTGTGACAGTAATTCTCAATGAGAAATTGCTAAGCCATGTAATTATTTTAATATCTATTATTTTGCACTTTAGTCTTTAATAACAGAAGATTGAATGATGTCACATACTCAGCATAACAAGCTAAAACCAAACCTCAATTTAGGAAAAGTTTTCATTTCTATTGACTCGAGCAGGCTTTAAGCTGAACAGTAACCGCTGTTTAAATGTCTCCCCAGGGACTCCGGGCGCTGAACAACAGCCAGAGGCGAAGCCTGCTCAAGGCTTCTTAGCCTGAATCCTACTGTCCCAAGGATAAGGATAAAATTAGTCAGCCCTGGGGAGACGAGCTCGCTGGG
The DNA here is from genome assembly GCA_026930925.1 of Chelictinia riocourii. Classification (NCBI taxonomy): domain Eukaryota; kingdom Metazoa; phylum Chordata; class Aves; order Accipitriformes; family Accipitridae; genus Chelictinia; species Chelictinia riocourii. The sequence goes on along the minus strand of JANZLP010000039.1, from coordinate 11,468,332 downwards.
TTTGTTTTCCCAAGGGGATGGAGGGTTTGGTTTAGAGGCGGCTGTTTCTGTTGCGTTCCCTGCCTTGCCCAGCGATGGCCGCCTCCTTGCAGGGGGGCGCGACATCAGTGGTGGTCAAAACCACAACCACAAAACCCTCAGCTCCAGGGATCTGGCACAGCAAGGAAGGCCGCCGGCAGTCCCTGAAGGGCTTTCCCTTCCAGCTCCACCTGCCTGTAAAGCGCAGAACGGTGGAAAGTGTTGACCGCTGTCAAAGCAAGCGAGAGAGCAAGAGGCCGGGTGGTGGTGGTGGTGGTGCCAGCTGTCCTTCTGCTCCTGGGCCGCAGGAGACAGAATCGACTGAAAAATCAGTAAGAGCTTTGGCACTGACCTGAAATGGAGATAAAATTTCACCTGTGAGGTTACGCACGTGCAAGAGGACACTTCAGTCTGTGTTGCTTTTCCAAATATCAATATAATCATCAGTATTTAAATGAGATAATGCATTATTAAAGTGCCCTTATAATGTGAAATTAATCATTAGGCTACCTGCTTATCAGTAAAGATGTCATGCAGTATCTCTAAACTTGACCAAGGTACACATTGTGATTGAACTGTGACTGTGTATACGTGTGGCCTGGATTCCATTTGGGACCCTTGGCTTAGAGTGCTGGGCATTTCTGAGTACCTCAGCAGCAGGAATCACAATGCCTAAATGGGATGATGATAGTCACCTCCTAAACAGCAGCATATAGGTGAAACAGTGGGTTTTTTTGGTTCTTCTCTCCCATTCTTGAAGTATAACATTAAATGCAGCAATACTGCATAGATTAAATTACATTGCAATTAATATGCCAGACACTGTTTTCCTAAATGGAATGTGTTCAATGTGTAATATAATACTAGCTGTTTTAGTTATTGTGGTCTTTATCATAAGATGTAAAATTGTATATGATAAATATCAGTGATAGAAGAATATGAGCTAGTAAGCTCATATTCACTAGTAATACTAGTGATAAAAAACTTAAGTGATAGAAAACTAAGATTTCTGCCAATGTAGACCATTTCTCTATTATCATTTCCCTAAAATAACCATTACATCTGATTTTACGTATCTACTCTTCCTCTTTTACATTTGTTTTTATTTTCCTTCTGTATCCATGCAAAGATAATTGAAACAGATTATATGCCTTTGCTATGGTACATGAATTTGCTATAACATATCTATGTTGTGTTGCATGATCAAGTTGTCAAGTCACTGAAAAAGGTAGTTTCTTCAGTGGAGGTTCCTTAAACTCTTACCATTTCCCTATTAATGGCAAGAAAGCAATAACTGCTGCAGTTGCCTCATGTGATATGATGACCAGGGAACATCACTCTGGACCTCTGTTTTTTTAGCAAGTTGGTGTTTATTGCTGTGATGACTGAGAAGTGTCCTATTGATCTCCTTTAAGGTAAAAGTTGATTGGATGACAGAAAAACACAGGCCATGTGGTGTTACTCACCTGTGAGTAGTGACCACATGAAAATCATTTCCCCCGTGATCAGCTAGTGCTGCTGTAATACTGAATTTTCAAGAACCAGTAGGTAGTCTATGGTTAAGAAGTTAGAAGTGCAGGCACAGCAAGAGGAGAGATCTGCATCTTGGGCAAGTAGAGAATTTGTATGTTTGACTTTGTCATTTACAACCCCTTCCCAAAATGTGGTGGAGAGCTCTTCTTAGGAAATGTGTTACTGATGGCTCTCAAAGAGCCTTAACCTTACAGTTATGGTGCAGAAAGACTTTTGGAAGCTCTTGGGAATGGTACCCAGTCCGTGCTACAGAATGTGTGAGACAAGCCCTGGTTTCCGTTTCAGATTTCAGCAGCTGTTCTCAATGAGCAGTGTAATTTAACGCATGTGTCAGAAGGATTCAGGCATAATGGTCTCTCTGCCTAAAGGCTCCTAGAGAAGATTTGCCTTGTCTAAAGGGCTCAGTCATATTTTTTTATACTGTATGTTGGCTGAAATTACAGTTACACATTAGCTGCTTCTTCCTCCTTCCAACAGTTTCACTGATATGGAACTATGGAAAGTCTGGAATAAAACAACAATCATTTTATCCTTTCTTCCAGAAAATTTTGGCTTTTTCTTCCATAGGATTTAGTAGGCTTTGGTGACAGTTTTTCTTCTCTTGCCTTTCCCCGCCCCCCCCCCTTTTTTTTTTTAAAGTGTGTCTACCAGTCTCTGGAACATTTCTATGTGATGTCTTTCCATTTTCGTGTCATAAGACCAAAGAAATTCATCTCATCTGTGTTGTCGTTTCCAAAGTTGATGACATCAAGCTGGCATTTCTAAAGCTGTTAAAAATACTCCCAGATTATATTTGACACAAAATTTCCCCAAAATACAGAAACTTAAGAACAGAAAAAAGGGACTGGTATGTATTTTATAAATAATGTGTTATATTCATTTATTTGATACTGTATATGTAAATAAATATGATACAGCTGACAAGGAGAACTTGAATGGAGACTTGATCACAACTTCAAGTGTAACAAATCCCTATAGCAAATAAGGACTAGGCTTCCCAAAATGAAAGCATAGGCATGGTGCAAGCAAAACCCTTGTTGTTCCAAGTAGTCACTTGAATTGAATTCAATATCTTGCAGATTGTCCATTTTCTTTAAAAAAAGTCATTATAATAAGAAGGGATTCCCTGCAGTTGTGAACTTTACATAATGCCTACAGGATTCTTGATACTTTCCATGTAGCTCTGAGAATAGCTACTAGCTTTTCTGTGGCCAGCCTGTGCCAGTTTTTTCTTACTGTAATTGCCAGCCTTGCTGATCTCCTTGGTTACGGTACCATGTTACTAGTGCAAACCAAACTGGAAACACTGTATATTAAAAGTAGTCTGGTTTGTTTTGTGGATTGATGCTGTGAAGGGTTCATGCTATCAAGGGAGCAGCTTGGATGATTGGTCTTCCTTGCAGTAAGTATCTGCAGAATTGTTAGCTGAGATAGTCCCCAGCTGACAGCTCTGACGTGTGGCTGGTAACCAGGCATGCTTACTCAGTGAGGATTCTGGTCTTGCATTGAAGACACTTTTTTAAACAGCAACAGGAGCAACCCATGTTGAGACAAGAAGAATAAATGCCTTGCTTCTCAGCCAGTGAGAACATTTGTGTAAAAAACAGCATCTCCAAAACATTAGAGCAGGCAAGAAGCAGCTAACATGAACATCCCTGAATAGCACAATGTGCTTGGAATAAAGTGAAGAAAATCTTCCTGAACTCAGTTTGCGCACTGTTTTACCAGATCTAGACACTGCTTGGTTCTTCAGAGCTGTGGCTTCCTCAGCCTCTGGGTAATCAAATGTATGCTACAGCAGCTCCTTCCTGCAGTCATTCAGGCACTTTTCTCCAATCTTCTGTTGAGGCATCTCCATGTTCCACGAGAAGCTCTTCCACTTCAGTGCTATTATTTCTTTCCACAAAGAGGAACTGGGAATATTCTGGAAAGAAAAGAGAATGCTAAGAAATTCATTAGAGAAACACTTGGAGGAACGGACAGAAAGTCATTATAAGAAAAGCAAAACTGTGCGGTGACTTTTCCCCTGGTTGCTGGTGGCTGAAGAACCAGAATTTCCCTCCTTTTAGAATCACAGGCTCTTTGCTTTTTTTTTTTTAATTAGTGGCAAATACAGTATCTCTCATGAGTAGACAAGACTTAGGAAGCCTAGGCCTGAGTTACCTGAGTGACCCTGAGAGCAGAGGTCCAGAGTGGTCAGAGCTGCAGGAGCACAGAGCTGGAGCAGTGCTCTCAGACCCTGCTCAGATGCGTTTGCCAGCAGTCCCCATTTCTCACATCTACTGAAGACCAAATGTTTTATTTTCTAGACCAAGACACCAAGGCAGATTATCCGGCAGATTATGAGGCAGATATTTGATTAACAATAAAAAATCAAACAGCCACAAGCAGGTAGAAATGATCAGGGCTCTGCTGTACTCAGTTTGGAATAAGCAGAGATAAGAGTTGTGCCAGAAAGCCCGCACTTGGGGTTATCCTGTAATGCTTGAGACATCATAATTGATACCAGAAGTACTGGGAATAACTATGTGGGACGTCCCAGAAAATGCTCATTTCCTAGAGTCCACCACTGGAAGTGACTTGCTGATTCATCATTTATTCATTTTCTATATGAATTGTTTTCCTGGATTTGGCAGTGTTATCTGAGGAGTTTACCAGCCTCACGCGGTCATCCCCACTAACTCTTCAGGATCTCTGCCCCCCTGCAGCCAATAACCCCAAGACAGAGTCACTGCCAAAGCACCAAGTTGCCTCTTACAAGCCACACTCTCCCAGGTCCTGAGAGCATTGCAGTTATCATTAAAAGGTGCACAGATCTCTGAAGTCCCATGCCTGTGTTGTTGGTATCATGAGATCCATCCCTGTTGTTTGTACTGTCCTATGAGAAATAGTCTGGGCTTGACTTTAAGAGTGTGTACCTGAGCAAGGATGTTTAAGAAATGCATATGCTGGGAAAAAGAAGTTCTTTAAGAGGAGGGCTGAAGACCAAGGAGGTATAGCATTTGCTTTTGGCAGCCCTGTATCTGCTGGCACGTGCTGTCAGCAGACATGCTGCCATGTTTCAGATATCTTCACTACACACTGATCAAATCTCCCTTGCTCATTAAAATCCCCATATCCCCTCCTATTTGCTGTGCAAGCTGTGTTTAAGTGTGCTGGTTTTGGCTGGGATAGAGTTAATTTTCTTCACAGTAGCTAAGTATGGGTCTCTGTTTTGGATTTGTGCTGGAAACGATGTTGATAACACAGGGATGTTTTGGTTCCTGCTGAGCAGGGCTTACCCAGAGCCAAGGGCTTTGCTGCTTCTCCCCCCAGCCCACCAGCGAGCAGGCTGGGGGGGCACAAGGAGCTGGGGGGAACACGGCTGGGACAGCTGAACCCAACTGACCCAAAGGATATTCCAGACCATAGGACGTCGTGCTCAGCAATAAAACTGGGGAGGGGCTGGCAGAGGGACACTGCTCACGGACTGGCTGGGCATCAGTCAGTGGTGAGCAATTGTTTTCATTTGCATCACTTGTCTTTCTTGGGTTTTCTTTCTTTCTTGTTGTTATTTTCCTTTTTATTACAATTTATTATGACTATTATTATTACTATTTTATTTTATTTCAATTATTAAACTATTCTTATCTCAACCCACAAGTTTTCTCACTTTTACCCTTCCAATTCTCTTCCCCCCATCATGCTATGGGGGGAGTGAGTGAGTGCCTGTGTGGTGCTTAGTTGCTAGCTGGGGTTAAACCACAACATTAAGTCTTCTGATTCATATATTTTCTTTTACCCTTTCATATAACTAATAATCTTTGAAATGTAGAATAATACTAGTAGCAGCTGAGAGCTTCTTTGTAATGTTATTGAGATCAAATAATCCCGTAAATTAAAATATGTATTTTCCTTCAAATCTCCTATAATTCAGCACTGACATTCATTATAGTTTTTCTTATCTATCTTAGTGTCTCTCCGTTGCTGTCTTTTAATACCATGTTTCTCATTTTCCCTACTTTGCCTATTGCCTGACACAAATAAAAGATACATGGGCAGTTATTGGGATTTTCAGGGCAAATTTGGCAGCCTATTTATTTACTTTGATTCAGATGACAGTCATATCTGACAGTTTTTTCAGGAACAGTGTTTATTAGCTGAATAAATGTAGGTTGGCAGTGTTAGCAGAGCATTTCCATTTTGGATGAAACCCCTGAAAATCTACTTTGATTCAGTATTAAACATCATTTATCTTTACAAAAACACAGAGAACAAAAACCACCTGGAATGTGAAGCGTTTCTTTCTACACCATGTTTTTGTGTGTGATCCACTGAGGCAGTGGAAGTTACCCTGCAGTTTGCTGCTGGCTCTGGTGATCAACTGACACATCTCAGGTAACCAGTGTCTTCATGACCTATGCTTTTCCTTGCTCTATTGAAAAAACCCAACCAAATAGTGAAATCACTGTTTCCAAAGACAATTGCAATTGGTCAGTCTTCCGTGTCCACAGGCAATTAATAAACAGCAGACTGGTGGTGGATCAAACACTTCCATCACAAAAAGCATGCCAGAAATGACAACGTGGATGGGCACCACTGTATATTGTGACTGTGTAAGTCCAGGTTCTTGCTGGCTATTAAACAGGTAAGAGTTGAGACTGGGCTGTGGGAGAGAGGATGCTTTGTGTGCAGTGGCCTGGCTGTTTGTGGTCCTGTGCTATGCAGCCATAGGGACTGTTGTCTTTCTACTTCCCTTGGGCCATTAATGAGGACGCCCCAGAAAGAAGCTGGGACTGTGAGGGTTAGCAGCAGAGGTGTAAGGAATGCACACGTCATGCCCCAGAGTCTTTTCTACACCTGCCTTCTCCCTGCTTCAATGTCATAAGAGCGTGATGCTCCCTGGTCTTCTTCACCACTTCCTGCTCCCTTTCTTTCCCCATGGTGTGTGGACCCTACTCTTGCACCCCTGGCATCAGCCATCCTGGCTCAGAGTAGAGGCAGGACATGTGTCCATCTATGTACAGGCTCAGAGCACCCTCAGCCAGCCCTCTCTGCCACCACCCCACTGGCTGGTGGGGAAGGAGTGAGGGGCTCCCCACTGTTCTGTATTCTTCCATGTCCTTGGTGCTCCCCCCAAAGTGGTCCCAAGCAGCTGGAACAGGACCCAGTAGAGCAGGAACGGAACAACATCCCATTTATGGGGCTCCATTTCTTTTCTCCTCCTGTGCTCCTTGCAGGCTAACAGGGCCAGGAGACAGACCTCAGCCCCAGCTTACAGCCACCCATGCTGCTGAGCTGTCTCACTGTCCCCAAGCTGGTCTGACCCTGGGCACAGCCTAGGGTTAGCGTGGCCCAGGAAGGGCTCTGGGTAAACAGTTTGAATGTGGCCACCACGGGTGGTGGTAGGAGAGGTCAGCTGCATGGACACGAGCCGTGCTGTGCCAGCTGGCCTCTGGGCCAGAGCTTGGTCCCTGACTCATCTAGTTTATTAGTAGAGGGAGAGCTGCCTAAGCCAGGCACATTTGATAAAGGCAAGAAGAGGGTCAGAGCTGCTGAAAGAGGCAAAGGGCTGGGTAAAAAGTTGCTAAGGGCTGTGTCTGTCCTTTCACTGGCCTCTGTACATACTGCTCAGTGATTTTAGTGGGTGACAATGAGGTAAAAAGAACATCCAGTGGACCCACTTTGCAATTATCTCTCATAATTTCTTATACAGCTACCCTGGTGCAACCCACACAGGTCGGAGAGAGGACCACCCCTCAGTGAGACTTGCACTGAACGTTTCTCCTCCGAGGCTGCCCATGTGCCATTCCCACCACACAAGGCATGGCCCTGTACTCCCACAGGAGCATCTCTAGTGAATTCACTGCCCTGTGTCGGGGATGAGGCATCCTTATGTAGATTGGATTAGACTGAAATGTCAAATGCTCACAAGTGTCCTCACTTTCCCCACTGGGGAAGCAGGAAGCCAAGGCTTTCTGATGTTTGGTGTTACTGCTGAAAAGATAGATGAGAATAACTATTTCCAGATCTCTTTTATATTCACATATTGTAAGAAAAATATAATGAACCTACAGTGAGTGATTTGCAATATCAGAACTCTGGTTTTCACTATATAAAGTGTTCTCAGAAGTGTCAAAACTTCACAAATAAGATCAAAAAGAAAATTTAAAAAAAACTATGGGAAAAATTTATCCTGTACTAACATTTTGAGGGATGGTTTTCATCCTTAAATCACTAATATTTTTTTGTCAAATTCTGTACTAAAATATTGCATTAATTCCTGGCCAGTTAATTGCATATCTGCAATGAAATGGAAGAAACTGTAAATCAAATGCAGTATGAATTGCTAAGATAAAGTTAGTAACAGACATGCAAAACCATACATAAAATAAACTGCTATCTGTGATAACAAGATCCTGATTTTTTCTGTTCAACAGAAACGACTGCAAGTATTGCTCTCAGGATTGAATTGTTAGATGAATTCTGAAAAATTGCAAAACAATTTTTGTCAAATTGCTCAGATCCTAAAAATTCAGTAATGTTTCCTTTATTCATTCTTGTTAAGTTTTCGAGCCATTTCCTATTTTTAATTTTAATACTAAACTTCACCATTTGGATGTGACAGCAATAACTGTTCTAAGCTTCACATAGATCAAAACTAAAAAGCTTGTGGCAGACAACTGATAACATCACAAACGTTTATCACCAGTTTGTAGGCAAAGTTCCCCTTATTTCTATGTTGTCATAGTTGCTATACATTAAGCACTCATTCAATGCAAAGAAAAAGGAAAAAGGTCTAGTGTTGCATAAATACTCAATTACTTGCAACTGTTTAAAGTTAATAAACAACTACCTAGCTTCGGACAAATTTATACCATATCTGCCAAAAATCATCATCTAACATGTAATTACACTGTCCTATACACCTAATGCATTAGCAACACACAGTAGGTTTCCGTGGTTTACACAGTTAATATTTGAATCCATGCCATCTGCACCACACTGGCAAGTGCCCAGACTGATGCCAGTTTTTCCTGACATTGCAACAGCATGCTGAGGATAGAGCATGGGAATCAGTGCAGGACTGGAAAATTCAGGAGGAAGAGAGTTCAATGGTATCTGTAGAAGCTGCTAGTTTTCCTTCTTTTACTCAGGAAGGACAGTACCATCAGCAGCATTAAGTTCAGGTGCACCTTTCAGGATAGTAAGTGCATAAGAGCATTTTAATGTTTCACAGAACTGATGTTTCATTTGTCATCATATGCCACCAAATATCAGAAAACTGTTTAAACCTTTGGAGAAAGGGTTCAGTGGGTGTTGGATGGAAGACCAGGTCCAGGAAGGCATGCTGGGACTAGATGGCACAGAGATGGTTATTTTGGGCAGTGCGGAGAGTAGTCGGAGAACTCGGAGACCTAGTACTCCGGCAGTGCTTAACAGCATTGTGAACTAATCCTTTTTATCTCATCTGGCATTGCAGACGTTTAACATTGCAGTACTGGTGTAGTAGAAGAATATGGCCCATCACTTTTAATCTTGAAACAGAAGCTCCATGAAAGAAGTGTACTTCCTTGACAGACCACAGGGTCTTGTGTTTCTCTTCCTTTCCACTCAAAATGGCCTTTCTCAACCATTACCCAAACCCTTCAGATTTACACCTGCTAATGGAACACAGGTGCCTAGGAGAAAACCTACAGCCTTCCTAAGGTGTAATTCTGACACAAAACAACTGCTAAAGATCATTGGAGCAAAATGGTATTGTCTTTGTAATTCATGCCTAAATTAGCTGTTGGGGAAAAAGACCGTTATTGTCTGCAGATTCTGCTGTCCAGAGGGTCCTCCTTTTTGCTATGGTTCTCTTAGTTTCTTGCTCAGGGGAAATGGCTGACATTAAAGATAATGAATGTACTGACTCACACTTCTGTTAGTGATTAAGTCATATTAAAGACTCTCCCTCCATGTGGGTGGAGGAAGCTGGGCCTCATTAGGGGTTCAGAAGGAAAGATCAATGTATTAATTAATGTACTAGAAAATGACAGCCAGGATCTCTGGATCTGATTTCAGACTGTGTTCTAGCTGCAATATGTCATATGACAGTTCTTATAGATTTAGTCAGAATTTGTTCCATTAGAACACTGTTCATACTGACAAATTTGAGTAAGATTCAAATAAGAAAAATAACCTGAATCTGTTCATCACTGTGTCATTGCCATGGCTCTAGTTATCTCAGTGCAAAATTGAAGGTGAAACCCAGGCAGAATTATTCCCCATATTCTTGTAGTAGTGTAGCCGAAATACTGAAAAATTGAAGTATTCAATTAATAGTATCTTTCTTTGTTCAGAAAAGGCTCATTGTCTTCTTTTGTGGCTCTCTAAATCTTGGTATGTAAATAGGATAGGTAATTTTGTAACTCTTGGCTCTGTAGCTGGACAAAAGCTATTTGGGTTTTTTATTTACAAATTTTCAGAACCTTAAAATCCAGCATGCATGAAGATGTTATTGTTTTGAACTGTGAAACTTCCTCACAGGTGATAAATATTGTGCATATCGAAGATTGGGTTTGGATTTTTGATTCAGAAAAGGACTGTTTATACAGGCAGCAAGGGCACAAGAAGTTATGTGGCTGTTAAAAACTACTATATTTAGAGCCTGGTGCACCTAAACCACTGTCAGGTAATTATCAGTGTTGCAATAAGACCTTCATCAAGATGGGCTATCCTGCTTATTTGTACATTTTACAATACAATTTGCATTGTATTGTAAAAACTTTTGCATCTTCCACTGAAATATTTGAACTGGGTAACAGAAAATCAGTAAAACAGAGGCAATGGTAGCTGGTCCAGCATATTCCTAAGTGGTAAGTTTATTTTCTGGTATTTATTCTACATTCTGTCATTTTGGGGGGTCAAATTACAGCTGCCAGCTAAAAGAAACAACAAAGTATAGAAGCTAGCTAGGAACTTTGCTGTATTCAGCCATTCTTTCATTCAACTTTTGTTGAGTGCCACTGACTTTGCTCCCTCTTCCCCAAGCTTTCCATTTCCATATTTCCATTGCTGTTAAATACTATTTTAATGCAGAGGGTTTAACTTTTTGGCTGGATAATGAATGATCAGAGTCCACAGAATATGATAAGTACAGTTGCTTTTCACTTGTTTTTGTCTGCTTGCTTGTATTATCCATTTCTTGCCTTTCTGTTATCTATTTAGACAGTAAATTCTTTCAGGCAAAGGCATTATATTTTTCCCTACACACTCTTGGTTCATTTTCTCTAGGTTCACTTTAAATTTATTCTAACTGGTAATCCCAAACCAAGAATTTTTATCAGTTTTACCTGTAGTTTTAACTTGTTTGTAAAATACTAAGTTTAACCTTTTTTAAGACTTTTCCCCATACATTTTTTCTTCACCTTAGAGAGTAACTGCTCAAACTGCTGCTCAGGCTTTGAAACCACTGACAGTCTGTTATGCCTTTTCAAATGTTACTAAAATTCAGTCTCATGTTTAATGATTCTCATTAGAAAAGAAATAATTTCTTGGATCCATTAATTTAAATGTACTTTGGCTAGAGCTGCTCATGACACAGTTATTAATATTTTGTTCTCATATTGCTCATCTCTGAGTGACTGCAACTACCAGCAAGTATTTTGGGATGCATATACTTAATGAGAACCAGGAGTACGCTTGGTTAACAAAAAAACATTAGAGGAAAAATTAAATGTCCCCTGCTGAGTAATACTCTTTCATCCAAGGAAAGGACAGCTGATGGGCCTGTATGGTGTTCACCCTAATTCCCTGCATTTGGAAGGGATTTTGCTTTTCCTGTTTGAGGCAGGAAGGGCAGAACATTTTGTGCTGCAGTGTATCACTCAGGATCCTTTCTTTACCCTGCTATCCATTACAGTCAGTGTTTTCTCTCCATCCTTTCCCTTCAACGTTTCAGAGTATCACAAGCAAGCAAGGTCCTTGGTGTAGAAAACGGACATGAATAAGCTAGAAGTCTAAATTGTTGTGGATACATTTCAGATGCGAAGAGCTGAGTTTCATACTGGCCCGTTTTCCGTGTCTAAATTGGACCACGAGCCCCAGAAAATACATACCCATCCCTCTCTTCAGCAAGAGCAGCTCCAGTTCTCACGCTATTTTTCTGGGGCCAGACAGGGACAGCCAGGCTGGTGGTGCCGCATGGCATTGGCCCATGACATTGCTGTTAAAAAACAAATGTATTGTTTCAGCTTTTTCCCCATCAAGAGGAAAACACTAGGGGTGTAAAAAAACCCAAGAAACTATTTGCATTGCTGGAGATGTTCAGCTACAGATAACCCCAGTGAAGAGATGGGAGCATGGGCTGCCAACAGCAGTTAAGGACAAGCCGCGGCTTCTGGGAATGGCGCCTTCCTGGGGGGAGCTAGAGCCCGACGTTCGGAATTTGGAGGTG
>JANZLP010000039.1:11370144-11382149 GCA_026930925.1 Chelictinia riocourii | reverse complement strand
ATAGCTCCCAGGGCCCCGCTCCTACAAGCCAGGCCTAAGTACAGGCAGGGTAAAGCCAAGGGAATTTGTTTGCCTTAGGCTTCTTACTGGAGTGAGGCTTTAATCTCTGAATGTTTGCAAACTCCTACCTAACAATGGGAGCTTTATACCTTTTCCCTCCCCGACAGCCATTTTGCTTTATTAGGCCTATTGAGGCAGGATTACTTAAGAGTTTATTAAGACAAAGGCATCCACAGCATTAAAAAACAAACAAACAAACAAACAAACACACTTATCTATACAGCTATCATCATGTTGGGCTAACAATGATTTTCTAGCTAGGGATTCACATTTCTTTGTTGGTACTAAAAGCTGACTCCCCTGCTAAAGCAGGCTAGGCCTACCAGTTCCAGCACCTACTGCTATGCCTCTACTGACAAGAAGACTAATACAACCCACTTCTTCAAGGGACATAGTGATAGAAACACTCATTGTGAGAATCAGGTGCTTTAATTAGCGGGGAGAGGAAGAGGCGGGTCCTTCAGCTGAGGCCATTCCTCTCCCCCCTCCCTTTCCCCTCAGGGAATGAGGCCGATGGTCTTACCTCAATGCGCCATTATGTTTTCTCTCCTCACCCTTTCTGCACTGTAAGCAGGGTGGTATCACCAGGAATTGACTGGAAATTCTTGCAAATTTTTAACAATTCTTTTTAGAAATAGCTTTCAAAGTTGCCAGTAGAGAACAGTAAATTCAATGGTAAAACGTATTTTTTAAATATAATTTTTCAAATAGAAAGTATAGAGTTACGTTGCAGAATAGATAATTTTATTTTTTTCTTAAGTCCTCACTTCTTTAACATCACAGCATGATTTTCTTTCAGGACTGGATTTGAAATATATTTATCCTAAGACAATAAATATAGGATGATTCTACAGCATGTAGTTTTCCTTTGATTTCTTTATGTCATGTTAAATCTTTATCATAAATATTTAATTATATTAAAAATATTGGATTATATAACAAAGTATTATTTCTAGAATTATAAAAGAACTGGAAACAAACATATAGTATATTTGCATCAGTATTCATTATTGTCTTTTTTCTTTTATCTACTTTCTTCTACACTATACTTACAGCTTTTTACAGCAGAGATCATTCTTTCCCCATGTCAGTTTTATATGCAAAATAATGTAGCCTTCATCCATAACTAGACTTCCTAGGCAACAGTTCAATGAAGATTAATTGCAATGTTAACATCAACTCAGACTTTTTTTTTTTAAACTTTTGGTAAATATTGAGCACAATGGGAAATAAATTAAATAGAAGCCACTAAAAAGAACAGGCATTCCAACAAAGGGCCATCAACAGTCATGTCCTGTTATTACTGGTATTAACTTCATGACAAGTAGCATCAGAAAAAAAAAAATAGAGAAATTCTAAATATACTATTTTTTACTTCCTTTGTGCGAAATATTTAGGTTTGGTCCAAATGATTCCTTATTTTGTGTGAGTTTGTAGATGTATTTAGTCCAAAGTTCTCATCCTTCAAAATAACGACCACTGGACAGTATTTCTGCAGTGATTAAAACTTGGGAAAAGGCAGTTGGTTATTTGCCTGTTTAAATAAACACATATTCTCCCTGTAAATTCATGAGTCTGATGTGGAGCAGGAAGCAGAAAGTTTTTACCCATACAGAGAAAAAAATAATCTGTTCCATTCAAGATACTTAAAATAGACAAAAGAGAATCAATGCAACACTTTATAAGCCATAGGACAAATGTGAGGTTTTATTTTTCTCAGTGAGACAAAAAGTACCATACAGTTTTGCTTATAAATCATTAGCAAACTGAGACCTGAATTCATACTACAATAAATTCAATCCAATTACAGTAAAATAAACACAAGTTATTTCCTTCAAATTATTTTAAGTTTACAGGTTGGTGGAAAATTTCTAAAGAAAGAACTCACCTGACAACTGTTGTTGAAAGAGGAAACTAAATTATTACTGTTGTTACATTTCTTCATTTTCATCAAGGAAAAAGGAACCCAATAGCAAGTCTTCTAATGGCTTCATAGTATAAATGAAGGCAGAAAAACATCAGCAGAAACAAAACAAAGTTCAACAGTAGAAGTATCCTTGAAAATATGCATACTTCAATGCCAAAAAAAAAGTCAACATATAAATTAAATGTATAGAGAGACCATTCAGGAAAACAAAGCAATTTTACTAAAGCTATGTGACAGACCTCTACAGCTAAACAGTTTAACTTCTACAGTATTTGCATGTCATGAATTGAAAAGTCCATTAATTTCACCCTTTTTAGGGTTTTTTTGTGGTACCCTCTTAACGCAGAGCAAGCTCTAGCAAGACGCTTTCATTACTTAGTAAAGCCAGTCTTCAGCCACATAGAGAAATGACCCAGACAAATATGCTGGCATGTTTATTTTGCATGCTGAAGGACTGGTTCTTGTGTGTAATGGAATTAGGAATAAAATACCAGAAGTGATGGCACCCCGGCAATCTGGTTTGCTGCTGGAAAACTGGGTAGAGCTAAACTGTCGTGTTGGGTGCCAAGTTCCTTCTCTGTGTGTTTAGTTGGCACAGTTGTGCTTTGGCTCTTTGTGGCCCACAGTCACGCGTGTTTGCTTTGCTTCTGCAGACCTGTGGAGTCAACCACTTATATTGACAAGGAAAATCTTATCTGTTTTCTCTTAACAAAGGTAATGCTGGCTGCAGAGCCAGGCTGTCAGCTGTGTTGTTTTTTTGTCAAAAATACCTGTCCGCTGTCAATTGAAGTACTACAAAAGCCAGAAGGTTTTCACAGCTGGGGGCCCAGAAGAGCTGTTTTCTTGCAGATAAGGTGGCAGACTGGCTTATTTCTAACAGTCTCGTATTGTTCTTAGGCCTGATACTTTCACAGTGAATATTTCTAAGATGCTTTGAAATAACTTTCATTTTATAATATATTTCACTCAAAAAGGTAATGGGAGGAAGAAAACTGTATTGAACTGAATATTTGAATTTTTTACTCATGTAAGACACTCTAGAGTATCTTCTTGTTCCTGGGCCACTTCATGCATCCTTTTTGTGTGATGAGGCAGACTTGGACATGACTTCAGGCATGACTTTTTTTTTTTTTTTTTTTAACCTCCATAAGCAGCAGGCAAATGCAGCATCATACAGGCAGTGGTTGGTGGGATTCTGGGAGAGGGCTGTAGTCTCTCCTCTGAGTATCGTGACATCAGGTGACTTCTGCACTGAATCATGGTTTGGAATGGTGAAGTCTCCCAAACGAACTCCTTTTGCAGCCAGCTCTTTCTAGGTTGCCCACAGGGAAGTGTTTGAAGAGCTCTCAGTGCCTTTGCTTCTTCCTTTGCTGTTCAGTGCTGCGTTATAAAAGTGCAACTGTGCAGCCCAGCACCCTGCAGAAATCCTCGTGGTGTTGCTTTGAGGCAGGTCTGTGGTGCTGCCGAGTGCCCTGCTGTACCATTGCATTGTGTTCCCCATACAGGTCTGCCATCTCTTATCTCTCTTCACCCTTTCTGTGGTTAAAAGGGATATATCAACAGCTTTACTGCCACAGACAGGCCTGTATAGGCCTCTAAGGAGGATTCAAGGCTGAGAATCTCTGATAATTCTGGTGGTGGCAAGTGTTTTGCTTTTTATTCATTACGAACTGCCAAACTAGAACCTGCGATATGAGAAGTTCAGTGTACAAGGTTGAAAGGCAATGTTTGCCGTAAAGAAGTCCAAAATATTTGTAATCCTGTCTCCCTGACTAGTGAATTGTTATTTTGTGCTTTTAAAAATTGTCATAGTTTTGGTTTTTTTCCCCTCTTAACTATTGTGCATTGTTCTGTAACTAGTTGCTAGTTTTTGCATCTCTGTTGTGCTTTTAGCATAGATTGAATATTAAGATGCTTAGATGGCATTTTTATCTTTTTCTGGTGTATGGGATATCTATATGAATTCTTTTCAGATTTTAACAATATGCTAGAATATAGAAGTGGTTTCATTAGCAGAAGGAAACAGGATTGCTTTTGTACATTATTTTTTTTTTATCATCACCTTTCAGAAAGACCTCAGGTGGTGGCATTTGAAAATTATATCTGCTGGGGTAACACTACCATTATTCAATCTATTTATGAAGCCCTTAAGGAGATACACTGAGAGTTGAGGCTGCGGCATCAACATTGTATTTATAACTTAAACCACATCCTTTTCTTGGAAAAAGAGAGAAATATTTGTACTTGTTCAGCATGTGGCTAAAATGAGTGCTTAAAGGAAAAGTAAATTAGCACTTGGCCTAGATAGAATAAAGGCGATGAGTGGACCATGAAAGCATCATATTGATAGCTGTCAGTCTTCATGCTATTCAGGAAATCTGCTTAAACACCTTTTGTGAAAGAAATTTGCTATTGTGCTTGATGACCAAAGTGCTTACTTTTGGTTTTGTTCATCGAGTGTTGTTATGGTTCCTCTTTGATTCATGAGGTCAAGAGCTGTATCCATCAGTGTGCCTGCCAGATGCTGTTTGCAGTGGAACTATAGAAAAACTGCCTGGGTTCCAAGAAGGCAGCACATGTGCTTTAATAACATTAGTTTCAGGTCAAGTGTTCTGGAGGCTGTCAAAACTCGGTGTGTGCCCAAGTGCGGTTTTAGATCAATATTAGGATCTTCACAGTTTTGTACTGTGTGTGCCACTGCGCTGCTTGTACAGCTGATGTGGTTGCTCTGCCCTGTAGGACCAGGGTGGGACTGGTAGAGGAAATAGCAAGTTATAGCTCTGTCTGTACTTGTCTGAATTTTATGTGATTTACGTTCAGGTTTCCTGTGTATGGTTTCAGGGTTCATGTGCACAGAATGAAAGACACATGACAGGATTCTTGCTTCAAATTGAAAATCTTGACCCAGAGCGTATTTTTGTGTCTTGTCTTAACTTGTTGTCAAAGTCCTTGCTGTTTTACGAGAATTCTTGATTTTGGCAGTGTCTTAGAGTACCTGCAGAGTAACAGGTCACTCGCATTGCTTTTCCTTCTCTCCCTGTGTATAGGGTACATGAGTTTGGGTTTGTTGCTTTTATTTATTTTTTTTCAGTTCACAGTATTCATGGGGAAAACCTTGATTCTTGCACAGGCTTGTTTGTCCTGGTTTTTATGTTTTGTTTCCCAGACGTTTCCCATCTGTCATTTTAGCACCTTGATCCCAAATGCAGTTAGCCTCTGTCAGTGGTATGGACACAGTAATGTAATCACTTGTTTTTTCCCTATTGCATGCTTTAACCTCCCGCCTCAGCATCGGGGGGAATACCTTATGGACTAGTAAAAGCTGACTAGTAGCATACCGTAGATCCATTAGTTGTCTTTATCTGTTTACATTCTGAGCTGAAGAGATTTTAGTTCAGTTACAAAATATGAGAATCCCAGTGTGGCCAGGAACCTTTTCTCAAAATGAAAGAGAATTGCTAGAAAGGCAAGATATCCAGTGTATTAACCCAGCTTGTAAGAACTTCTCCACAAACAACTATTGTTTTTAAATGCCTTTCATAAATAGAGGGAAGCACATAGCAAAATAGTGTGGAACTGGTAATGGGGAATGTAGCAAATTTTTGAGTTGGAATTTAGTATTTTTTACTGCAACCCCTCAGTATCTAAAGGTTTTAAAATAGACTGAATGCATTTCTTCAAAGACCTGGATAATGCGTTAGAGGCATCTCAAACATTTTTCAAAGAGCCTTTGCCTGCCTTGGGGGTTAGTGGTGGGAATCTTTTGTTTGAAACTTCTTTTGAAATTCTCCATTGGTGACATTAGCAGCAGTGTACTGTTGAGGCTGAGAGGAACAGAAAACTGTCCCTGGAAAACTCTAGCCCTCTCTCTTTACATCACTCTGTAATCTTTTTCATTCTTTTACCTTAAATAAGATTTTTGACACATGCACAGGAACGTAAGAATAATTACTCTATATAGAAGCTACTGAGTAGAGGATATTTTGAGTATTGCATTTTAGAAACTGAATGTAAACAATCTGTAGAAGTGAAAATAAAACTGAGAATGAGGTATACCAGAAAACTGGAGATAATGATTGTGATTAGCTTGCTGTTTAAAAAAGTTATTTTATTTATCTGAAAATTAATGGGGAAAACTTGAATCCCTTTCATGACTGGTGAGGACTGAAAAAAGAAATGATGTAGGAGTTCCTGGAATATTTTCAAGAGCTGGAAGCTGTAGAGATAACATGAGCCCAGCTTCAATCTGGTGTTACCCTATTCTGAATGATGGCAGTAGTCCTGCTCAGGGAGTATAAATTAGCTGGTACGACGTTGTTAAAATTCACCATTCGCGTTCTGTGCAAGAAGCCTGGTGCTTGCTAGTATGTGAATGAGTTTCTGTATTGATAGAAAGGGGGTTGGAAAATCTCCACAGTTAAGAAGAATTAATGGGTGAGTTCAGGAAGATGTTTGAACATACTTGTTGATGCAGTTCCAAGAGGTTTCTGCCTAGCTGGAGAGGGCCAACTGCCATTCCATGAATTCTTGCTGCTAATAAGGGTTGTCCACAGCATCTCATCTGCTTGGTTGTGTTAAGCTGTGCTTGTAAAAAGCCTCACAACGGATGGCGGCTAAAAACTTCGAGACTGATGGCAGTCTCTGAGAAGAAAGTAATGAGGAACTTCTCCAGCTTTCATGAAAGCAACATTGTTAGTACTTAATCTGGGGATGTAGAATACAAAAGTGACAATCATTGCTATTAAGAATGACTTGCATCCTGTCCTGCCAATTGATTGTAGCAGTATTTGGTATTTAGAGAAATGTTCATGCATTTGGCAGACTTACTGATACATGGCTCAGTCATGTTACTGTCACATTTTTGAAGGAGCAGATATCCATGATTTAAAGATTTTTCTTAATTTTTTTTTCCTCTGGAACTGTGGAAGATCAGTTAGCTCTGAACAGAGGCAATGTATATAATGTCCTAAAGGTATACTATAACCTAACACCATACATACATTTTATGAATATTAAATGAAGGGTGGCCTTGCATGGTAGAATTTAGGTGAATATGACTGCAGAAGTGGTAGATCAGGAATGTTTTGCAGAATTCTTCAGCCAAGTCTGGAGTTGCATGATCTTCTGCTATGGATACAGTTTAGATTATCAAGATTGTTATTGCCTGCAACAATTTACCCTTTTTCTGTTACTCCAAAATGGAAGTTTATTGCCAGTCAAATCTGGCTTTATCCACTAGAAACTCTTGTCTGTCTTTTGAGGTGGTGTCTGTTGTTTATCTTGGTTTCATAAATGTAGCATAGAGGAGGAATCAAGTGTTTTACGATGCCCCCAGTTCTGCTAGGTGTTGTGGACTTAAGTGCAGGGAAGGTTGCATGTTACGGACAGGAATGAATGAATGAGAAGGAACTGGAGAAATGGCAATGCTACCAAAGGAGCAGTTGATGCACTCTCAGTCTGTATTGTCTTGCTGCAGTTAGAACTTTTGATGTCAGTGCGGCACTTCTCTGAAAATAAAGGAAATTTCAGTCTTCACTTTCATTTGTGCCATTGGGATGGAGCTAAACATACTAGCTAAGTACCTTATAAGAAAACAGTTTGTAAAAGGCAGGAATGAGAGCACAGAGAGTGTGAATCGCTGCTTCACATTGGTTTTCTTTAATTCTCTTTTAGATATAACACTTCTTGAATAATTGTTTGGTTTCTAATGAGAAGTTTTAACTTTTCTGTGTCTTTTTGTCATTTGCAAAATGAAGTAATTGAGTAGCAGTTTTATGGTTAAAGGAAAAGAAATAAGCCCTTCCTTACTAGTATGCAAAAATGGCAAGGTAGTTAAAAAGCTGGCTTGAATACTCCAGAGTACAATTTTCCATTTCTAAGTCCTGTGTTTTCTTGAGGACATAGCTGCTTCAGTAAATGTAATATGCTTCATTACACTTTTTAACCTGCCCTGGTACTGTAGTGCCTGCAGAACACAGCTCATTGTAACTCTGCATTTCTTAATGTTTCTCATTTAGGTAAAGATCATCTAAATAGGTGCTGATAGCAGCAAAATACAAATAGCCTTGCTTCTTGCACTAATGGGTGTATATATAGCCAAAACACGATATTTTTTTTTCATATTGCTGTTTATTTGTTGCAAATATTTTGATAGCTACTCATTATTTGTATATTTACCTATCAAAGTTTTAAAAGGTTGTGTAATACAGAGATTGTGGTGTTCACTTGGTGGGTAATAGGAAAACAGGCGAACTGAGTCACAAGGCATTGGTGAGCAGCTACAGTAGGAAGCTGGGCCAAAAGTGTCTTGTAAAACTCTGGCAGATTATAATGCAATTTCTAGTTTTTATCAGGGCTGAGTCAAGAGCAGCTGTACAGTTGCAGCACAGATGCATATCTTAATTTGTAACTGCTTTATGAAATGATAGAATTATTTCTAGTCTGTGACCAGCTGTTAAGATACAATAGATGCTGGCTTGCTACTTCGGTGTTTTATGGTATTTTGGAACACAAGTGGCTCAATTCATGTAAGAAATGCAACTCCAGCGTGCTTTGATAGTGATGTTGGTGCTCTGTGGTTTCTCTCCCAAGTGTCAGAACACCTGCAGAACAGGGTGTGTCCTCCTCACTTTTTCTAAAGTACAGGTTGTGGAGGCCTTAGGTCAGAGAAGGGTCTAAGGACATTAAGAATGCCCATCTTGTCTCAAGCTTGACTTGAGTTCTAGCTTAATGCTAATTTTTGAGGTGGTCAAGGAGATGCTTTTTGGGGAGAGAGTTTTTGAGAATTTAGGCCAATATAATATTTAATGATAAAAACAGGTGTAATCTATAGTTCTTGGGAACCAATACTGTAAAATAAACCTATTTTGCCCATCACTTCTGAAATGACATTGGGTGCTCAACCTGAAAGTAAAAGCAAGGTAGAATTGCATTTACTATGTTATGTACAAAGGACCTTTATTTTATAACCACCCACAAGCACTTTATAACTGTAGGTAAAGAATCCCTCCTGACACAGCTCAGGCAGTGTGAGGGAATGTGTTTTCAGTTCCTCTATTCACTGATTGGGAGGATAAAGCCACTTAAGAATTTGTAGGACAGCAGAAAAAAGAATTAAGCAATTGGTTAAATCTTGTCTTTTAAAATGCTGGTTTTTAATGTAACTTGTTTAGAGCATCTGGATCATCAGTTGTTCTCTTGCAGTGATTTTTCTTGTATTGGTTTTGGTAATATGAATATCAGATATGCCAGTAATAATGTGTCACAAAAATTTTTTAGTGCAAATAATAAAGCAAAGGAAACCTTTTTAAAATTTACATTCTGTTTAAGAAGCCAGGCCAAGTGGATTTACATCCAACTGTGCACTGTTGCATTTTAGGCTGATAAATCACACAACTTCCTTGTCAACTTCTTGGAGCTGACATCTGTCAACACCAACGTTGTGGCTTATCCAGGCAGCAGACAGCATAGCTGCTGTGTAGTTGTTCTCAGTGATTTAACTCAAAACAAAATATCTCAGGGCTTCTCATTTCCCTGAGAGTGCCAAACCCATGTTTTTGAGGTAAGGATGTGCACATCTCCCTAGTAAGAACTTGGAATGACAACTTGTTTCATAGACACCGCTGAGTATCTGTTGGTTAGTGTTTTGTTGCTACTGCTCCTGACGCCTTGCAGCAGATTAGACTTCCAGCTGTTTCCCAGGAGGAACAGCAGCCCCTCTCCTTCTGCAGCATCAGGTGCATACCATACACTAAATACAATGGAATACATTTGGAAATGGAGCTAACAAGCACTATCATCAGCTTGTCCCCAGTCCAGTGGAGAAAATAAAGTTGCATAGTAATATCCACAGATGTTTGAAAATAAAATCTGGCTAGGTACAGTGCTGATCAGCGGTGTCGTAGACCCTCTATACCACAGTAAAATCAGCATGGCTGTTGAAGCTGGTAAAGAATCGTCAGCATGCACCACAGTGGACTTAAAACATTCAGGAGTTCAAAGCCTACAGTCTTCATCCACACTTTGCACAGATCACTGCAAAAACCAGTCACTGAATTCAAAGGATGACTGATTTAATAAAGGAAACTTTAAAAGTATGCAGGGACCTCTGGATTTTATTCTAACTTCTCAAAGGCTTTTTTTGTGTGCAAGAGGAAGAAATTATTGGCTGTGTCACTTTCTCATTGTCTTTTGTTTAAGCTTTAACTTTATTTAATTGATTACCTTAAGGTGGAACTAAAATTTAAAAATATATAAGCAAAGCCAAAGAACAACAAAGATATTATGCCTACTTTATAAATCTATCTTAATTTCAAAACACATGCTTTGAGAATCTCCAGTGGATTCTTGCCTGCCTATACTCTGAGTATAAAGTAGAGATTTGATCCTACATTTAAGTTATTAGATGTATTTCTGATTATTCTAGGATCACACGGGCATTGTGAAGCCTTACCACAGCAAGAGTACCTCTTCCACTGTGAAATAATTGTTTGCACTCTTTTCATTGCAGAAACCCTTGTCTTGGCTCCATATTTTAGATTTCTCGGTTTATTCTGCACTTAGAGCAAACATTAGGTTTCTTCATGTCTAAAAAATGCGCTATTATTCCTCTTCAAAATTACAGTACAGAATGACTTCTTATGAACTGACAAAAAATAATCTATTTGTTAACTTACAAGTGTAAGAAATCTTAAAGCAACCTTTTTAACAAACTTACTAGATATAAAAAAAGTATCTTCTGCTTACATAAAAATTAGCAGAGAAGTGATCACTGAGTGGATTTGGGTTTGTATGTCATTTGCAATATAGGATGGGGCGAGGCAAAAAACTTTTTAAAGATCCATCGTACCTAACACTTCAGAAATGTCTCATTAAGCAGAGGCAAGAGAGTAATGTTCTTGGTTACATAAACTGCAAGAGTCCTTAAATGGCTTTAATCTCCCTTTACTCAAAATAATGCTGAGAGCACAATAAGCCTATATATACGCACGCCATGAACGTACACTCATAGCCTGTATGTAGGCTCATTTTGCTCTTAGTACAACAGAATATGCAGCCTCCCCTTTTCTCCTTCCTGCTTTGATTACTAACAGCTGAGAAAACCAACATTTTTCCTGAGCACAATTAGTATTCACCTACCAGGAACTAAGGGTAGAAATGACAGGTTTTGCTAGTGCTGTCCTAACGCCCTCAGACACGTGAAAGCAATAGTTTATGAGAGAATTGGGAGGAACTGCAGCTCTTCCTGAAGCTTTCTGAAGGAGATTTAATAATCCCACTTAGGGATAAACTTTCGAAAGATAATCATAAAAACAGCAATGCTAACCCTACATTTAAGAATTATCCAGTACTACTCTTTTTTAAAACTTCATAATACCTTTTTATAATAAACTTTTCACAGCATTAACTAAGCTAAAATATGTCTTAGTTTTCACATAGTGGTTGTTTTTAACATCTTAGTTCCACATGCTCTTGTTGCATATATTTGAAATTCTTTTAAATGTTGATCGTCGCTGAAATTTGGGAAGCAACACATACAGCATTTGCTATTATGTTAATACAAATAATTTTCTAATATTTTGAATACTAAATCAGCGCTATTCAGCTACAGCTCAGTCTTAATACGCTGCAATCCCAACAAAAATATCTTCTGAAAATGTATTCACTCTCTTGTGAAAACTCCAACTGCCATATATGAAATGCTAGTTAAATATACATCTCAGAAGAGGTAATGAACTTTATTCAAATAAATGAAACACTGTATTCACTCAGCCTTGTTTATAAGAATTTGTCTCTTCTCCGTAACTTATCTAGTTATATTCCCAATACTGTGACACAAAGGCAAATTAATAAAAAAAATCTTTACAGTTTTGGAAACAGATAGTTTTTTGGAAATTGAAATAAATTCTAATTTTAGAGTTTTCTTTACATAAATATTCTGTGTATATATATACACATACACACACACAAATTCACATTCCCCTATAAATGCCACCTAAAGATTTGTTTGTTGTTTTTT
>JANZLP010000039.1:11318415-11328836 GCA_026930925.1 Chelictinia riocourii | reverse complement strand
TGTGCCGAGGTCCGAGCACCACGAGCTCTGCCTTCTCAGCCAAGCCCAGCATCCCCAGGTCTGTTGTGCCCCAAAATAAATTTCCAACAGTTTGACAAGCATCAGACAAACCCAGTAATTAGATCTGTGAAGTGGAATGTCTGATGGCATATTGCCTTCTAACCATATTAAGTGAAGTTAGGCTGAGAGCCATTTTTTGTCTGCACTGTCTTAGCATAATGAGGATAAATCAAGCTTTGCGGTTCAGATTTAACAATGCAGGCATAGTTCTTCCCCCCCTCTCCCCAAATACTTAGGCAGTGAAGCCTAATGGCTGTAGACACTCCATTCTTCCATGAGCTGTGCTGCAGTAAAAGGCCAAAGCAGGAGCTGGATTGTACCTCTCACTGATGCCCAAGGGAGAGAGTGGAACTGCCTCCAGGATTTTGATAAGGTAACTCCTGTGTTTTCTAAAGCCACTCAGCAAATGACCAGGAGATCCGTAGCCTTGTTTGCTGAACCTTTCTCCGCACCAGTTTACTGGTTTGCACCCACTCTCTCATCCTCTTTTCTCCTTCTAGTCTGATCAAAGGGTGTTCCCACAGCCTGCTAAGCCATGCAGTCCTCAGTGCCATCTCCAGCGGTAGAGCTCTGCCTGGAAGCCAGGACTGGCCTTGCTGTTTCTGACAGATGACCTGCACCGGACTGCAGGACAAACAGTTTTTGCTACACTTGCCTTGGATGCAGCTAAGCACTAAATAGTTAGATCCTTTTTCCAAGGAAATTGTTAAATTGGCCTGATTTTATTTGACCCTGGCTCTTGCAGTAGGTCACGGGGCGTAATGACTGCTGCGTGTCAGAGTCCTCGTTGACATGCACATCCAAAGCTCCATTGTCCCATCTAATAGAGTGTGAAGTGAGGTGTCTGGTAGAGCAGGAAAAATGGAGGCGTGTGGCTTCGTGACAGTATCCAAAGAAAGAGTTGAATTAGGGCTCCCAGTGGTGCTTTTATGCTATACTTCCTGCAAAACAATTCCTTAAGGTCCTTTTTCTAGAGAACTTAACTGCATAAAAAGGAAAGGCAAATGTTGGGAAATGGTTATCTTACCGCAGTTGGAACCCAGACATCCTCAACTGCAGCTTATACAGAGTGATGATGGATGTGCTTTTTCTGTCCTTTTAATTCTTTCAAATGTCCTGATATTACCACAAATGTTACTGAAAGCCACGTGTTCCAGAACAGTCATTTTTCAACCTCTTGAATAATGCAAGGCAAACTAATACATTACACATATGCCTTACTACTACAGCTTACTGAAGATGTCAAAGTCTTAGGTGTTACAAAGCTGAGTAATTTTTAGGTGTAACTTTTTGTTCTTCAACTGACTAAAACCAGGTAAGTTGGTGCAAAATTCCAGATGTTTTACTTAATATTTTATTATCAGCATTTCAGTAAAGATACCGAACTATAGCTGACTCAGAATTGAGAACTGTACTGCATTATATTTAACTATCCAGTCAATTTCTTATAGAAGAGATAGGACCAAAACAGTAGAAAAGGACAAATACACATTATATTTCATATGCTGAAGAGCACTGCTTTATAAGTATACATCATTTAACTTCTATTTTAGCTTCAAAAAGTCCCAAAGTTAAGTGATACAATTTTCATCTTCTTGGCCTTCTTTTCTCAGGGTATGAAAAAGGAAATTAGTAATCAGTCATAACAATCTGTAGTTACAATAAAATATATTAAAGGTTTGGTGTTATAAATGATTAATGTATTTTCTGGTGTTTGTAACAATAAATAATTCTTAAGATTTTATACAAATATCTAAGCTGCTGTTGTGTATTATTACAATCAATATTTTCAATACGCTGTGACTGTTGAAATAAGCCTCTCAAGAGGCCAAAGTAGGGGAATATGCTTCAGTTTTTATCAGCTTCATTTTCCTCATTTATTTTACAGCATTTGTAGAGAGAGCAGCAATAAGAATGTGAGAGGAATTACAAGTATCTGCAAGAAAGCAAGACTGAAAAGGAGTGGGAGGAGATGAAAAACTTGTCATTTTTTAAAATTTTATTTTATTTTTTACTTAATACATTAAAACTTTTAGCTTAACAGCCAGGGTGTCCTCTGTATGGAAGCCTACAGACTTCTGTATACACAGGGAGGGACTACCATAGAGCAGCTCTACCAAGTGACCCATGAGAAGGGTCTTTGTGTCCAAGGGCTCTCGGTCAGAGATGGTACTTTGTATGAAACAGGTCTCCATGGTCTTGACAGTAGCTGTTTGAACCATGGGGCTGAGGTCCCAGCTAGTTAGAGGCTTACGTAAAAGTGTTATTTTGATTCTCAAGAAATGGGATAAACTATTAAGGTCAAATATGAGCAATAAGGCACAGTGGTTTTGAAAATAGTTCTGTGTTGCCTCACTCTTATTAAAGGCAATGGGGGGTTGGATTTAATTTTGTTTCATTGAAAGCACCTTTGGAATTTCTATTTTGTTTCATTAACACACTGTTCAGAATTTTTGGTCCATCTATATTCCTTCATGTTGGGAGTCACTGTGTAGACAGGGAACAACCGGCTTTGTTCACTCTGACTAACACGCACAGGGAAAATTGTGCCAGCAGCAGGTTCCAGAACTGCATGGAGCGAGGGGAAGTGGAAAGGTGGCGTTGCCTTCCGGAGCGGTCCCCGGCTGCGCCTGGAGTGCCAAATCCTTGCTCGGCATCTGGCTCCCTCCTGCTGCTTTTGGGCTAATGCAAAGATGTGCTTTTCTCATGCTCTCACTTGCGCAGCTTTCAATGACTTTATTCACTTAAATATAGATGACATTTTAATAGCCTTCTGGTAGTGCCTATGGCAATGCATCCTGCTGTACATACTCTTTAACCCATTTTACAAGGGTTTAAAAAAAAAAAAAAAAAAAAGCCTGAAGACCTCTTCCTCCCTGGGCAGCTTTCTCTTGTACAAGTGATACGGTACAGGAAAGGTACTCTTTTAACAAGACGGCTTCTTCCAGGGAGGAAAAAAGAAAATAATATTAGTATCGTATGCACAGCATTTATAATGAGTTTTAATAGGAGAAGTCTAAATATTTGTTTTTAAATGAACAAATAAGCATATGTTTACATGCTCCATTAATTCTTGATATCCTTAAGACATTGCTAAAGTGATCTGTCTCTCCAAATGCGCTTGAAGACTTTGATTAGTTAGCTCAGATATTAACAATATCTCTTTTATATGTTTTAAATATTAGAGAAGACTTAAGCATGCAGAAAATCTAGAGGAAAACTTAAATGTGTGCTTTCTTTACTGAAATAAAGCATACAGAAAGATTTATACTTTATAGCTCACTGCGTATGCATTAGGAGAAGCTACTTTTGTGGCACAAATACCCCTCTTTGTTGCTTACCAATACCCGTATTCAGTGACACAAAGAACAACTGTTGTAAAAAATATTAGTATGCAGATGCTCTGGTGTTTTGTTAATGCATTTAATTAAATACAATAGCTCTTTTGTTTGTTTTTCTGTTTCTGTCCTTGAATGGATTTGTATTATGGTATAGAATCTAGGCTTAGAGTTGCTATTTAAAATGTTTTGCAGTTTTAGAATGTGTCATATTTCCATGTTAGTTACTTTCTCTTTTGTTCAATTAAGAAAGTAATTTAGGGGACTTTAATAGTTTCTAGTAAGTTTGAAAGTTTCTAGTAAGTTTGAAAGTATCTTTTCATGAAAACCCAAATCCAAAAGTTGCCAGCAAATATTTTCCTTTTTCCCCACTGCTGAGGTCTTCTGTGACAATTAGCATTGGTTAAATAGTTGTATTCCTGAGAAATACTTTCAGACGTTTTAACCAAAGAAAACTTTCTTGAAGTTCCCCAACATTTTCTAGGTGGTTTCCACAGAAGAAAAAAAGTTGCACAGCAAAACCGCACGTTATGTTTTTATATGAAAAACTGTAGCAGAATGATTACAACAAATTGTAACCTAAGCACCGCTATATATTTGCAGAAGTCAACGTTACTCTCTTGTGTCATTATCTGTAAAATTATTTCTGAATTATTCTCAGCCTGAGAAAAGGTTTCTTTAGTGCCCTGTGGGTGGGCAAAATCGTATTAAATGACTGTGTCAAGTCTAAAATTGCTCTAGTGAATCAGCAAATTACTTGAGCCCAGAGTACTTTGAAAACATAGCAGTATGTGCCAGATCCTATCACTCCCGGGGGAACAAGGACCAAATCAAAAGGAGATGTAATGAGGTAATTAGAAGACCTTAGAAGTAACTGTGACTAACTGTAACTTATTTCTGAGATTCTGAGCCCAGTGAACTCCAAAGAATGTTTCTGACACAGAGTGACTATGTGGGAGGTGCCTGCTCTGAAGGTTGCTTCTCAGGCAGTGACCTACTCGTATGCTTATGGTGTTCCTTGGAGACAAGACGTTTTCCTCAGTGGGTGCAGTTTCCTTCATAATGTGGTATGGACTATAAAAACCTCCAGAAAAGTTTTTGTCACTGATAGAAGGAGCTACTACAGGTTAAGTGTGCGCTGCAGCTGATTCTTTTCAGATATTTTACTGGGTGCATCAGAACACAACCGTGGAGAAGGCAGCAGGCATTGCACTTACACCACAGCGGCCTGTCTCCCACCTTTCTTGGCAAAAAGCTTTTTGGTTTCTGATAATTGTTTTTCTCGCTTCTCACAAGCACTAAATGCAAATCGGACCGTTTTGCTCTAGGCCTTCAGCATTAGTGCTGTGACTTCATATGCTGAGTGCTAGGACCATACCTGGAGAAAAACTGTCACGGGAGGCCAACAGAAACTGCAGTTTAGTGTTCTCTGCCTTTTCCTAAAGTGAGGACAATTTAAAATAGTGGGAAAAAACCTCCCCTCATTATACTTGTTTGATTGGCATTCAAAGTTACCGTGAGGGATCCCCAATCGGGACAAAACCTTCAGGTACAAAAGCTCTGACATTGTGGAGAGGGGATGTTCACTTGAGAAGGCCCAGTCCTGCACTGTCGCTTTAATTAGGAAAACCAGCACGTTTTAGAGTTGCGGTCCTCAAGGTAAAGTATGGGAATTCTGGTTGTTCACTGAAAGCCTCCTCATCAGGAAGCCGTGTGTTTGATGCCCCCCAGGGTGGGGTTTGCCCTCTTGGCTGCCAGGGCACACTGCTGACTCACACTGAGCCTGCTGTGGACCAGCACCCCCAGACCCCTTTCTGCAGGGCTGCTCTCCAGCCACTCCTCTCCCCGTTTATGCTTGTGCCTCGCATTACTCCATCCCAGGTGAAGAATCAAGCATTTGTTCTTGAAATCTTGGATTTGGTCTTGTGTTCTTGACTCCTTTATTCCCTTGTTTTTGGGTTACTTCCACCAAGCCCTGTTTAATACTGGAGATAAATCCCAACATGAAATTATGCTCCATGGTGTAACTGGCTTACAAAGATCTGTCATCTGCAGCTTCTTGGAATTAACTACAAATCAGCACTTCAATAGCTTTAGTTTCCCAGGAGATGGGCTGTCATTATTACCCAGTAGGAGTAACAAATTTAGCCAAAGCTTTCCAACATGATTTTCACACATGTATGAAATGTTACAGCTGGGGGATGATAGATAGCATCCAGGTCCAACTCTCTCTGTTGCAATTGCAGGCTTGAGGTGTAACTGATTTAACAGACTACAGTGTTTAATGGTAAAGCACCACATTACTGAGGAACCAATTAACTAAACAGTAGTCTTACTAACTAGTGAACACTACTATTATTAATTTACAATTATACAGACACAAAAATAAAGTTGTGAGTTATCATTCTGAAACTTTAACAAATCTCCATTGGATTATAGTTCTGTCACCCTTCCCTCCTCACACTACTTTTTTGCTGGGGAGAAAGTCTATCCTTCTGCACCCCTCCACACCAGATCTTTTGGAGACAGACCTGATGGAGAGTTCAGTGCATCATCCCATCTGGTGTCCCAGTGGCCTTGTGTTCACAGGCCAGCATCACTACTGCTGTCCACAGACCACCACAGTCTTACCATCAAAATAATCCCTCTTCTTTTCCTCACCTGGTATTAAAACTTTTCTTTCCATTTGTCCTCTCCCTCTGTGCACCTCTTCACCGCTCCTGTACCGCCTTTTCTCTACCCAAACTTCTCCCAGATAAACAACTCCTCTCCTAATTACTTTTCCCTCACTGGTCCCAATTCTGCTAAGTTTGCACCTTAATGTAGTGTTTCCAAGGCTGTGATTTAGACAGCTTCAGCCTTGTTCGGTATTGCTGATGTGGCTGCCAGGGTACAGGTGACCTTGCACAATTTGGCACCCCACTATTCTGTTAAAATGATCTGGTTTGAACTGGCAGGTTTTGTGTGTTGGTGTTCACCTTGCACGCTTTCTAAGACAAAGGGTTCCTCTGCCTAACTGCAAGCAAATGCAAGGTCATCCATATAACTGGACAACAGTATCTGGTTTTTCACCGTGTTTTGGTGCTCACTCAGGATCCTTACCCTCGGATACTCGGAAGCAGTTTCTTGGTTCCCAGCAAAGGCCTTGCTGATGGAGCTCTGGTGCTCCAGCAAGACCTGGTGCTCAACAGGGAGGAGGTTTGGCTTGTCCTGCTTTGATCACCTCCCATGGTTTAACGGCAGCTTTCACCTTAGAATTTTTGTTCTCTCTTCATATATTGGAATTTGATCTCACTATTCTTATGCCCACCATATGTAATTCTCTTTTCCGAAAGGTATGGGTTGGGTATTTGCTCAAGACAAAGTTTGTTGAGAAGCCTCAATTTTCATGGGAAATTTTGGTTAATCTGTGATGTGAGAAGAACTAAAATAGCCTGTAAATGTAAGCAGAGTGAGGCTGCAGGAAGAAACAATCAACAGGCATGGGGATATTTATAGTGTTTTCTTGAACTCTGTATCTGTTTACCCTCTCACTTCACATTTTTCCTTTGGGCAGGAGTTTATCATTTCCCAGGTCAGAGAACTATGAGACAAAGCATTGATACATGAGCTGACCGATGTGTATGTGCTGTCTGTCAGCAACTAACCTTATAAATACACTGGAGAGATGGTCACTGGCCTTTAGAAGAGGTGACTCTGTAGGGACTGAAAGAACAAGAAGGATACAGAAGTCAGAATTTTCTGGCCTGTCTTCTTGTTCTCCGATACATGTTGTTGTGAGAGCTCAGACTGATTGCTAATACTGGCTGTTTGAGTTAAAACCTTTGCTGTTAGATCTGTTCCCAAAACCTTTTTGGAGACACAGAGAAAAGTGAAGTAGGTCAGAAAAATGTCACCTGGGCTTTACTCCATAAAGGAGCACTCAGAAGAGGAAATATAGAATAATCCACACCACAAATAAACAGGCAGCTGCACTCTTCCTGAAATAGCCCTGGAAAGGGGGTTTGGGAAACGATAATTTTTCTCTTAACCACAGTCAGACAAGTTTGTGCGGATATCTAGGCAACGGGGTTTCAAAAGTACTCTCCTTTACCCTTGCTCCCATCCCTCTGAAACTGACAGTCCAATTCCCAGCATGAGGAGCAGTTTCTGCAGGACTTTGGCCACAGGCTACCATTAGGGATTTCAGCATGATGAGGTAACACCAGCAGTTTAAGTACCTAGTTAAAGTATCTCTGCATGTTCAAAGGTCTCCGCTGAAGACACACTTGGTTAAGTATACTTCCCACTAAAATAGAGACTTGATAGCTGACTGACATCTGGCATTATGACGGTGATTTCAGGACTACTTACATGATTAATAGTAAACTAACAAAAGTAGCTATTTAGAAACTAACATATCTGTAAGACTGCATTTTGGTTTTCTGAGCATTCGGAGTTACTAACTCATAAAGAAAACACAGAGGCAAGCAAGGCAATTTAATCTCAACAGTACTGAAAGAATAGATTGCATACAATAATCTCTAAATACAACTCTCTTTCTTTCAGTTGTGTTGAAGGCTGACATAAACCACTTCCTTTGAAATCATTACAGTTCTTTGTTCTGGTGAAATCTTCCAGCTTCCGATGGTGTGCTCATTGCTCCGTCACATGTAGCAGACCAAAGCAATACCTGTTTTTTGCCCTGTTTAATGGCACTTCTTTACATTAAGATGAATGGGACTCCAGATACATAAAATGGGCCAGTCTCAGTTGCAATGATGGTTTTGGAATAGCATTAGCATACTTTTTCAACAGACTGTTTCAGCACCATTCTCCAGTGTACTGGGAATATATTACCCATCTGGCAGGTATCTTGCAATCATGTGCTTTTCTGCTGTAAAGTGTTTCAGATGTGGAAGAAAATAAGTAGCACGTCTTGTCCGTAATTTAATCTCTGGATTTTCAAGGTTGTTGTCAAGGAGAGCTAATGAAAAAGGACAGGTAAAAATTAATAGTTTAAGGGTGAACACACTAAAATGGGTTTTGGTTTGGATCTCTTTTTATTCCATCTCAGAGAGGCGGTAGATGGGCTTTCCCTGTAAGTGTTTAACTTGAATCTGTGAATGGTTCATATCTGGTATACAGAATTTTGTCACGGGAGCACATTGAAAGGTTGTGTTGAAATTTCGTAGGGGGAAAAAAAGGCCACAGGTGTATTTTTCCAAACCTTTTTATCTTCTCTGCTGCTTTTTTGTTTTTAATTCCCAGCAAGGCAAGGCTTGAAACAGATGTACAGGAGGTACAGGGAGTCAGAGAAACAGTTTTCTCTGTCACGACAGGTAGGGTCCATATGTGCCAGCAGCACAACTCTTGCCTACATGATGCGGAGGTTGACTCCTCAGTGCTGGAATGCCAGTTCATGATGCTCCCCAGGTAGGAAATCTGAGAAAAGACTAGAATTAGATGACAATTCTGAGGCAAGAATTACTTCTATCAGTCTTTAGAGAGTGGCTGAAATGACTAGTACAAGCTGCAGCAAAAGAAGACGTAAGAGCAGCTAAGACCCTTCTCTGGTGAAGAAAGGGAAAAAAGTCACTCCGTGCAATTACATTATTATAAGGTATAACCTTACTTACTCTTCTCTCTGCCTCCTGAGTTTTGTTGCGTCGGCTGTTTCTAAATGTAAATGCGGTAATACACAGGTGTCACAAAGTTCTTCAGAAAGTTTAGGAATTGTAAAGCCTAGCTGAGAAACAAAACAGAAAAGCAGAAAGTGTGCTGTCCTGGGAAAGGGGAAATAAGTCCTGGGTAGCAAGGTCTCTTCTGCTTAGACCTTTCTTCCATGCAGTGGTTTCTACACATGAAATGGTGGTGGTGGTAGAGCAGTGGGTTCCACTTCACACTGAAAACTGCTGTCTTCATGACTGATTTATCTAGCATTTGAAGCCTGTGGTGGTGATAAAGCCATATCTAATATCACTGAGATAGACTAGTTCGTGTAGTCTGGGAGCAGAGGCTAGCAAAACGTCTCTCTACAGACTGGGCAGACTAGCAGCCCTTGTGTTGGACACCCTGACTGTGCCATCTATGTAGGAAGGGAGAGATTTGCCATTGATCTGTGTTCAAGAACCCCATAATGTAAGCACTTAATAGTAGGGGCTGAAGCAGTGAACAAACACTGCACTTCTTGCTTAGGGTAGTTTGCAGAAATATGATGCTAGATTTTCCTTTTTGCTTTAACGCTTTATTAATTTCTTTCTAATATAAAGATTTGTATTTTCAATGCAGTCCTTTTAAAGGGACTGACTCTGGAAGAGGAAGAAAGGACTTGACTTCTCCGGAGCCAGTGACGTGTGGCTCTGGATGGCAACTTGCACGGGCATCAAGAGCTTGTGAAAGATGACAGCCTTTAGAGGCATTTGAGAGAATTTCCTAACCAGTTTTCTGTGTTCAGAACAATGATAACTAATACTACTGCCTGTCACGGGTATTCACTTTCATTTTACAGAAGCCCCTGTTTGGGCGCTTTTAAAGGGGAGTACTTAAGGAAGTGATACAGAGCCTCTGTATGGCTGCCTATATAAGGAAAAATACTCTAAACTTCCAAATGGTGGACATTCAGCAAAGAGGAAGGGGACTGACTCTGATTTTCAATGTTTTGTTTCCAAAACATTGTGCCTGATCTGTAGGAATTACATTATGATTATGCAAGTTCAAAATGAAAGCTGCTGAAATCAAAGGGAGGCCTCCAACTCATCTCTGAGGGTTTTGGAGCAGGATTCTTCAGGTATCGTGTTATTTCATGTGAGAGAGACTTGCATGCTTTCAGTTTTGAAGGTTTTTATTACAAATCACACTATACCCTCAGTTGCATGCCATCTTTTGTGGAGGAGGATCTATGTTTTCCTGTCTGAGTCTGTGGGACATTCACTGGTGGGTAGAAGGTGGAAAAATAAAAGGATGAAAATGATAGTGGCAGACCAGCTGTCTCTGTAACCATAGGTGTGTGGGTTCTTTTCTCCATTTTGGTGGAATCAAAAA
>JANZLP010000039.1:11047325-11057924 GCA_026930925.1 Chelictinia riocourii | reverse complement strand
CACTGAAAGATTTTACTGAAACAGCAAATTTTATATCATTGCATTTATTACTGCTTTTTCCACTATTGGTACTCCACTTTAATAAAGCTGAGGGAGCCGGAAATATCACCACAACCATGCCAAAGTCGTTTCTTGTTTTCGGGTATTTTTTTGTACGTATCAGACAAAGCTTGTTTTGAAAGATTTTAAATGAGTTCCTAAGAAAAAACATAATCTCTGCTAGCATTTGCCAAACTTATATTACCCCGGGAAAAAAAAAAAATACCCGACACCACTGAGCACATGGGCTTATCTGCAACCTAATACTGTTATTGTAAGGGTTTGTATAGCTCACTTCCTGCCTTTAGGCTTACACAACAGGATATTTAAATTACAAAGACAATGAAGAAATGAGGCAAAATGCTCTTGATATTAAAAATATTGTAGTCGCTTTACTGCTCTAATTCCCCATGAAGTGACTCGAAGAATTAATGAGTAAACACAAGGTCACTCCTGGAGTCACGCTGGCTAAACAAACTACAGGCAAATTAAAGGCTGCTGGCAGGCAGGTTCAGGGTTTATCAGCTGTCCCACTATGCTGTGAAAAACGTATAACTTACTATTATAATGGCAGCCACTACCCCTTACTAATGTTAACAGTCTGTCACTGTTCCCATTGTTAACTTGGTCTTCAGGGTTTAATATCTCACCTGTATCCAATTGCATCAGGTCGAAACTTGGCACACAGGTGTGTCTGGATGGTCCTCTTCTTTTCTTTAAACAACAAAATTAAATTGTATCAGTCAGGGCTGAGGAATATCTTGTTTTTCTTCTTCTATACTTTCAGGCACTGTTTATTCACTTCCCAAATCTGAACACAAACAAAAGTTTAACTTTTCTCTGAAAAAGTATAATACAATCGGTCCATTTAATCTTTTGGTTCCTATTCGGTTTGCACTGACGGGACTATTTTTATCCTAGCCGTCTTTATCTGAGTAGGCACTTCTCAGCTTACGCTTTCTAGATCTACCACCTTGGAGTACTGGGAGAAACCGAATTAACCCATACTGGATTGCCATTAGACCCAGGTTTTTTCTCTGGCTTGTCGTTGGGACAGACATTCTGTTCTATGTGAAGTATATTTATTCTCTTTTAGCCGTGTGACCGCCTCTCTCTGATTGCACAGCCAACTCAAGGGAGGTGCAAAAACACTTCAGTAGAGATTGCTGAATAGATATAACCCTCGCTACACACTGCGTTAGGTAAAAATGCCAAAACACAATTCCAAGCACACGTACCGTGCAAAACTTGTGCTATGGTTTGCTCCGCCGAGGTCAGAAAAGGTCTCCGAGTATTTAATTACGGCAGTAGTGAGCGCAGATCTCTGAAAGCACTGACCAATTTTGCAGCTACAAAAAATGAGGCTCTGAGAGAAAAACTGGCTTATGCAGCGGGCGAGTGAAGTGTCCCCCCCAAGCCCAGTACATACGGCTACAGCAGGGGTCAGACCCAGCACAGCACCTTGCGAGCAGGGGAGGGATGCACTATTCCTGCATCCCACGCTGCGGCAGGCGACGGATGCCCGGGGAGGGGATGGAATGGAGAGACAAAACGGAGGGCACGGGGAGGGGACGGAACGCGGGGCATGCTGTACCAAGGGCAGGTAGGCACAGATGCAGCCACAGCCAGCCAGTAATTGCCTGGATTATTAAGGATCCAGATCAGCCACGTCAGCTCTGCCAGGCGCTACGGTCCTTCCTCTCTCCTCTTCCATTCATCTGTCCGGCAGCAGGTTCTTCAGCTGGGCTTGTCCCTGCGCTGGGACCCAAACCACGTGAGGCGAAAAGAGAACAAGTCTTACAAACCCTCAGTAAATGCTGAGTATCTACTTGTGAAGAGCTTGCGTGAAGTTCAGCTTAGATTAATAGTTGGAGTTCTAAACCCATTTTGCATTACCAATGAAAAAATTGTGCAAGTATGTGGATGAATGTAACTCATTCATGGGTTTATGGGCCCAAAGGTCAGGGAGTGGAGGACTCTACAATAGCTTTGATGGTTACATTCTTCTATTCATATCTCTGATTAAGTTTAAGTGTAAAACTCACGGAATTTCCCATTAACTGTACATCTGAGGAAGCTGCTGAATGCACTTATGGAGTCCAGATAAGCAGAAACTTTAGGTTATATAAACTAGTCACACATCCCCTTGCTTTTGATAGAGCAGAAGGGCAGTAGGATTGTATGTGTGCTAAATAAACAGCATTAGATGAAGTAATGCCTTTTTTGGATATTTTCCACTTTGCATTTGGAAGTCAGGAGGACCTGGAAAACCACATTTTTTTGAAATATGGTGGGAAATGATTAAATAAGAATGTTGCTGTCAGTCCCTCGCGTGCAAATCTTACAGGGTCTGGAAATCACCAGTGAACTTTGCATAGAATTTTGCCCTTAATACAGACTAAACCCATTTGGTAGTCAAAGAGAAAACACTTGGCTACCAACCAAGCAAATACTTCCTTTAAAAAATGTTCTAGTGAGCAAGTGAAAAATGAGGTCATTCATGCAAATATCCCATTCACTGGCACTTTTTTTGTAACCAGATTATGGCTACTACGCCTGCCCTACAGCAGAGCAGTGTGGACTCGGAGTAGGAAACTCTTGGAAGTAAAACTAATGTAGGCACCTACTCCTTGCAGAAGCACTTGTGAACGAGATGAGGAGTGTGCTGAGGTCCTGCTGATGCTCTGCCACGTTGCCTCCTCCAAGGGGCAGAGGCGGGAACCGAGCAGGTTTCAGAAGCAGATGCTGAGCCAGGCGGTGGGCAGGGGTCTGGAGAACCAGCCGGCGTTCTCCCGGGTCCGGCGGCAGAGCAGCTCCCACCTCCCGGCTCAGATCTCACCAGCCGCCCGGCTCCGGTTCTTCAGCCGTGGGCAGCTGGGGGGACCACGGGTTCGCGTTCAGCAGTTCAACCCCAGCTTCCAGTCTCCGACCTCGCGCGGGCTCGGCCCTGGGACCACCACCGTAAGGGTGGCTGGGATTACACGGCGAGGGAGAGCTGCCAGAGGGCTGCCCGCCTCCCCCACAGCCCCTTGTCCCTTCTCCCCGCGCATGCCCCATGCTCTCTTACGGACTACAGAAGTACCCAGGCACGCGTCGGGCCAGTTCTACCTAAGCAGAGCCTTCGGGGATTTAAGCACCAAATGGCGGATGCAACTCCTTTAATTCTGTAAAACAAACAAACAAACAGAAGCTGTAGCTTCGGTGACTACACAGGCACACCAAATGGAGTTGCCAGGACACACTCGTATGCATCCTTCTTTTCTGGAGAGAGAGAACACTGGCTTGGACAGGACCGACAGCAGCGTTCTGCAAGCATTTTTGGCAGCGTTGTTACTGCGCTTATTTTGCCATGTATCATTTTTATTACCCCAAGTTCCACCAAAATAAATAGGATCCTGGACTCCTTAGATGATAGAGGGATTTGGCACAAAATGTTCTAATGTCTTAGGGAAAATATGTGGGATATTACACAGCAACATACTTCATAGCAATAAAAGTATGACTAGTGGTACATCTTGTATTACAAGAACATTGTCGTACTAGTGATGTGAAGAGCAGATCTACCACACTTGACTTTATTAAGCGTAACCCTTTTATTATATAAAGCCCCTAGGAGCGAACAGGATGCTTGCACCATTGATATTAATGGGATCCTTTGCAATAAAAACAGTACTTGGGAATCTTTTGCAGAGCAGAAGGAATCTAAGAGTTGCTGGCGTATGTGATAACTGCTTTATTGAGTGAGTACATCTCTGCTTTTGTCAGAGAAGCAAATGAAAATGTAAATAGAAGGGAAAAAAAACAGATGAGGTACTGCTCCCCAAGAACATTCAAAACGAAGAAATATCTCCCAAATAGCCCGTTCGTCTCTTTAGGAAGCGAGGTGAGTGGTTTAGCGCAGAAGTGCTGCTTACTCCTGAACAGGGCACCCATGCAGGGAGCTGCTTTAGTTTGGTTATTCTGCAAACAATCCCGATAGGAAAAGCTATGCCAGCCGGCTTCCTCGGCGAGGAGGGGGAGGAGGTCTTCACTGCGTTAGGAGCCTTTTGTTGGTCTGATATGGCTATATTCCCCGTCACACTGGTGTTCAGCAGGGTTTCCGGGATAAAACAGAAATCCAAATACCCCTTTCTGTCTGCTTGAAAGTTTGTTCTGATTTGAACAGAATTTGTGTAACTTACCGGACAATTGAATAGTGTAGTTTAACACTCAGCCTTTTCTGTGCTCGTTTTAAAACACAGGGGGCAAAAGCAAAGGGGATTATACCGTAGGAAACAGAGAAGCAAAAGTGCATGTTCAAAGTACACTGCATATGACTAAAATATCTTCAAATCCTCGCCACAGAAGTTTCTCAAAACCTCGCCGTCTCTAAGTAAGGCCTTTGTTGACATGAGTGCCTCACTTGTTACTGAATGCTCCGGGTTTATTAGCTTTGGAGTTTAACAGGGGAAAAAGGCAAATGCCTTGCAAAGTCTGCAGCGGACCGGCTTCCCTAACTCACTTCTGTCTTTCAAACCCAATGGCAGCAACAAACCAGCAGCCGCCTGCAATTTTTTGTCAAAAGTTAGGATCATTTTCTGCCGATAATTTAAAGCTAATGATCCTGGATGTTTGTTTCAGCCTTTTTCTCTCAGTAGAACGAGTTCACTCAGCTGATTTGTGGACCCAAATGTGGAAAAAGGAGTCACGAATTTTGTGGGATTTATGGGGAAATTAGAAAAGTAGCCAGTTTGGCATAAAATTGCGGAGGGAAGAAAAATGGGCTATCAGCAATGAAAGAAATAGTGGGAAGGTTTTGGAAGAGTTCCCATTCTGAAAATAATTTCCCCCCAAATTTTACATCTTTATTATGACTTACGCTGTTGCAAACCACTGCATCCTCAGCTGTAATCATTGTACCCTTTTTACTGATTTTTAATTTATGCTAGTTGAGAAATACAGGCTGGAATGCACAGTTTTAGGAGTAGCAAATACACAGCAACATCTTAGCTACCCACCCTAATCTAGTATTTCATGATTTGACCTTCAGAGGTGAGCAGTAGTACACTAAAAATAGGCTAATGCCACACATTTCTGGTTCGAATGAGATCCAGAAGGTGGAAAAAAGGCTTGGGAGCTTCTGAATCCCGTGTTTTTGTCTGGCTCACTGAAAGGTTAGAAAGCACTGGCAAACTTTTTCTCCAGCCTGTGAACGGATCTGTGGGGATGGACCTCAGTGTAGGTTGCAGCATCCCCTGCAGTGAGGTAACAAAATCTAGGATTTAGACCTGAAAGCATCTCTATTTCTTATATGCAAGTTCTCATGTGCTTTCAGCAAAATAAGTATCTGACGCTGCTTCTTCTGCTGCTCATCATTGCAGATCCGCATCCTAGTGCTTACAGCATATTATGTTACAGCCAAGCAACTAACTTCCTCTTAAACATGTTACTTCTACTCTGTTGCTCGTGATATTGATGGCTATTTTGACCTTTGCAGTTCTCTAATTACTGAAGCCTTAAAATAGTACACATCAGGTAAAATATTCTCTTTTTGAAGTTCCTTTTTCCTCGCATGCCTGAGCTGAAAGACCATATAAACCAAGATTATTCAAACACTTAGACCACCGCACAGAACGTCAAGGGAAATTTTGTTAGCGAGGACAAGTGACTGTTTTGTTCCACTTTTGAGGTTTTTTTTACTCAGCAGAAGATAGTAAGTACACCAGTGTATTCGCCATGCCGTTACAGAAATCATCTAAAGCCTTTCCCTTACTAAACTCCAGAAATTAACATTTGTGAAACTATTTTTTCTGTATTCCTTTATTTCAAGTTTGTGAAACAACACCGAATAGCACGTTGTTTTACAGCCAGCAACCAGCTTCCCCAGTTTTATCAAGCGCCGCGTTCGCTGTATCATCAGAGGTCATTTTTAGCTATTGTACCTCTTTGTCTGGTCCAGTTAGAAAAGCGCACCAGCACTCCAGTACTATCAGTTATGTAAGTGTAGCTACAACATAGCGTGACAGCTTGTTAGTGTTGAAAATATATAAGCTCTTTGTAATTGTGCCTTTGGAATGCCATCTGTCTTGAATTAACGTCCACCTGGGATCATGTTTCGATGACCAATATGGACAGATTACTGGAACTTTAAAACCTCGCTTTCTTTGTAATTGACATTTAAACTGTTTGAAGTTTCTCATTAAGTCCTTTTTTACAAATTAGGTGCAGATGTATAAAGCTAAATGTACAGTACTAAGGGAAATTAGGTCACCTGAAAGCTCAATAATAAAATGTATCAACTGTTTAAGTGCAATGAGTACATTAAAATTTAGAGATCAACTTTATGCCCCAAATTCTTCAAAGTTTCATCATTTCCCTTTCATCGCTGCAGAGCCCCTCATACCAACCATTTTTAATTAAAATGGCAGAGAAGAAAGCAGGTTTGGCCACTCAGCCAGTGACAACTGGTCAACCCTGGCCCACAAAAGGGCTGGAGAAGGCAAGGCAGGCAGCCACAGTGATGCCCATTTCACAAGGACCGGCAAATCCTCTTTACACCAATGATGCTAGGAGATTTAAAGGGAACAGGGAGACTTGAGAGGTAAATATAGCACCAACAAGAAAATAAGGGAAAAATTACGAAGGGGACTTATTCAACACCCAGGGGCTCAGTAACCACACGGTTGACCTCCAGACCCACTTGCAGTCGAAGTTCTGCAGACCTGCTGTGCTTCATGGCCTTGTGGGATGGGAGAAGGAAACATGAAAAGGGCAGCGGCTGGAGAAACACCCCCCAAGATTTTGTCTGTTAATTTCCCTTGTCCCAAAACCCTGCAGGAGCAGAATGAAGGAACCCACTGGACTTTGTAAAACTTTGGATCTTTCCAATGACTAGCTGGGGTCAAAAGCACACAAAGCACCTTAAAACAGAATCCATTATTCTTATCTTATTTTAGAAGATTATGGTGCTCTCACCGGATGGTGCATGAAGCCCTCATGATTGGCTTCTATATAAGCAGAGGAAATGGGCCTTCATTTAATTCAGTGGGATTCAGCAAAATCATATCAAAGAGGATGTTGAGCAAGATGAACCAACTGCCATCAACAAGTGCTTGGGGAATTCAAACAATATTTTACAGCTGGAGATAATTATGACTTCTTTAGAAACCATACAGATAGCTGAATGTACATATATGGTGTCAAAAGTAATGCAGATTTTTTTCAGGTGACCTGAAGTCATTCCATGACTAGAACATTCATTGTAATTCTCCTTTCAATTCCTCCTATTTTGTACCAATAGACATGTAAGAACTTTAAGAGTATTTCTCTAGATGAGATGTGCAGGATTTTGGGGCAATCATTACACTAATATCCCTAAAAAATTAAATTTCAGATCTCT
The DNA here is from genome assembly GCA_026930925.1 of Chelictinia riocourii. Classification (NCBI taxonomy): domain Eukaryota; kingdom Metazoa; phylum Chordata; class Aves; order Accipitriformes; family Accipitridae; genus Chelictinia; species Chelictinia riocourii. Next base: position 11,050,507 of record JANZLP010000039.1, on the reverse strand, counting down.
TATTGCTCACTGAATAAAAAAAGTTGCTCTTGTTTTTGAAAGCATTTCTGAAACAGTTTTGTAGGTATACGGGTCAACATACACTGTACACAAAGACTATCTTTATCTCAGGCCTTGAAAAATAGTGTATGCTAATTCTGGAGTAAGAGAATTCATCCTAAGTGTGATACATGTTTAAAGTTTAATTTTCCTCTTTCAAACCAACTTTGGAGCAACATGTAACTGCGGTTTCTTCAATACTTCACTAAGCATCAGAATGAAGACAGATGGAAAACAGGTTTAAGAACACCAGACTAATGTTTGACACTTCCAATAGATGTGTGTAAAATCTAAAGAATGTACAGCAAAAGACTGCTCTCAGGCTAAAGCAGGAACATAAAAATATACAAGTCTACCTGAGTTGTGCTGATAACTGAACTTGAGGAATGTGCATTATGTCATGACCACTGTCAGCTTTAACTAGACAGGAAAATGCAAGCACCTTTCCTCTGCTAACGGTGCATTGGTAGTCTTTACTGAGCTTATCTGAAGAATAATAAATGCTTCAGTTCCTCAATTTGTTCTTATCACTTTTTTTGGTTGATTTTTTAATTTTCTTTGCCTTTTTAGTGTCAGATTCCCCAGATAATCAAGAAGAAAAAAAATCCAACCTTTTGAACTGCACTAAAGGGTTGACCGAGACAACTGACAGCAAGGCACCTTCTAAGCGCTCTTGCTTTAAAGTATGGATTAAGAAAGGCCAGACATTTTATAAGGCCTTGTGAAGTGATGACTGTGTTAGCACTGATGCCAAAAGTATGCAGACCAGTTACCCTTATCAAGGTGAAACACCACGGTGCAAAAGACACCAAAGAAACAAGTATGTATAAATCCCAGGGTTATAAGGTCTGAACAGGTGAATACCCTTCCTTAACACGCCACCTCTAGCACACAGCCTAGGTGCTTCCCACCCAAAACACACTATTTTGTGCAGTCACAAGCAGCGGAAGTGTTATATAGGAAATAAACTTTCTAGAAATCTCCAGATAACATGGGAAATAAAATGAACTAAATAAATATGAACTGTTGTCCTACAAGTAGCACCTTCAAGTTGGTTGGACCATATTACAGGAGAATAAATGATACAGGATCTTTATTTTCTGTACCTTGAAAATTCCTTCACAGTTCCCCTTTCTTTCACCCCCTCAGCAGTGGCTATTTATCCATGTTACATCCATGCAGACCTGTTTAGCTCAGCTTCTATGCCATTACCATGGGTTTGGCAGTTGGAACAGGAAGGTTTTGTTATTGTGATAAACATTCTTTGTCATGATGTGGTATCTTCAACTACCTAAACAAAAAATTTATATTGCACCTTCCAACAGCCAAATCAGTCGTTTACTTGAGACACAGCGGTGACAAGAAAATCCAGCAGCATAACTCTTCCTTTCCCAATTACAGCTGCAGACAGCCACCTGGATTGGTGTCAGTAAAACATAAGCTTCTGCCTTCATGGAAGTGAAATAACCTGTATAGACTGAAAATGGAGGAGGAATAAACAGAAACCAGAATCAGGTCTTGTAACACGTATTAGTGCCTGCATGTGGTTGAGTGTTCAAAGCTTCCAAGACAAGGAGCAGATTTGAAAACATCTTTTTGAAACTGCAATACAATTGCCAGATTCATGGTTTTCAACCGTAACTGTTCCAAAAGTCCTGGGTACCCCATCCGATTTGGTCAGACATCCTCTTCTGACTTTATCGTATGGAAATGACAGCACTGTCATGATTCCCAGCTCCCAATCTTCTGCCACAGACTGCGAACTAGTATCCTACATCCAAACAGTCTGGGCAAGCACAGAACTACCCCTGCCATGGATCCAGAACTGGTGTATTTATCCAAGCCAAACACTATGGTGGTCTCTACATATCAACTTGTAACCGAGTTTGTAATGAATCTTTGGCAGGGGCAGCTATGAACAGGACACTTGTCCCCACATCACAGCTAAGTGCTTCATTTATGAAAAGAGCTGCAGTTTATGTTGCTGCAAGCCTAAACCCTGTACACAAGCCACCAAGCAGCTGACCAGAATTATTTTATGTCTGTAGAGTGAGACAACTTTCAGCTCCCATACAATTGTTAAAGCATGCTGCTCTGCATGGTATAGTAAGTTATTACACAGCAGCTGACTGACAGTGTGTTTTTTCTATCCATTGCAGTAGCTGAGTGCTGCCATCAAACCAATTCAGGGGGAAAAGAAAAAAAAAAAACAAACCTGCTATTATTCAGTCTTGAATATGACATACCTACCTTCACTCATCTTACTATAATCACTGCCAGAAATCTATAAAATCAGTTAATCCCAGGTCCAGGGCTTGTTCCACCAGACAACCCTCAGCAAAGCACTGAGTGAGTAATACCCTGACCACCCCCAAAACTTACCAATACCACCTCATATAGGATTTTGCCGGACTCAAGCTGGGATTTGAGCCTATCTTATCATTTATGCACCATAAAGGTGCGCTGAAGTCTGTGCACACAAACAAGCAATGGGACCAAACAATGTGTCCAGCTGCTGGCAAGTTTACCTATTTAATGACAAAACACCATTCAGCATAACCAGGTACCCATTCAAAGCCAAGTCAGCAGGAAAGAGCTCCTGGTAAAGTCAGCTGTTTCACCAACTATTACACCGCAAATCTTCCACCAGGTAAGTTAATAACAGCAAAGAAAGCTGCAACATGGATATCATCACCTCCGAACCACTGAGATGTCAACACTCCTAAACAGTTCTAAGAGGGAAAGAACAGAAGAAATACCCTACAGCAATAGACATTCATATTTTGGTTTTTTTCTGGCCTAAATCTATGAAGGAATTAATTAAATTATTTTTCTATACTAGTGATGAACCATCCAAACACAAAATGCTGGCTATTACAGCTGTGTTCTTTTCTCCTCTTTCAAAAGATATTAGCCACAGTTCAGATGCTTAAGTGTATAAATTCAGCCAGACACGTTTAATGAAAGCTTTACCTTCTATCATGGCATTTTTAAAGCAGAGAATAGGCTGCCTTTTACCCTTCCAGCATCATAATGAAAAAGTAACTCTTTCCATGGAATTGAAGAAAATACTGTGGCTAACAGAGCCCTGTTGAGAGACAGATTAATTATCTACTTGAGCATGCATGCAAGAGTAAGCTTGC
>JANZLP010000039.1:10191038-10202268 GCA_026930925.1 Chelictinia riocourii | reverse complement strand
ACAAAACAATGAACAAATACATGTCATACTTTGAAGTAATGCTTGTTCTCTCTATACAGAAGTAGGCAAGTGCCCAGTGAAAATCCAGAGAGGATGATTCGAACCCTTGAGGAGGTCAGGGATTTAAGAGTCTTACTGTTCCCTATGAAAGAAAAATTCTGACAAAAATGATTACCAGCTCAAACTTCTACAAAATTTCTACATAATTTCCTCTGAAAATGAAGCATCTGAGTAATACTACAAATGTACTCTGAAGATTCATAAGAAACAACAGATTTCCTTATGGATGTACCAAATATTGGCTGACTGCCTTAGTATGCTGGTATGGATCCTGATGGTGAGAGTCCCATTGGAAAGCACCTCTTAAAGGAGTAGTAAAGGAGCAACGACTCTTAAGAGAGGAGTAAAGAAGAGGAGTAACACTTCTGATATGGATGATTACAGAGTGTGGAGTAGGCTCTGAAATCAGAGCTAAAAGAATGTGTTCCAAGGGCAACAGTCTCTCTTTGCAAACATTCTGGTATCTCCAAAGTAAGATGTGGACAACTTACAGGGACTAATCCCATGGGAAAATTTTACTTGTATTAAATGTTTTTTTTAAAAAATAAACTGAATACTCAGAAAATTAATGAGAACACTGTGGGATGTTCACAGTAATTCACATGAAAGGGGGATTTTCAGGATTTGGAATGCGAGCAAAACTCAGAGTATCATCTTCTGGCAAATCATGGGGAGATTTATGATAGACTTACAAAAAAATAATAATTTTTGTATGGTTTCTATGTGGTTAAATTACAGAATTATAGTAGGTATACCATAGGAGCTGCTAAAAGACTTAGTAAATACCTAATCTCATGGAAATAAAATCAGTGACATTCCTTCTGCATGGTGGATTTCAGACAATTTTATTTCACTCATTCCTCCTCTTATCTGCTGAATACAAACTGGGTGGAGTGAGACAGCAAATAGGTCAGATATCCCATGCTGACCAAATCATTCCCTCCCAATGAGAAATTTTCTGGAAGATGTCCTTTTACCTTTCTCAAATTTTTCTTCCATATTAAAAACTAAAAATAATGAAACTATTCAAAACATACAACTATAGTGTTACTATGAGTAACTGTATAGGTTTTCAGAAGTAATTGTCACCATTCTTTCAACGTTTAATGCTGTAACTGTAGTAGAGCTGGTCACTGTACCTCAATAAGCTTGCAAAGTTGTAAATTGCGATCTGTATTTGTAAATGCTATTTCCTGGGCAGCTTATCTTCTCAGCATCCCAAACACATTAACCTCAGCAGTATGCCCGCCTGTGACGAGGTTACTTGGCTTTCTGCTACAGCAGAGCTTGGGTCGGGGAGAGCCGCGGAACTGTGGAGGTGCTGCGAAGGCGTTTTAGTGCTGTCGGGGAGGGGTGGAGAGCGTCTTGGGGCGGGGGAGACCCTGCTCTCTTGGAATTGGGGCCGCTGGTGTCGCTCGTTGGCCTTGGAGGGGGTTAGGGAGAAGCTGCTCACTTTTAGCAGGGAGTCGCCGAGCAGTGTCGGGCAGAGGGCCTTCGGGGGCCGCCCCAGCCCCGCTCAGAGCCGAGTGTGCTCGCCGTTGCCGCCGCGTCATTCGTGCCACGGCGCCCGGAGCCGCAGTGCGCCTGCTGACTGAGGGAACGTTGCGCTGAGCGCAGCTCCGGGCCCTGCTTCAATGGGCGCTGCTGGCAGCGCGACCGAAGCGCTGCCCCGAGCCCCATCGGGCGGCGCTGTGTTGCGCTGCGGAAGCCTGGGGCTCGCTGCGCGGGGGCGGCCTGATCGTCTGATTGGGCATCCGGGGCCGAGGATGCAAATGAAGGGGCGTGTCCCGCCCCGCGGCCTCGCGGCGCGGGGTAATATAATGTGACAGGAGGGATGAATAATCAAAGATACAGTTGATAGTTTACTGTTAAAATAAATTAACCAATCCCCTGACAAAAGTCTTGCCTACTGTATTTTATAGATACGGCTGACATATTTTGATCACAAACAGTTTCAAAAGAGGATGACTCTGCCAGCTGGGCTGTTCTTAAACAAAACCTCTACGTTTTGATCCAGGAAACATCAATCACCATGTCTCCAAAATCATTACCATTTATTGAGCACCCGTTAATATGCTCAATGCTAAATAAAGCAGAGGAACATGCTGTTCTTATCCACATTTCTGATCATCTGTCCTTTAATTTTGAAGTCAGTTTGGCTCTGCATAATCTCAAAAGTCTAAAGTAAACAAACACAGAAATATTTTGGTGACTGTATTACACTGCTACACTTTTTGCATGCTCTTTTTATCTTTTGCATTCTGTAAATATAAAATAACTCCATTCCAACTGCAGGGAAAAAACCTGAAATTGAGACTCTGCAGAACAAACATGCTTGAAAAAGAGTTATGCTGCAGAAGGGCCACAGATTCTGGGTGTTTCTTGCTTTGGGAAAGTGAGGATGGAGACCTGAGCAGCCGCAGAGTAACGGCAGAGAGCTAAGGATGAGAAGAGTAACTCTGCCATGATGGAGGTCGAAAGCACAAGTAATTGCAAGGGGAAAGGATTTGGGATGAGCGCTGGGATAAACCAGGAGATTTGGACATCAGCGCTGACTAGGGTGTGTGTTGCCTGCATAGTAGAACATTTAGCTACACCACGTTCAGTACCTCTGATGTAAATTAAGTGCAAATTTATAGTATCAAGCTCTTAGATAATATAACATAGGAAAGAGCTATCCACAGGAATTCATAAGAGCACGTTGCTTCTGGAGAAAAGAAATACACCTTTTACTAGAGAAAAAACTACCACATCGACCCAAAGAAAATCATACCTTTAAGAAGTAATATCAAAGACAAATACTGAGAAGACTGAAATCTACTTCTGGTTCAGCTTTTCAAAAAAATACTGTACCTGAACAACCTCAGAGATGGTGCTATTGGCAAAGTATCTGCTGAATTTTGATCATGTAAAACATCAAAAAATTGGTATAATTCACCATTTTAGAAAAGGAATGAATACGTATCAGTTGGATTCTCTTACCCAGTTCTGTCTACCTGCTGTGTTAGAGAAGAAATAAAGGTGATGTTCATAAAGACAATGATAAAATTTCCTTCACTTAATAGGCAACTCTCTGATTACTGGCCACTGGAGTATTAGGTTGAATTGCATCACTGATGAATAGCCAAGGGACTCAGTTAACAAAAATCAGTGCTTTTTAAGTCTTTAATGATCAGACCAAAATGAATGAAAGCATTTGTCAAGATTATGATTGTCATTAGAAAATGCTAATTACATATTAGTTTAATAATTACCACACGATCATTTACCAAAATTATTAAATTTTTTTACTTACTTGGAAGAATTAACTTTTTTTTTTTACAAAGTATTCACAATAGTGCTTTTAGAAGCCAAAAAATTTAAGATTACAGAGCTTCTGAAGCTGGGCTGCTACTGTTGGAAAGCTCTGATCTGAGTTTATTGCCAACCCATCTGATTTCACTCACTTAAGGATATATATTATTAGCTTCTTAAGGAAAGTTACAGCAGAGTAGAACTCGTAAAGCACAGGTAACTTTCCCACAAAAACAGCTATACAATGAAGTTTAACTCCTGCAAAAAGCCACTTATTAATTAATACACATGTGCTAAGTAAGATACATCACTTATCAATATTGACCGAGATCTGACCTAAAAGAAATGGTATTAAGCAAGAATCAAATGTATCCAAGAGCTGTGCCATCTGGACAGCACATCAGTGGAATATATCACCAGGATTACAATAAGACTGCTTACTTTTGTTGTTAAAAGTACACTTACATTTTTCTGCATACCAGTGTTACACCAGTTCTACAGCTCAGGTTGCGTGAGCAGCCACGAACCTGACCACAATGACAGCAAAAAAACCGCGTCAGGCACTAAAGTGAACTCAAACAGAATTTTTCTCAGCCAGTCAGAATTTTTACCATTCCAATCAAATCTATGACTCTTTACAGTACTTAGTTCTTTTGCCCATCTGCAAGTATAAAATCTCCCAAAAGAACAGTTTTCCTACTTTCAGTTTAAAGTTTACGTTTTAAACAACCAGCAGTAGCTCAGATAACATACTTTCTTTTAAGGGGAAAGCATCATTAAACTATGTCCAACAGTACAGCATTAAAAAATATACCCAGAATAAAACCTGAAAAGTGTAGAAAATATTTCATATGTCACTTCCCATCCAAGATCAACATTCTGACTTGGAACAGGCCCCTGTGACAAAGTGGCACATCTTTGTATTATTGTCCTTACAAACATCTTAATTCTATTTAGCAATCAAATAGTATTACACCAGTACCCTTGTTATCCTTAGTAGTCCCTACTCAAATTGGGGGAACTTGGTTAACAGGACAGTAATTTTACTTGAGCTTCAATCACAGTGTGGAAGCATAAATGGCTGCCTCTGATTTCCATAGTTGCTACGGCAGAGGGACAAGATAAGCTTCAAGAGAAAGCCGACATGCTACCGCCAAACCAAAGTCTGGTGCCCCCAGGCCCACACAATTTGATCGATCTCCTCTGCCAAGCGCAGTATAACTTACCCCTGATCAGACTCACTGGTAGGGAAAGAGTTATGGGGAGGAAGAGGCAAAGCTCAAGAAACCCTTTTCAGGATGAGTCTTCAAACCTGGTCTTGAGGGGAAATTATTTTTATTTCTTTGATTAAAAAAAAATAAATGAGGGATTGATCCTCTGAAGCACACCTGTACATGGACAGAGTGTAAAAGCTCTTGACACTGGCTAGGTTTAGTCAGGGAGCAAAGAGGAATACCATGCCCAGATGACAAACCACTCGGGAACTTTGGCGCAGGAACATGGAATCCTTCACATATACATCCCACTGTTTTGAATCTTGCCCAGGTCAGTCGTTACTCAAGAGTGTGAGTTGTCCCTGTAACATCAGTCAGCAGTTGTGACTAGTTTCCACTACAATACCCCCACATTTGCCACTCTTGTTGGCAGTTTTAGTCTAAGGAGTGAGTGGGGATGCAAATTGAACTACTCGTGTCTAAAGGTCATAGCTACAGATCAAGGTTAAAACATTAGCCGGGCCACATGAGAATCCTGCACTACTTTCTTCTGTACTTGGTCTGTGGAATAGAGGTATTCAGTCTCCGTGGCCATCAATCTGGCACTTTTCATGAGTACTAAATTCATTTAAATAAATAAATAAATACAATTATGTGTTTCAACTTGTCATTTGGGTAAGATCTGTTTTATTGCTGCAATTTTTGCTGTAGTATGTACAAATCCATCACAAAAGTCTCTATAATGCAATCCCTTTATAAAACTGTTAACTATGTAGCTTCTTCCAAAGAAGCCTCAGATGCTGTGACAATAATACTAAACCTACATTAGGAAAAAAAAAATAATCTTAAAAAAAATATAAAGTGCAACGTTTTGCTTTCAGGGCATTTTTATAAAGCTTACATTCCAGAACCAGGCACACACACAGAGCATTTAACCAACTTCCATCTTAAAATATATTTCAGACATTTAGTGTTAAAAATATTAAAAGTTAGTTAAATACATTTAACCCTCGAAAACCAATCTCAACCCTATTTTTCTGTTAGTGAGCTCATACTCCTAACATGACTTTTGCCATTCATTCTTTTACAAATTTTTTTGGATAAAAAGTTCAGAAAAAAAAAATCATTTCTGTATCTGGTATGTTAATTTGATCTGTACATTTTTAAAGAAACATTTATTTTCATAAGGATACAATCAGTGCAGTCACTGGTTGTAGCAAATAAATACTGCTTGGATTTGCATTATGGTGATACATAAGGGTAATGCATATCTGAAATTTGCTTGTATACCTGTATTTTTATATAACACCATTGACAGACTATGTTTGTTTTTAAAGGAAGAAAACACTAAATATGCTATCAATTTCTTTTCATTGTGCAACGTGATTTAGAGAAGGGAATATAAAACTGGAAGATTTATTCTGGAAGAACAGTTAAGTTCAGAATATATGCTAGCATCCAAATAAAAGTAAGACCAAGGTGGAGCAGGAATGCTACACTTTTCAGGAACACATTTTCAAATACACCTGATGTTATCCCTTCATCTAATACCAGTGCTTTCACAGAAGCGGAGGTGATGGAGATACAGAGAACTAACATAGATTTCTGACTCTCTTTATGTTGGCTTAGAAGCAGTGCCTTTGCCTTCAGCATGCAGATGGGTCTGAGGTGCAGAAGAATACTGGAGAAAAGACATTAATAGATTCATTAATCTTCTTCCGATGTCCTAGAAGACCTCACATGCACCAAAGGTTGAGGCTACTGCTGATGCATTAAGGAAATAAACACGTGCAGGTTATCAAATCCTGTTATGTTTTCTATAAAGCGCAGTTTCAGAAGGAGCAGAACCAACAGGCTCCTTACTAGACTTGCATCCTGCAAGCGCTCCTCAGTGCAGTTTCTATCATGTCTATGAGTAACATCCAAGCTGCAGCTTTTTGATTTGGCATGGGCATTAATGGCATATTCCTGCAAAATCAATTTGAAAATGACAGGAGGTGGCAAAGTTATTTTTGGCTGAGGGAGGGAGAAGTGACATGTAGGCAGGCAGCCATCAACAGCACGGTTACCTACACTATTTCCAGGCCCAAAAAAGGAATATACACCTTATTAAAACAATATTTATTTTATATATAAAGGATAGCAGAAAGAAAGAGTCAACAAAACAAGCTCTGTAAAAATACATACTTCCTCTCTCCTTCCTCCTGTGCAGCAGGAACAATTCTTCCCCTAGCAGGACCTCACGTGAGGAACCAGGCAAAGCCCTGCAGGTCACACACTCCCATTCCTCAAGCCTTCCCTTGCGTTGCTACACTTTCTTGGTCTCAGGACTAATCTCTTCCTCCTCTCTTTGACCACCAGAGACTTTGCTTCTGCCTCCAGCCACCATAATGCCAAACCCAAACCAACACGGCGGTCTCCTTCCAGCGGGACCGTATCAGCCCGGGGAACAGCAAAGGGCCTAAGCCTTCCCTCGTGGAAATAACAAGGATTAGTCCTTTGGGCTCGGTGGCATACTTTGCCTGCAACATACTCACACCTCACTACTTGGTAACCACTGAGAAATTTGGACATGAAGTTGTAGAAGCTTGTGCCTGAGCTACTAAGTCCTAGGGTCACACCAAGTATGTTTCCATTATAATGAAGACTGAATGCTTTAATTTAAGAAAAAGGAAAAGTAGTAGAAGATTCTCATATAATCATCTGAATTCCAGTGCTGGGGCTTAACGTAAATATTAATTAACGTGCAACTAACAATTAAATGTGAGAGCTGGTGATACTGGAAGAGAGTCAAACGGACAGTCTGCAGAGTGCTGGCTCTGCGACTGAATGCTCTGGGCAAGCAGCAGCCCAATGTTCGAGAAAATACAAATGGCAATCTCAGAAGAGCTGTCAGGTTGAAGAGATTTTTCCATTTGTGCAATTTCTAAAACAAAACAACACCTGCAAACAAAAAAACAAACCAAATACAAGGAGAGAGTGAGAAAAAAAGAGAAGAATCACCTAGAAGGATAAGCCTCCCACTGGCTCCTTTCATTAACCTTAGAAGGAATCTAGGCAGTTCCCATTGGCCAGATACTTTTATGCTGGTAAATTCAGGTGAAATCAACTGCTATAATTTTGCATTTCAGACCAAATATTTTGATGACATATGATAGTGTAGTACTGGCTGTAAGGTATTTCTCATAGCTCTATCCAAGATCAGTAAGGAGCAGCATGGGAAGCTATCATCAGACTTGTTATTTATTCGGACTGTCTGTTCTGCAGAATATATTAATATTTTAGCAAGTGGAAGGGGAAAATCAATTTCTAAAAGAAAAGAAAATAATACAACATTTTTTTTTAAATAGTGAAGAATAATCATAGAATCCTAAAATCATTTATGTTGGAAAAGACCTTCAAGATCATCGAGTCCAACTGTCAATCATGCCCATGAAACCAGGTACTAAAATGCCTTGCCTAGATGCTCTTCGAACAGTTTCAGGGATGATGACGCAACCTCTTCCCTGGGCAGCCTGTTCCAATGCCAGACAAACTTTTCAGTAAAGAAATTTTTCCTAATATCCGACCTAAACCTCCCCTGCTGCAACTTGAGGCGATTTCCTCTCATCCTATCACTAGTTACTTGATAGAAGAGACCAGTACCCACCTCCTTTCAGGTAGTTGTAGAGAGAGATAAGTTCTCCCCTCAGCCTCCTTTTCTCCAGGATAAACAACCCCAGTTCCCTCAGCTGCTCCTCACAGGACTTGTGCTCCAGGCCCCTCACCAGCTTTGTTGCCCTTCTCTGGACGTGCTCCAGCACCTCAATGTCTTTCCTGTAGTGAGGGTCCCAAAAACTGAACACAGCACTTGAGGTGTGTCCTCACCAGTGCCGAGTACAGGGGGACGATCACTTCCCTGCTCTGGCTGGGCACACTATTCTGATACAAGCCAGGGTGCTTCTTGGCCACCTGGGCACACTGCTGGCTCATATTCAGCCAGGTCTTGACCAACAGCCCCAGGTCCTTTTCCACTGGGCAGCTTTCCAGCCACTCTTCCCCAAGCCTGTAGCGCTGCGTGGGGTTGCTGTGTTCAAAGTGCAGGACCCAACACTTGGCCTTGTTGAACTTCATACAATTGTTCTTGGCCCATTGGTCCAGCCAGTCCAGAATCCTCCGTAGAAACTTTCTGCCCTCAAGCAGATCAACACTCCTACCCAACCTGGCATCCTCTGCAAACTTACTGAGGGTTCATTCAATCCCCTCATCCAGATCATTGACAAGGATACTAAACAGAACTGGCTGCAGTACTGAGCCCTGGGGAACACCACTTGTGACCAGCTGTCAACTGCATTTAACTCCATTCACTGCAACCCTCTGGGCTCATCCATCCATAATGTTCTGTTATTCATAAAATCTAAATGGTTAATGATGCTGATTGACACAAGATATTTCATTTAAATTAATCTTAGCAATAAACTGCCTTCCTATGTAGTTTGATGTACCTTTAGCATATTGCGATAAAAATGTAGATCTAGTCACTGTTTTTCCTCCTGATCTAATGGGATCCTATTCCTTTTAATGCATCTGAGGCACATACTTCCATGAAGCATAATAGAATTTGGTTGCAAGAAAAATGGTGCAGCGCTTCATGAAAAATATCTTCTGAGGACTTTGACAAGCTAAAAAAGGGAGATAATCACTGTACACATTAGGAGATATACCATAACAAAATGGTGTTTGATACTTGGTTAATCTGACTGAAGAGAGGTATTCTGAGGCAGTAATGTAGTCAGAATTTGCTAGTCAGTTAGACTTCCAGTAAAATACTACGTTTTTATTCATCTCTGGTGGACAATCAACGTCTTCCCAGAGAATTTTTTTTCCTTCAGAAACTGAACTCTATGTGAGAAAATCATTATGATAGAAGATTCCCAACTCATGTTACTTAGATGCTGACATGATCTGCCAATTTCTCCTAGAACTGCCCTGATGGTGCTCCTCTTTGTGGATTTTTTTTTCTTTCTTTCTTTCAGAACACACCAAGGAAACGGAGCTTAACTGGCTGCAGTGCCTTGATCCATTTTGGAAATTAGGAGCTACTTAACTAGAGTGAAAAATAGTATAACGGAACAGACGTAAGGGTGCCAAAAGTCTTTTTTAACTAGCATCTCGTTTCCAAAAGTAACTATGAGCAGGTACGAAGGAAACGAGTGAGAACTCTACAAGCATATATAATATTTTCCCAGCTACTCACGCAGCTTCCGAGGAGATGACATCCTCAGCTGAATGCTTTGGGGTACCGCAGGTCTACTGCCATTTTTAGGGAGCATCCTCTTGGCACGTGTTGAAGTTGAGGCCCGTTAGCTCCAGTCGCGACCACCCTTGCTCGTGTATGGGAGGAGAGAGCGAGCCGTCGGTTCCAGCGCCTGCCTGCCCCGCTTCCGACCGTTCTCCTCCACACGAGCCTCTAAGCAGGCTGTCAGAGCCGAGCCTTTTCAGGCCTCCCGGACCACTGCCTTCCTCACCTGCTAAAGCATCGTGTTGGCCTCTGGGAGGAAGGCAATACCGAGGGATCGCAGCCTTTCCTGACCGGACGCCGCAGGGAACAGGTCTGCCCGTGGTGAACTGCCTCACAGAAGGCCTTGTATTGTTTCCGCTTCTATCTGCCAGGGACAGGTTTGATAGATTTTTCTCATATGTAATACGATCATTTAAAATCATTGCTTTTATGTAGTAATAGATGTTTCTCTACAGCTTGCTTCATTTTAGAGAGTGTCAGATATAAAGCCCTACCAGTGACAAACGCTTCCTTTTTTTCTTAATACGTGCTTGCCACAATATTTTTCATTTAACAGTCTTAACTTTTTGATCAAATAAGAAAGCTGTTTTATGGGCTTGCTAATTTGAGACTAGCTAGGATGCAACTGAAGACACCATCCAATAACCTTTGTAAATGTTTGCTTTGTATGTTTCTCAGGAAGCCTCACAAGCCAATTATTTCAGTTTCCATAGTGAGCCGGTTTGATGTCTTTGCAGTGCAACGCACATCCCGTTAAGAGTTGTCATTAACTCTGTTGGCTTCTTTGTTCTGTAGGGTGCCAAGCACTTTGCCGGAGTCCAAATCAATACTAAAGTAACAATGGATGTTTTTTAGCCTTAATTCCAGGTTTAGCTATCATGGATGAAACTGCCAACAGATAGAAGAATGCAGGAGCTTTTTCTTTCCCCGCTGGTTTCAGAAGGCTTAGTGTCTGTGCTGCCCAGACTGGCTTTTAGCATTTAATCCAGAAACCTCTCTGTCCTGCTGCAAAACACTATTTTCTGAGGGTAGGAAAGGCCACAATTACTAAATGCCTGAAAGAAACAGTAGACGTCATTCATGCTTGCAATTTGTTTTAATGCAGTAGAATAAATTCAGTGGAACGGTAGAAAGTATTCTACAAGCGCTGAAGTACCAAAAGAATGCAATTTGAAATGAAAAGCAATACTAATGCTGATGGATTAGAACTATAAATTACATATTTTAAAAATACTAACATTCTCAGAAACCATTAGTCTATGGCTGTAAGCGCACGTCTACTTAACCACCTATAACTACCTCCCTTCCTACTATAATGGTAGCGCTATCTTTCAGAAAAGATGCATTGGTATTATTCCTTACTATTATGGATCTAAAAAGA
>JANZLP010000039.1:9103465-9117213 GCA_026930925.1 Chelictinia riocourii | reverse complement strand
TTGATTCCAAACTTATAATAAATCGGAGGGAAGGGGGGTTGCATCTGCCATTCCAAGGGAAGCTCCTGCCTTCCTTAACAGATACCTGTCTTTCAAACCTAGACATATATTTAGAGATTGCATTTATTTATTCATTTATTTTTCCTGCAATGTAACGTAGTAGTGATGACTAGGGAACATCTGCTGCCACAACACTCCCCTTTCCTTCTTGCACTGTTTCTCCTTCTCCCCTTCCCCCTGTAGCTAGTTTACCTCCTGCCACTGCTGGAGTCTTACGGTGGTGTTTTTGAGGTGGTGGCCAGCCCCTCTTCAGACTATTCAGCAGTTGTGATTTCTAGTACCCCACCATGGGAAGATGATTCCATATACATATTTTTCCTATGGCTAAGAAATCCTCTCCAATCATTAACTGAAAGGCTCTGATTTTACCCTGTCTCTCCAGTCACAATCTCTTTCTTTTCCCCTCTCTTTTGTTCTGACTAAACATATTATTCTCTCACAGGGCTTGTATCCTCCAGCTGTTTATAGGTAATTAGCCTTCTTCTCCTCTTTCCTGTCTGATTATTAGTTTATGGCTAAGTGCTACAATAATAGTGTTGCCATAACAAAGCCAGTATTTTATAATACAAGTTTTCACTCTGGGAGGTCTGATCTATTACTGTTATTCCAGGTGTAAGGGGGGACAGGAGTAAGTAAATGAGGGTAGAGAACAGAGGGGTGACTCAGCAGCACGGCCGCATGTACCAGATTAAAGTGACAGTGCAACTAAAGCTTTGACCTAGGACTTTGTGTGGCTCATGAGAGGCCTCAGCTGTGGAAAAGAATGAATAAAACATCATCAAACTCAAGTTCTTGCACTTTTTTTTTCCTCTGGACAGGCAGCAAGCAGTACCTATAGGTCTGAGACCACAGCGCTGGCTCCAGGCACTCTTTCTTTCCCCAGACAGGAGCATGCTGCAAATGGAGATGGTAGTAGGCTTCCCCAGTGACTCTGCTGAAAGCCTGTTCAATAGCATAGATACCTGGCCTGAGGATGTGAGACACTGTAGAAATGGATTGTATTTCAACCAGCAGGACTGTAGAACACGTGACTGATTCCTGTGCTTCCCTGCACATTTCCTTGCCCAGCAAGAGAGGTCTGTGAAAGATAAATATTCTAAAGGCCTTCTTGGTCTTGGAAGGGAGGAGATTAAGTTTGTTTTTTACCTACTCTGGATATTTTTAGCTTTTTAGGTGTAAGAAAGCATTTCTTAGTGGACATCAGCCCTCAGTATTTTTCAGTATCTAGAGGTGCTCTGAACTAATTTAGGAAAAATCACCTTTTGCTGGCATTGATCACTTGACTGATGAAAACATTTTCCTGTTTTACTTCTGGAATGCTTTTAGTTAGAAGGTCTGAGATCTTTAAGTCCCCCCCTAGACAGTATTTGCTGTTTACTAGGAACTGAACTACAGTTGTTGCACATCTGAGGCCTATTCATAACCTTTTTATGAAGGAATATTACTCTGCTAGGAATGTTTGGGTAACAGAAAGAACCAGCCTCAATTTCTGAGGCCTGAGCTCTTGTCCTCACAGCAAACGAGGAATCCGACTGAAGTGGTTCCAAGAGAATTGCTTCAAGAATGCTCCTTGCCATCTTTGGAGAGAGCACAGGGCAAGTTGGAGTCTTTCAGTTTTGGTCCAACTGGAAGTGAAATGACATGTACTTAATGCTGTCACACAGCAGGCTGTTGAACCATTCATACCAAGATCTCCAGTCACTTTTAGAAGTAACCAGTTTACTTCCAAAGTTTTTATGAACTTTTGCCCCTTATGTTCCCATATTGAACGCTTATTAGGGGCAATTTCCAGAGGAAAAGGTCATTCTGAATAATTTAATACTACCCTTGTACCCATGTAATGCATTTATGCAAAAAGAATGTTCTGCAGACACTACTCAACTTCAGGTCTTAATTTAAATGTGGTTTTGAAAGTCACTTTCGTAGTACCCATTTGTTCTATGATGACTGCAGTTAGACCTGTTCCCACTGAAGTGAATGGGAACAGGAGGTGACCTATACTCGTACATCAACCCCATTCCTTCAGAAAAGTATCTGTAGAGTGCATCCCTGTATGACCTTTATGGCATTAGCCTGTGATGTCAGTAGCCCTTGTGAACCAAATTAGTTCCTTAATTTGCTTCTAACATTTTGCCAGTGTTTCTATCTAAATATTGTAAAGTGCAATCGTGAAAATGCAGGAGGGAGTATGAACAAGTGTAAGGTTGAACTGAAGGTACTTTGTAACCTCTGTGGGCAGCGAAGCCTATGCCATGCACGTGGAAGCATGCCCAGTGCAAACACTGGACACACTTCCAAAACCTCCTCAGGAAGGTCCTGATTTGCCAAAGGACAGAGCAGGTAATTATACTAGTAATTGCTGTTACAGGAATTGAATGTGCAACTCAGAGCTGTTCTGCATTTGGAATCTGAGGAGAAGAGTATTTGTGGGTTTGTATGTACTGTATTATCGTAAACATACTTGACTGTTGAGTTACGTTTACTACATGAAATTAATCATGGTTTTTCCTCCATCACAGAAGAGCGGATACAGGCAACAAAAGATAGACATGTTCCATTTTTGCAGCCTCCCTCAAGGTCTGTTCCTGATCTTGCTGCGCACACATACTCTATTGGTGCTTGCAGTTCTCCTGTCTGGTATTTTCTTTCAGAACCTAGGCTGTACCTGATGTGCTGCATTCATTGACTGTGTCTGTTGTTAACTCATTTACAATAAAATGAATGTAATTTATCATCTGAACTGATACAAAGGCTACATTTGATTTGAAGGAGTATCTGGTGAAGCGAGATACAAAGCAGGCCTGGAGTACAGCCAGTGCATAGGTGCATGGTGTACATCATTTGTCCCAAAGTTCTCTGAACTCCTTTGTAGTTCACAGCACAACTTGCAAACACTGTAGAAATGAAGCTGGAGCAGGACCAGGGAATGCACAGGCAAAGCCCCCATTCCTAATGCTGTTGCTGCTACGGAACGCTGCACTGCGAAATCACAACCTGAATATCACACTTAAGACTGTTGGGAGGGGGAGAGAACTTCAGCAAAGGACCACTTAGCGTGTGAAGCTGTTCAGTCCCAAATATATAAACAGCAGGAGTTCAATTTCAACACACAATGCCTTGATTAGATTTTCACAGCTGAAGGTGTGCTCTCCCTCTGTGCCAGAGCACTCCAGAAGCATTCAACTTCACCTGGGCAGAAATGCAATGACAGCCTTAGTGTGATCCAGATCCTCTCACCCCTGCTTAAGCTGCTACTGCTTGAGTAGCAGCATCCCCGAGTGCTCTCAAAAGCCACTCGGCAGTATCACCAAGTCCTAGAGCGTGGAGAAATGTCAGTTCCCTGAAAGCTCTGTATTTGTCTGTATTTTGAGCATCCCAGTCAAGATAAAATTAAGCATGTAGGTTATCCTGATGGAATGAGGATTATTTGCCAATTCTTTCCAACGAACAAGTAGAAGAAAAGACAGTCATGGTTTTTTCTGTGAGTTTAAAAAAACACCTGTGCCCAGGCAGGATGAGTTCTGTGTTCTTGCTGGAACAGAGGCTGAGCAAGCATGGAGGGTATCCTAAGGTGGGACAACTATTACAATTAGAGGCAGTAAATAAAGCAGCTGAAGGGGGGGAGCAGAAACCCTGCAGTACTGAGCTCTCCTAAATGAGTACAGAGTGACCAAGTGCAGGTTAACAGAAACAAGATAAATGAATAGACAAGGGTCCAAAAGGTAAGCAGGTAAGAAAAAGAGAGTACGGGAACAGAACTGATCAAGAGAAGTAGGGTGTCAAGGAGGGAGAAAAACCAGAAACTCACAAATGAAAAAATACTGATGCTTGCCACTCTGAGTATGTGGAAGGGTACAAATATATTTTCTGAAAATGCAGATTAGGTTTCAGCAGAGTGAAAAATCACAGTGCTTGAACATGACAGGCAAGTCGTAAGAACTGTAAGGATATGGAAGTTGAAAGTGCCAACTACCGCAAACCTCACCTATGTTTCCAAATCTACTGATGTCATTGGAAGGTAACTCTTAACTCTGTTCTTGCAGTCCTCTGGCTCAGTAAATAGCCCAAATTTTGGACCATGGCATGGTTCCAGTGGGACTGAGTGCAGAGATGACAGCACCACTGCAGAGCTACACAAGGGATAGTCCTGCAGAATTATGGCTGCTGCAATCCTCCTGTCTTTTAAGAAGACTTAGGTCTCTTAAAACACACTAGGCAAAAAGCAATACAGTGATCTACATCAGGCAGGACTGCCCCTCCACACCTCTTGGCGAGCTTTTAACAGTATCTGTTCACAAAGGCAGGATTTCCACACGCTGCTCTTTCTGCAGGCCCATCAAATCTGTCCGTGTAGCAGGATTGCACCAAGCCCCTGGTTTTAAACTAAAAGAGGATATATTTAGACTAGATATAAGGAAGACATTTTTTGCAATGAGGGTGGTGAAACACTGGCACAGGTTGCCCACAGAAGTGGTAGATGCCCCATCCCTGTAAACATTCAAGGTCAGGTTGGATGGGGCTCTGAGCAACCTGATCGAGTTGAAGATCATAGAATTACAGAATCATAGAATGGTTTGGGTTGGAAGAGACCTTAAAGATCATCTAATTCCAACGCCCCTGCCCTAGGGCTGACTGGCTTATAGTTCCCCAGGTGCTCCTTTTTCCCCTTTTTAAAAATGGGCATTATGTTTCCCCTTTTCTAGTCAGTGGGAATTTTACAAGACTGCCACGACTTCTCAAACATGATGGATAGTGGCTTAGCCACTTCATCCACCAGTTCCCTTATCTCATCATGTCCCATGGACTTGTGCACCTTCAGGTTCCTTAGGTAGTCCCTGCTCATTGCAGGGGGCGTTGGACTAGATGACCTTTAAAGGTCCATTCCAACCCTAACAACTATTTTATGATTCTGTGATTCTATGATACAAAGTAAAAGAATGAGTAGGGAACCTTGTATTGATAAATAAGAATTCATTCACTCATATCAGTGAAAGTGCCAATAAAAAAATAAAAAAACCTTCCAGTGAACTGAGGACCTGAAATGTAATAAATGGCAAAACTATAGAAAGTCAATGCCAATGAATTGCTATGAGTAATACTCTTCACTGTCTGCCTGAGAGAATCTGATTTGATTTCTGGATTTGTTCTTTTTCCTTATTAGGCCACCAAGTAACTGCAGGATTCTAGCCAACATCCCCTTTCGCTAAAATAAGCCTATGTCTTTGGATGTTGTCCAGCCTTTGCTGAAAGCATAGTGACTGCTTTATTTTTTCATAGAGTTGCTGCTCCTTCAGTATTTAACCCATACTTGGTAAAATATATCTGAGTACCATGAGTGTGAGAAGCGATACTTAGGAACCAAACTATTCCCCTTCAGTCACTTATGGGAAAGGATACTGGAAAAAGAGGTATAATTCCAGGGTATGAATACCTCAATAAAACTCACTCCAGGAAATCACAATCTGACTTTAATGAGCGCGTGAAAAGTCAAGTATAGCCTCCACAATGAACATTAAGGTACAAAGCTGTGAGGTTGCTGTCAGAAAACTGTGTTTGTACCCTATAGTCGAGCTAGTTTGCCAAGCTTCACCAGTTAGTTATTGTGAGTACAAAGTAGCTAACATACAACTACAAGTAAGATCATACTGCCTTTAGCACCTCATCTCACTCCACGTCTTTGAGAGCCTGATGCTGCAATCCCAGCTCAGACAAACATCCCTTGTAGCTGTGGCTGGCTCCATCCTTCGCAGTGGGTGTCAAACAGATAAGGAACAATTACTTCTGTGAGTAGAGTTCACAAAGCTTTAAATATCTCATTGAGAAGCAGTTGCTCAAACTGAGCTGAAAAGTCATAGAAATATTTGAATATGACGATTTAAATATGTAAACCACACAGAGAGGTAGAAGAGTCAGCTTAGAGAAAATCTTTGCAAGGTCTTGGAGCCTTATTGAGTGGATTAATCTCTTTAAGGATGAGCCATCTCCTTGAAGTGAGAGAAACCAGTGACTGCAAATATTCAGGGGTCAGAAGTATTTCAGCTATACTATTCCAGTCTTGTTTTACATAAACCAGACTCTTTATATATTATGCAATAAGCAAGAATTACCAAACAGAACTGTAATTTAATTAGAGTATCAGTTAAGTTTTTATCTAATTTCTATTTAAAAAGTATTTTTAAAAAGTGTAAATATCTTGGAATCTAATCTTCAGATTAGACAGTGGCAGGCTGAAGTCTTTCATTTGCCACTTGAATTTTTGTCATTAATACTACAGTAGTGATGAGGGTAAACCAGACTATTTAGTAGGAAATGCCATTTATGCTAATACGAAACAGTTGCTTAGAGCTGCTGCCCGTAGCACTGCATGTAGATGTCTGGAGAACTACTGTTCTCCAATATAGTTCTGAGGATTCTGAAGATTGAACAAGGGTGAGAATGTCCTCCATTTCCACAAATTTACAGGTATTGAATCAGAAAATTTTTTTATGACTTCAGTATGTTCTCCTTGAGAAATAATGGTTTAAAAGAGTAAGATAGTTGTACTTGTTAGTTAATTTTAGGGAAAAGCACTTTAAAAAGCCTAGGAGAATCTCTCATCTGATTATCTTTTCATTTGAAGAGCAACAAACCAAAGTCACTCGTACAAATATTTGGCAGTGATATCGGCTAAGATCATTAAGAGCTTTAAAATCCCAATGAATTCTTGAGGCTTGGCAAGCTGCCAGTATGACTTTCTGAACTCACAAGCCTAATGCAGGTTATGTAAGACAAGATACAGGGAGAAGACTAGATAATTCCAACTGTTTGACACAATTTACTCATACAGTATTCAACCATACTGTACAAGACACAGTTACTATTTGGGATGCAGTTAGTATGCCGCAGGTGCTTTGGTGCTAAACCACAACCTTCAAGTAATGACAGATATGATGCAATCTGGGATGCAGCAGCTGCTAATGAGTATTAATACTGCATAGGAAAAGCAATTGTTTTTCTTGGCCTGTCAGGCTTGCTTTGATTAGAGAAACGCAGCAGAAATATTCAATTAAACAGTTCCTTCAGAAAAATGCCTTGCGCACCTTATTCTTTGAGTATTTCCAGTGTACAACTGGACCTGTATAATTTCCTGTCAAACTTGCCAACTCCTGTTGAGTTTTAGCTTTTGTCTTGCTCTCTTTAAATATTTTTCTTTTGCAAGCTTTTAACAAGCTGAATTAACGTGTCATCGCAATCACTGCTGAGTGAATAACACAGCCACACCACAAGGACCACAGCAGAAGGTAAGGAGACTGCACTAGTAGCTATTGCAGGGACCTACGTATTTTCAGTCAAATTAGTCTTGTCTATACAATGTGTACTTGTCTTTCAATTTTGTGTATTTTTATAAGCAGTGGATGAAATGCCTTGTTACATTTAAGATGTAACAATGGGGACATATAAATCTCCACTTCTCTCATCAAACCTTCGCTATACGACTGGGTTCCACTTCCCATAAAGTGAGAAGCCCTTTTCCAAGGATCTGAGGCACGAATGGCCTTAGGAGCCCAGACTCCTAGTCCAGACACAGCAGCTGCTGTCAGGCACATCAAGCAGAGCCGTCCTCTGCCAGCCCCTGCTTGCCAGCTCACTCGGGAAAATATTTGAAAGCTCAAGTCTGGAGCAACAATACTTCAGCAATTTCTGTTATCGGGGCTTGTGAGCCTACAAGGAACCTGTCAACTCCTCAGAGGTTTTTTTACACATTTAACTCACAGCTCAGCATCTTGGTTATAGGAAGGTCTTGGGTCAGAGACAAAAGAAAACTCAGATCCTTCCTCTGTTTCCACGTAGGCTATATTTAGCACCTTTCTCTTCAAATGTTAACTAGAGATAAAGACAAGGAGCTGCCACCTGGGCTGAGTGACCCCTCACTGTAGTTTAGCCCACCTGTGAAAATGCCTTTATTAGGGGAAACGCAGCAGGTGGGCAAAGAACACAGATTTTCCTCCTTCACCTTGGGATAAAGCCCCTGTAGGCTACAGCTCCATTCCTTGTCAGGCTGGCACTGGGCTCGCCTACCTAACTTGTAAAGCAAAGACGTGAGTTTGTAGGAGTGCATGCTTTAAACAAGTCGTACAAATGATTGACTGCTTTCCTTCCCACCTGTCATCCCTGGAATGACTAACTAGTGTCTGCTACAGCTAGAGGAATGGGCACAAGTGTGAGAGTGCATCATTGTGTATTTGCAACGGGTAACACATGTATTTCTTGAACTACTTAATTTCTTTTGTCAGCCTCTGATTTGTTTCTTCCTTAGTATTTACCTTCTCATACCTGTCCTACTTTTAACTGTGGTAATACTGCAATAATCTCTATGGAGATGTATGATTTTTACAAGATAATAGACAGCAGCTGTCAAAATGGAAATAGCTTCCATTTGTGGCATTCTGAAAAAAATCCTTTCTGTGTCTGAATTTTGTATAATATGTGTATATAAACTTGTTTATTTCCTAAATAATATCTGTCAAAATCACATGCATTGTGGAAACATTTAGATATATTCTGTTCAGCTTTGCTAGCTTTGCTGAGCATGATGGGGTGAAGGATGCTAATTTTAGCAGGGATCAGCTGATGTACATTGTTTGTTATTCTTGGAGAAATTTGGTCATGTGCATAAGTCCTTTCAAGGTACAAAGCACAATAAGTAATGGTAAAAAAACCTCTTGTTCCTTCTGAAGTTGTAGCGGTAGATCTACTCTTTTTCTTGAGGCACCCTGTGTCTTCCTGCTAAATATTTTTCTGATTCTTTTACTTGCCAGTCTTCTCTGGCTAGGAAAAAAAATCTAAAAAAAAGAACTAAGAGTTCATATCTGTGTTGTGTAAGTCCCTCCGTATACAACTTACATGGAGCATAACCTTGTTCAAAGTACTGTGAGATATATAGATATAGATATATAGATATAGATATATATATAGATATATATACACCCCATTGTGCATATGGGATATTCAGAACTAACTGAAGTTTCTCACTTCTTTTGTAATTTAAGAGTGCCAAATAGGACGGAGATTTTTGGACATCAGTTGTTCATACCCTTTTCTCACCAGTATGGTATAAAATTGAATAATGTTCTTTTTCACTTCTCAGTTACCAAAAGGCTCAGTCACCTGTAGGAGGGGAAAGTAGTAGCGTAGAGTGAATCCTTTAGACAGGAGTGTATCCTAAAGGGCCATAAAAAATGGAGACTTGATGTCTTGCTGTGAAAAGGTGACAAGGCTTTTTCTCTGAAAACTTTGTTCAGTACAAAGTCCAAATTTTTGTATTAAAAGAACAAAAAGCTGTCCTTCCTTAAACCTTTTAAACACAGCTGTCTGTCATGAGATCCATTTGCTGCTAAAATCGGAATCACTTTGAGCCTGAACAGATACCCAGGATGCTCTTTCTCTCAAATGGTCTCTGTAGAGTCCTTAACTGTAGATCAATGTTCCTGAATTTTTATACAGGCTTTAAAGGGAACATTGAAAGGAAATATTCTGTTTCCTAGAGCTAGTCATGGGCTGTTATGTTTGGAGAGATTTTACAAAGTAGTTTCCTTACTGGTTTGTCAGTGTTATTACCTGAAGGACCTCTTGGGCTTAAGTTGATGTACCTTATTCTTTCCCATTTGTCCACACTAATAGACAGGCATAATATCCTCAAATTCTTTGTAAACATGAAAAGAACTCCCAGTGCTAGAAAGGCAGCTAGAGAGAGCAAGCAGAGCAGGTGCAGGTACAGGTCACCAAAAATGAAGGGATTCCTGATAATAAATGAGGAGTGTTATGGAACAGGAGGGAGTGCTCTTCAGTTTGGTTAAGGGCTTTGAGGCCACTTTGAAGGGCTTTCTTGAATCAAGGTCAAACCTCATTTTGTATAGAAGGGTAAATTTTGATTTAAAGTGTCATCCTCATTTTGCTTCTGACCTGATAATTTCAGGCAAGCAGCCTGAAAAAAAGAAAATGGAACAAAACACTTATTTTAGATTTTTAAGAATTCCAGAAGTCCTTATGCTCCCTAATTCTTAGTTCATTCATAATCTCATCAACCTGGTTACCAAGAGATTTATTTTCTCCTCCAGTCCCAAGAAATAAGCTTTCATTCTTGTAATTTTCTGTTATGTTCTTTGAATATTAGAATTCCCAAATGTTAATCTAGTAGCACCTTACATCTTTTGTTATTGGTGCATACAGTCGATTTCTGTATATTTATGTAGGAAGTCCATAGGGTATATACTGCCAGCTTCTGAAATGGCACATCTGCCTTCAGGTTTCAGTTAGCAACAGAAATCATTGAGGAAGGCATAAAGAATTAAAAACAAAAGCCTATGTTAATGCAAAGTTAAGATAAGATTCTGGTTCTTGAGTACACACAGGTTAATTCAAAGATTCGTGCTTACTGACAGCACTGTGTAAACCTTTACTACTGTACTCCCTGATTATATAGTAATGAACCTGGATGAAATCATTGCTACAACATCCTGTCTATAATTTATGATTGTGGGGGATTTGTGGGGGTTTGGGGGTTTTTTTTGTGTGTTTTTTGTTTGGGTTTGATTTTGGATGTTTTTGTGGGTTTAGGGTTGTTGGGGTTTTTTTTATTTTGATGTTTGCTTTTTGCTTTTTTTTTTTTCCTTCCCCCCATGGCCTAAAATCTGAGTACAAATATAGGCAGCTTTATATTTATGGTGTGAGGATCTAAAAGTCTATATGCAGACCTTTCTGAATTTCACTCTTTTGCATGTTTACAGCCCTGGGTGTGAATGTAACTGTTTGGGCTGATTTCTATGGCATTGGAATTTGTTAACTACTAGAAGTATTTAACTTCTTTTTCTCTTACATTTTCTTCCTCTCTTTTTCATCCATCTCTCCCAGTGGAAATGGAAAGATGAAAATGTAGAAAAATAAGACAATACACTTATCAGTACCTGTTTTTTATGGGGTTTTGCGCAGTTTAAACTTTTAGATGAAGACTGATAAGGATCCAAACCAGAAATCTATATGAAGTGGGCACTGCAGTGAAATATTACATTACAAATAGGAAGAAATATGTTAAAATTATTTACAATTTTGTGAGCATGTAGTCTGCTTTGTGATACGATACTCACTACAGATCTCAAGTGAGTTCCATAAGAGAAAAAGTATTTTATTTCCTCATAAGACTCAGTATTAACAGAGCAATACCCTAATAGAGGAACAATACTCAGTGCTTGTTGTTAAGGGAGCAAGAGAAAAGCTGATGTGTCCTGCTGTATTGTCACAACTGAAATCTTCATAAAGAATGTGATCATTAAGAGAAATTACCTTTGAGATAAGATCAGAGAAGTACCAAGTATTTAACTTGTGCTTTGAACGCAAGCAGAAATTTGCCAGTTGATGTCTGTTCATGTGGGAAGCTCTGTGCTGACAGTTTTGTTCTGTATGACAGATTCAACTGCAGATAAATGACCTTGATTTCCAGAGTTTAACTCGAGTGCTTTTCAGCAACCTAAACTACAATTAAAGAAAACCAAAACAAAGAAATGAGGATCACAGCTCTCTGTTAAGTGATTGATCTGAATAATCACCACCACTGTTTCAGTTTCACTGATTCAGTAAGATTTCTGGAAGGGTGACACACATGCATGCACACGCACAAGAAGGTCTCTTATCTACTTGTCAAATTGTTTAAGCCACTGGTTATCAAGGGACCCAATCAAACATAATGAAGAAAGAAATCTCATTAGTTATAACAGACAAACAGACTGTTTGTTACACACACAGGGATGACTAAAAGCGAAACGGTTTTGTCTGAGATTTCAGGGACTTCTTTAATAAATTTTATTTATTTAATTATTCCACAAAGAAGGACATAGAGATTTACCGTGGTGTTCCCAGGCTCAAATTTCTATTCTACATGAGCCGCACACAGAACTTCAAATCTGTTCTCCCAAATTCCAACAAGTGCTCTAACTTCTATGTGTTGAGGCTACTGTCCTTGAATATATGTAAATAATTAGTCCCAACAAATGGGCAAGGGTCATGTCTCCCAGTCAAATGTATTCAGTTTAATGAATCGGCAATAATATACCACTTCTGAGTCTTGCCTTGTCAGCTTCCCCTAATTCTGTCCTGGAAGTATATGAAAGAACAATTTATTCTCCTGTTAGCTATGTTGTTGACCTTTGCTAAGTGAGCTCACAAGATACTTAATATCAAGCATGGTAATAATTTTTTCAGCTTTGATTTACCCCCTGGGTAGATCAGTGAAACACTCACATTGCTGAACATATTTTCATGGAACAACTTCTACTTATAATCAGCCTGGATAAACTTTGAACCAGGTTCTTGAAAAAATTAACAGTTGTTACTTTGTGAGCCATCCAGTTGGTTCACAAAGGGTATCCAAAGACGTTCCAAAGTTACTGTGGATTAGCTTTTCAAGTGGACTAATTAAATTACATTAAACCTCTGTGTGGTGACGCTTAATCAAAATTACAGGATTTCCATTCAGTTCAGTTTAGTTTAATGTATTTTGAAGTGAATTGCACCAAATCAATTATTCCATTTAAATTTTGAATGAACATGTTCATATGAGTAGTAGATGAGGTTAAGTAATCTACTTCAAACTCACACCTTTGGTTAACTTAATTAACTTTTTGACCATGCCCATGTAGCCTCATTCAATTTAAGCATTTATACAGGCAAAAGGAAATCTAGCCCCCATTCTTTTATCTTTTTTCAGGCCAATATTTTAGAATTACTGGAGAGAATGTAGTACTTTTCTGAAAATACTTTCTCCCTCTGACTGCTTGATTAAATCAGATCAAAGAGCTATTGAACGTATCTCACAAATTAAGAATTACAGTAATGATGTCTTAGGTGCTTGATCTTAAAATAACTAAAGAAATATACTTCTTACTTAGGTAAGTGGAATTCACCAAAGTTGACAGTCAAGCGAAAAAAACCCTCTTCTTAAGAGTTTCTGTTCTCTTTGCAGAAAAATTAAGTGTAGAATCACCTCTCTTAGTAATACTCTCTTAGCCAAAACCAGTTTTGAATCAGGGAAATTAAATCAATTTAATTTATCGCTAATTAGCAAAGTTTTCATTGCCGATTCTTGTGTTGTAAAATAAAAACAAGCACTTAGGGAAAACATCTCAGCTTCCATGTGGACACATCTCCTCCCCCCATTCTCGCTCCCCAGTGGCCTTGCTGTGGGTTATGCTCGGTCATCACGGGAGGCGGTGGGTACCACCGGTGGTGAAGGGTACCGCGGGAGGCAGTGGGTACCACTGGAGGCGATGGGTACCACTGGAGGTGATGGGTACCGTGGGAGGCAAAGGGTACCACCGGAGGTGATGGGTACCACCAGAGGCGATGAGTACCGCCAGAGGTGGGGGCCAGCGTGTAGTGGTCCCTCCTCAGCTGCTCCAGCGTGGTTCCTCCACTGGCCGCAGTGCCTTTGCGGTCATGCCTCTTCCTGGGTCTCCTCTCCATCCCCGCTCGGGTGTCTCGTTGTCTCCTGCCCTGCTCGGGGCAGTTAGCTTTGCTTTGATGTTTCCCCTGCTCTACCATCCCTCCTGCCCCGGCATGTTTCTTGCTACTCTCACGCCCCTGCCCTGCTCTTCCCTCTTGAACCTCCTCCATCATCCAGCGTCCCTCCTTGGGCGTCGTTTTCTTGGTGTTGACCA
>JANZLP010000039.1:8910143-8920389 GCA_026930925.1 Chelictinia riocourii | reverse complement strand
AGCGCTCGAGGTGCGGCGTCACCGGTGCCGAGTACAGGGGAACAGTCACCTCCCTGCTCCTGCTGGCCATAGAATTTTGGACACAGGCCAGGATGCCGTTGGCCTTCTTGGCCACCTGGGCACACCGCTGGCTCACATTCAGCCGGCTGTCAACCAGCACCCCCAGGACTTTCTCTACTGGGCAGCTTTCCAGTCCCTCTTCCCCAGGCCTGTAGCGCTGCGTGGGGTTGTTGTGACCCACGTGCAGGACCCGACAGCACTGAGCCTTGTTGAACCTCATACAGTTGGCCTCAGTCCTTACTTTCTTTCCATTTCTGTTGTCTAACTTGGTTAATTTCAATGGCCTAGCTCCTCATTTATTTGGGACCAGTGTGTTCAAATTCAGACCTTAGTAACCTGGTTTGACCCCTGGAGTTGTGGCCTCTTCAAGATGGACTAATGATTTCGCTGGAAGACGTTTGCAGGAAATGCTGCTGGTACTTGAATCTTGGTAGAATTGTATACAGAGGAATAATCTTTTCAGCCCTAAGGCTGTCAGCTGATACTTTCTCACGCAGTTAATTCACTCACTAATTTAGGGTTACCGACTGCTCCTTGTTCACAAGGGAACACCTTTTGATACCAATGCCAGCGTAGACTGAGGATAGAATGTACCTTTTATAAAAGAAGAGGAGGAAACATGATGCAACAAAACACACCTTACCTAGGTGGAAAAATTGTCTTTTCCTTAGCTTATTTACCATTCCATTGCCATTCTATTACCATTCCGTTCTCCTTTACAAAAGCTGAGAGAACCGTTAACACCAGATGCAGTACAGGAAATACATTTTAAAGTCAAATGAGTTCACTTGACTTAACAGTCGTTCTGTACGCTGAAGAAGGCCACTGGAAGGTTTGATCCTCAAACTGTAGTGTTCTGTCACGTTTGAATCCCTAGGAAATAAAGGACTCCTGTGAGCTGCAGATTTTACTGGTCTGCAAAAATCATTGGGATAACTTAAACCCAAGTATGATGTTCCATGGTTTATAGACATTTATGCAGGACTACCACCCTCTCACATCTATTCAAGGAGAATAGACTAACCAAAACCAAATACAGAGACAATCACAGTATTAAGTATTGTAAAACTCTGCATATATCTGTAACTAATTAGCTTGTTATCTGAGTCTATTTAGTTTCCACACAGTCAATGTGGTCTTAAATTGCAACAAGTAGTCACCATAATTGTTTATTTTTCTTCCTTTCTATTCACTTTGGTTTGTTGAGAACCCCAGGTATTCCAGTTACTTATTGTCTACGACACGCATGCACACACAAAATTATGTAATGGAATGAAAAAATGCAGTTCTCTGCAATGTGGTTATTCACCTTAAGTATCTAATTTTAAGGGACAATTTTCTTTTATCTTCAACTCATTTTGTCTGCAGAAATGCATTTAAGTAGTAAATGCTTTGTAATAATCCCCTATTGCAAATTGCCGTTCCCTCTGAAGAAGGGACCATACTTTTCTGCTTCATCTGACCTGGGGTCTTAGGAAAACAACTTCTGCAGAGGGAAAAGGTATCTACTTTACATGGGAAAGAGATGGAGAAGGATATTTTAAGATGACTGACTCCAGCCTGAATGCTACCTAAGGCAATCCAACTGGAGGCCAAGAAGAATGATGCCTTTCTACACGAGGCAGCTATGGGTTTGAAGATAACAATAATCCTTAGAATTGGTTCAAACTTCATGATCAATCTTTTGATAGATCCAGGTATCCATTTCTCTGAAATATCCCTTATGTCGTGGGAGAATGGCAATACCAAGGATATATGCTCTGAAGCAAGAAAAACTCTGTGTCACTTGTAACTTGTCACTTGTAAAAGAAATCCTAAAGAGAAGCGCAGCGGACCAGTCTAGGCTTTATATATTATAAATCAGTGTTTGCAATCTGATTAGCTTTAATTTTTAGACACCCATCATGACTCTTAAGGTTAAAATTAATGATTAGATATTTAACAATGTGTGGTTGATTGGGGGAAATTTCTAAGGATTAGAAAGAAAAGATGCTTCAACTCCAAACCCCTGGAGTGTTTCATATTTTGAAATGTTACTATTATAGTAAGGAACACTTTTAAAACTGAGCAGGGCTTGAATTTAAGTATGAATTATCAAATTAACTTTTCTATATGTTCCAGTGATTATTTCATCATGCATACAAAGCTGGCCATCTCCAAAGGAGGAATAGAGAGATGTTTCAGTGTGATCCAGGGCTAAACTGGCTTCTATGGAGTAAAGTCTGCTTCTGCCTCCAGCGAATTTGACCAATTTTCTAAAAGAGAAAAGAAAGTTTAATAGGCTTTGGCATAGAAGAGGCTTATTCATGTGTATCCTCTTTGGAAACCTTATTATCGTGGGGTAAATCCTCTAAACAATTCTGAAACTCAGAGTTTCATTCCATGTTAAAATTTCACACGACTGTATGAAAGGTGTGTTTAATATTTATATAAAAATTTACCTCTTCATTGTCTGTACTGTCATGAGTCAAATGTTCTTTCTGACAACACATGTGAACTAGTGAATGAGTGATGATTCAGTGCATAACCAGCTTTCAGAAGCCTCTTTCTCTATTTCTAGACTTGTGCATGACCCCAAACTAATTCATTTTGGTTTTCTGTTTGTTGTTTTATTTTCAACAGAGTCTCTGCCCTTCTACATTCAAACTATTCTGGAATCTAAATTACTTGAAAATCTGGAAAAAAACAGGTCTTAATGGTCTGTCCAATTGAAACATACTGAAAAAAATTGGAAGAAATTTTGCCTTGTGGAGGATCTGAAGGTAAATATTACCACCTACAAGTATTTGCACAAAAAAACTAATGTTTTGTTTTTCTGCACAGAACTTGATCTTCATTATCTTACAACTAGAACATAAATATTGGTATGATACTATGGGATTTAATCCCACTGATGAGACAGTTACGCTTCCGTAATACACCACTGGGGTTTGTGATGAAGTTTTCAGGGGTTGCAAAGCTGTCGTAATTATCTACTTAATGACTTTTTTTTTCTGCATGGGTGCATGGAGCTCCCAAAAGAGGGCCTAATCTATTAGCTGTGTGGACCATTAACTATATCCAGATTCAGAGAGCCATGAAGATGAGTTTTATCCTGTGTTGCAGGCTGCTTGTAAGACAGACATATCAACTCTCCACTTTGCTTAGATATACAGTGCGTTACAAATAGGATGGGAAACAGTAAAAATTAAAGAGTAAAACAGATGAATCAATGAAAAAAAAGAGAATCTTCCAGTGACACCTAAATTATTCTTTGTTTCCCATTATACTAGATGGTCTTTTTACTATTAAAAATGTATAAACATTGAAACCTAGTGCACTCCCAGAATTTCTTCACAAACTACAAGAATGATATGCAAATGGTACTCAAAATGTTTCTGCTGCTGCAAACACCAACGCTAACTCTGCAACCCCAGTGATATATATTTTTCCTAGTAGTCTCATTATATTTGTAGGGTGATGCAATGAAAAGAGATTGTAGAACATGTTACTTTTACTCAAGAACACTGTGTGTGTGTGTGTGCACGGACATGTGCGCGCGTGCAGGTGGGGACGCGTATCTCATACAGGACCAATTGCAGAGTATGACGATTCAGTCTTCATGGGTTTAAGGGTTGTAGGCGTGCCAGCTATAGGATGGATGGACGAATGTAGGCTATAGCCCAAGGACCTCCAAAGCACATAAGAGAGTGTTCAAAGTGAAGCCTGAGCAGCCCAGCTCCACTCAGTTGGCTTTTTAGATTTTTTTTTTACTCTAATGAGACTTTCTTGCTTAATGTTCAGTATGTGATGAACTGATTAACTGAATTTGAACTGAGGCCATATTTACATCTTTGCATGCCCTTTGGTACAAGTTTATTGTTCCTCTTCAGGCAGCCATACTCTTCTCTTTCTTGCATACTGGCACTGCAGTTATCCAGTTTACATTTTATGTGGATTGCTGAGAAAATATTGATTAAAGGGTTTAGGTATCATTATGAATCAAAAATACTTTGTTTAGGCTTCAAGATGAATTGGAATTCAGTTATGCATTTCTCTGCTTACTTTTATAAAATGACAACATAACAACATAACTTGCTTTTTTTTTTCCTTGTAAGAAATCATGGGATATTAGTAAAGAATATTTAAGGCTTTTCAGGTAATTCATCTGATTATAGCCAGGGAAAATCTATAAAAGGAGGATGATGCAAACCGTCTGAATGAAGCAGTTGGAGAGGAGATATGACTGGCATCAATTGTTTCAGGTGGAAACTGTGTAAAATATAGAAAAATAGACAAAACATTTCCAGATTTGAAAATCAATATTGGTTTGGGTGAATTTTCATTTCAGAATTTCTAGCCCATTTTTGGGAAAAAAAAACAATGAGGGGGGAATAGGGGGTCATTCTTCAGCCCTAATATTGCTGGGAGTTAATGTTTACATGTTATTTGTAGCATTTACTGCTTGTTCTTAAGTACTATACTTAAAAGCCAGTAATGAACAACCATATTGTGCAAGCAGACAGCTGGACTGTGATTATTTGCAGGGATTTCATAATTTTTGACAGATGAAGAATTATCTCCTTAAAAAGGCTGGCAGAGATGCATTACTTTTGGATCTTCTGATTTTGCAGTCTGCTTTTGGGCAGCTTTAGATGATAGGAGTCAATTATTTACATACCGCTTTTGGGGGTGCGTAGTTTGTTGAGTTCTTGTTTTCTGAAGATTGACCTTAAAAGGTGAAATCCTGCCTCCCAGCCGCGACTCACCGGTTTGGCAGCACTGTCCTCCAGTGCCCGGCACGGCCAGCTGGCTTTGCTCTGACTAGTGTGCAGCAAAATCCTTAAACACCAGCGACTGGACGGGATGGATGGGAAGCAGACTGTGATACAAGCCTGGGCTTAGACCTGGCCTGAGAGTACAGTGTTGACGTAGCCTTAAATTCCATGTTCATTAAGTGCTGCCTATTCTAAACGATAAAATGCTATCAAGTCCTTAGGAAGCAGAAAAAAAGCCACTGAGAGAAAAAAATACAAAATGTGTACTGTAGGTACACAGTGCATAGAGAGACACTGCCTTAGATACATTATTATTGGTGCTCTTCACAAACAACGCTACTCATTATCATCATACTTGGAATTTTTTTTATATAAACCTTGTTTTGCCGTAGCTGTGAGGAAGCTGAACACTGTGATTTTGGGAAAGTGAGGCCTTGTCATAGCCCCCACGCCAAAAGAACGCTGGAAAGGGGGTACCCATGGTCAGTGCTTTGCTCAGGGCCGACATCTCAGTACATATGACCTGGGTCTTGGTTTTCTCTTTGAAAGCTGATAACCTCAACGCTGGTTGCGTTGCTGTTCTCAGTCATGCCTCCCCTTCCCTTCCTCCAAACAAAAATAACCATTTTGTTTTGTCTTACGCTGGTGGAACGTTCAACACAGATAAAAGAATGCAAGTCGCTTAAACACATCTGTCATTGGCACATGTAACGTTTAAACAGAGCTGTAAAAGATATCAAAGAATTGTGCTTGGTCTTGAAAAGTGACAGTTACAGAGATGCCAGCTGCTCTGCAGTCATTGCAAAACTTGTCTCCAGAATCGGTTTCTGCCTTTTCCCCGAACAGAGCTGACACCTGAAAGACGTGTCCGTGGCACAACAGCCTCTACAGAGCTGCACCAAAATCCTTTTTGTCACCACAATGACAAAGCATAATAAAGTAATAATGATACTGATTCAAGAGCGTCACAAGCACAAAGTCATGAAAAGAAATGCTACCAAACGCTTTTGGTATTCTTTTCCCCTGTGCTGTGGCTCCAGGCCTACAAGGTTTATGTACATAAAGGGCAAAGCACAGTGGGACTCTTCATGCACCTCAAGTAAAACACAGACTAAGTCTTTGTAGGCCTAAGACTTTCAGTCCAGGCTATCTGCACATTAATTTCCCTAATACATATATATTATATAATGTACGTAATACATATATAGCAATTGCTACTTAAAGGAATGATTCTCGATGTGAAATTTGTTTTATTTTAAAAACATGTATTGTTCTTGCATTTGGCAAAAGTGTATCAGTGTATCTGTGTATCTGGTTCATTGTTTTTTCTTTAATTTAAAGTCATTGAATTTAGTGTCATTCAGTCCAGTGTACTGAAAAAAGCTTCAGATGTGAAATCCCTTTTGAAGGCCTCAATATTAGAATTGGAAATGCTAAGTCTGCCTCAAAGTCCCTAATGTAAATGCCTGAAATTTTATAGTTGTTTTCTTGTACTGAGTGTTTCAACAGTTCCCTGGAAGGAAAAGCACAAGGTGATGGGAATGACTGCTTCTGTGTCACCTCTTTTTGCCTTCAGACGGCACTATTTTTCTGTGCAGTCACATGCAATAGAGTGTGTTGGGTGTTCAGTGTTTGGGACAGATGCAGATCAGGCCATGTGAGCCCCTCTGCAGTGAAAGATTACCTGGATCTACCGCTCTGAGAGTTCTGCCTAAATCAAAGGACGTGATCAGAGGTGTATGTGGTTTCCCGGAGGTATGGGACAAACATGTATAAAGATCCTTCAAAACAGATCAACAAGCTACTTTACAAAAACATCTCTCTCACCTGTAGCAATACATCCTAGGAGAACAGGGAATGACTAAACAGTAATGTGTGCCAAAGGTTCAGTTCAGGACAGAAAATTCATTTTCAGTTCTTCTTCCAATGAAG
Organism: Chelictinia riocourii; assembly: GCA_026930925.1. Taxonomy (NCBI): domain Eukaryota; kingdom Metazoa; phylum Chordata; class Aves; order Accipitriformes; family Accipitridae; genus Chelictinia; species Chelictinia riocourii. Next base: position 8,913,640 of record JANZLP010000039.1, on the reverse strand, counting down.
CTGTTAAAACTAAAGCTGACAACTATTCCAGACGCGGTGACATATACTCCTCAGGCCCCTGGGCTTGGCTCTCCAGCCTTTTGGCATCAAATAAGCTAATCCCCTCTCTATTCCCTTGAGAATCCCAGACATTTACTGGACTCTGACTTTGGGTCCAACTGTAAGGAGAGACAAATACCACTGTTCCCAGATGCCCTTATCCAACCCCAAAGAGCTTTCATTCACAGTGGCTTGTGCAAGCGTTCAACAGGTAACGTTCCACCTCCTTTCCTACCTGCTTTGATGAGGACCGAAAGAAGAAGTGACATGTCACAAGTGTTTCAAGGGACATCCAATTTAGCAGCCGCTAAGATGAGCGGGATAGGTCATACCTCACAACGCAATTGTTTAAAAGTAGCAGAGAGCTGCATCTATTGCCATGGTTTGTGAGGCCAGCTCTGCAGTCGTAACAGCTAAAATATTTTTTTGATGAAAGCTTTAGATTCTGGAAGAGAACAATGTAATGCTGTGCTGATGCACAATGACTGGGTCTGGACTAACTATATGTTTCCTGGTGTTTTCAAAAGAGATCAAGATTGCTATTCAGAACTACTTCTGAGGCAAGAACAGATGTCTTCACAGACCTGCGAAAGCTAAAGGGGTATGAAATTTTGTCGGAAGCGGTGGAGCTGAAACCTGCAGCAGCACAGAGCTGTGACCGAAGTGAGTGTCTGTGATTCACATCAAGGGCGTGAACTCCTCGGACGGATGGAAGTCTTCCTGCGTCCTAGACAACATTTTGACAGCCAGAGGCTACTTTGGATTTTCTCTACGCTCACCTTAGATGAAATACCATTTTCATAGGTTGGGATCAGATCATAAGTGTTCTTTGGTTGAGGAATTCCAGTCTTCCCCATTTCAAATAAATGAAGTTCTACAGCCAGAGCAGCAGCATTCTCTTAAAAATGGCTGACAACAAATCTCACCGATACATTAGTTTAATTATTGGTGAAAATAGTGAACTCCAGTGGAGGAAAAGTGAAAAAACGTGGCACAAATAAAAGCTGAAAGAAATACATGACTGACTCATCAACAGCCAGAGATCTTTTTCATTACCAAATGAGGGAACTAAGACTCAAATCTTTTGGGTCTCTCAAATGTCATCAGAGTTCTCGGCAACCGTGTGCTGAGGCGGAATGAGCATGTTAAGGTGAACAAATACATCTGTTTCAATTCTCTACAGCTATAAATAGTCTCTCGGTTCATCACAGTTTTATTTACTTCAGAAGAAAAATTAATTTTAAGACGGCTGAACCTATCTGCTTTTGCTCCCTACCAGACCGGTTACAGCTCTGTATAATGGATAAGATTTCCAAAGCAAGTTGTGGTTTACATAAACCGCTATTGAAGCCAGCCTTTACATGTTTGCTTCAGGGATGTCTATTATTTCAGAGGCTTAAGGCAAGGAGAGTTTTTCTGAGGTATTTTACTTGTCCTGGAATACTATTTTTTTAAGGATTTTTCAATACTCATTTTCCATTACTCAAGCACAGTTGCATCGCCAAAGAAGCAACAGATAGGATTGACACGATGATTTATAGGTATTTTCAAGCATGGTGCAAATTATTTTGGCCAAGGACTGTTTGCAGTTTCAGGTTTATATAAGATGTTGGCATGCACTGAAGTAAGGGCAGTAACACCTGCACGGGGTGACTCACCATACTTTCATATTTCATATCTGCCTCAAAGCGATCACCTCAGTGATCACCTCAGATACTTCAGCGTGACCCAAGGAGTGTGTGAGAATGTGCAGTGGCCCCATGAGAGCTGCGAGATTTATCTAGTGGTGGAAAGCTTGGTTTGCCACACTGCTGCAGTGTGCCTTTCCTGGGGCCCATTCTTTGTGTATTGGCATGAATTACCACTCCATGGAGGACTGTCCATAAAACCCTGATCCCTTTCTGAGCAATCATTTTGCCAGTTGATCATCATAACCATTTGTCTCTTCATTTCTTTAAAATAACCCCACCAGGGTCGTGCTCTGGTATTTGATTAAAGAATAAAGCAGATTAGGTTCTTCCTTAAGCTGGGGTTACTACGTAACAGTAAGTACCACTTGCTGAAGTTCTCCAGTGCTCTGGATGTCTGTTCATCAGTACCTAGCGGCAGTATCCATGAACCACTGTTTGGTTTTCTAGGGTGAAGTTATCTGAAGCTTGCTCGTAATTTAACTTTAGTAGTCAGCACCACAAGCCAATACTACACCCATTACAATCAGTGGCCAATAGCTTCCTGCCTCTAAGAAAAATTACACTGGAATTTTTAAAAGAAATTACAAAATTGATTACCTTTTTATTATAAACTTCTTTGTGTGTTTACCTAGAAGAAAAATAATATTAATGTCACAATGGCAAAAAGGAATCTGTAATTCTAATGAATCAGTCAAATGAGTTCAGAAGCAAAGACAGTAATTTGCAAAATTTCTGTGGGCTAAGCAGAAAAGAAAGGATCTCATTCTGATTTAAGTTACAGCAATGTCTGTCAGGAGCAATTCCAGGAAACTATGGGACCACTTTACTATAAAGCAAGAGCCAACAAGATGAGCCAGACCTGCAACAAGTGAGTGAACACGTTCTTTGCACAGACTTCCTCCTGCTGCATCCCCACCAACTCATGCTCCCTGGTCTCCTCGTGGTAACAGAGTCCTGGAGTAAGGACAGCAACCCCCATAAAATGAACAGAGTGCTGTCACAGGGGCCATGGCAGATTTACCAGAAGATTAACTGGAGATACAGAAGGACATCTGCACTAGGCCAGCATTAGAAACGTTAATCAATTATGTGCTTAGGGATACTTACGTTTCCAAAACAACGACGAGAGCATCAATGTGAAAAGAATGGACACCACTATGAGACAGGCAATGAGAATGGCATAGCTGGGAAACTGGAAGGGAGAAAAAAAAAACTGAAAATGCTTTAGAATCATGTTTATTTCAGACCTATTCACACAGGAATGTGTTGCCCTGGTGGCTAAGATCTCTGAAATATCTGCATTGGGCTGGAGTTTGCAATGCTTTTCTGAGCTTGCCTGTACAAAGTATGGAGAAGACAAGACAGGTTGATCATGATAAACAACATGAATTACATTAAGTATTTAATGAATCTTCTTCTGAAGCATTTGAGTAACTGTTCCTTAATGCTGGGGTTGTCTCTAGCATCTGTGAGGATGGGAAGGGGTGAGAGGGAAGGGATGTTCTGTATGTGCATCTGCACAGGCAGGGCAGCTTGAGCTAGAGCGTGGCTCTGGTCTTCACATGTGTCTCTGGCTTTTGACTAAGCAAGAGGATCTCTGCATGTGGAAGGGTTTGGCTCTCAGTTTTGATCAACGTTCTGTCTGCTTACCTAGCGTAACAGTGAAGAATTTTAATGCCAACTTAAAGCATGGGGTTGTAGGTTCACTCTGGGTTGCTGTCATTATCATAACAATAATCACCACATCCACTGGAAAATTAACCCCAG
>JANZLP010000039.1:8329207-8339315 GCA_026930925.1 Chelictinia riocourii | reverse complement strand
AACTGAAGGCCGATCTTGCTAGTAATGTCTGAGGCAATGAAGGCATTCAGGACCTCAGCCCTTTCCATGTCCTGTGTTATCTGGGCTCCTGCTCCACTCATCCATAGGCTGCTTTTTTCCCTTGTCTTCCTCTTGTCACCTTGGTTTTTTGTAGAAGTCCAGCTTTTTTCCTTTGACATCCCTTACCAACCCCAATTCAAGTTGGGCTTTAGCTTTTCTGACTTCATCTCTGGATGCTCAGTGCCTCTATTACTCCGAAGTTACCTGCCCCTTCTGTTAACTCTTCCACCTTCTGCAGGTGTCCTCTTTGTCCTCGAGTTTGTCTAGAAGCTCCTTGTTTATCCACGCAGGCCTCCTGGTACTTTTGACTGACTTCTTGCACGTTGAGGTACTCCAGTCTTGAGCCTGAAGAAAGTAATATTTGAATATTGTTAAACATCCTGTTCCTGGTATCAGCTCAGCTTGGAGGGGGGAGTTTTTCCTTTTTTATCACCTTTATTCCCACAGAATAAATATAGCAAAATTAAAAATACCTGGTTTCCTATACTTTTTTTTTTTTTTTTACCTTGTATAGGATCTTTGACTAGAAATCAGAACTTAATGGTCACACAAACACACGGAAGGTCCCAAACCCCAATTCCTTTAATGCACAATATTGTGACAGAATACTTAGATCAGTAAGTATTAGAAGGATCAGCCTTAGTCTGGATTCAGTTCCCAGACAGAAGTTTTTGGAATAAAAAAAGTCCATTTTCTTGTAAGTTAAGTTTTAATCTGGAAATCACTGAGACTCACACATGTAGAGCCACAATATTACATTCAGAATTACTACATTTCTTCTCAGAATTCTTTTCAAGCATGGTTTTCACTTTAAATAAATTGTGAGTCCCTTCTAATGTTTTCTGTGTGTCACCTTGGACATGAAAACATTTTTGCCATGTAATAATAGAAACATATATAGTACAAAGGATTATAGCTATAGAAGTTGATAGATATTGAAGGTAAAATGGATATTCTGAAATATTTTAACTTCTAGTTCTTCCTTTAAGGTGGTGAGAGAAAACCCTTTGTATAGAGAAGAAAAGATCTTTTATTGTTTAGATCTCAGGTGTGAGAAGCACTCTGAATATATAAAAGCTTATCATGAAAAACAGTGACAGGAAATTTCTGCTGAATTCCAGTGACTGCTGTTTTCAACTTTGTACTTTATAAATATTTATCCAACTCTTTAAGTTCTTGCAGTTTATGAAATTCTTGAGAATTTTCCTGTCATGATATTTCAGTATTCAGCCTTTGTTAGCATGTCCTCTGAATCTTTCAGACTTTAGATAAACAATGTGAGTTTACTGCTTCAATACTAACTACGCTCACATGCTTAAGAAGGCAAAAATAGCAACTTGGTCACATATCTCCCTTTCTTATTAACATTCAAGAAAATCAACATTTGAATAATGTTAAGGCTGTGGCACAAAGTAGCTAAAGTAGGAATCCCTAACAATTTCTATAGCACCTACTGCAGATACACATTATCAGAGGAGAATATTTGCATCTTGTGAAGCTATCCTAAAAAGTTAAAAAGAAATGCTACTTTTAAGTTTTCACTCTTTTAAAAACATAATTTTATAAAATAAATTGATGCTATTCTCTCTTGATAATATTTTTTGCTCTGTTTGAAAAAATGCAAAATGGTAAAATGTTCTTATCGATGGAATAAGCACTCTTCAAAATCATTGCTACAACCAAGCTACTTTGGAGAGGTGCAAGTCTTCCATGAACTCTCTTATCTCAATTTCACTAAATATTTTTCTTGACAACACAATTTTTAAACTCTGGGAACATAAAACCAATCCATATTTCCATTTCTGTACTTATTTTTATGTATTGTCTGTATTTAATTCAGGATATTTCACATTTTAGGCAAGTGGAGCAATAAAAGAAAGACTGCTTTGTACTAAGGGAGGACTTTAGTTTTCCTACCAATTTAGAATAAAATTAGCACAGCATATATGCCTTGAATTAGAAGGCTTGATGCAAGCTTAACTGTAGGCTAAGGTTTCTGCCTTTCCTCTCATCATTAAATGTCAAATGTGCTATGGTACTTATGAATTAAAATTATAGTATATGTAAGTTAAAGTTTTCACTTGGTGAAAAGCAATGAAGTTTGCTAGACTATTGGTTTCTACCTAATTTCATCACACTAATGCTCACTTTAAAGTCACTCGATGAATGTGCAGGATGAGGTGTTTGCTATAAGTTACTGTAGTTTCACTGTGGTCTCATCATTGGTTTAGTGGGGCTGAGAGTTTATACACAGTGCCTGAGCCAAAGCATGAGACATGCAGAAGTGCAGCATAGCAATAAAAGACCACTAAGAAGAATGGACTGGCAATTAGCAAACTAGACAACAAATATTAAAAGGCTGGACATTCTTTCATTTCCACCAGAAAAAAAGAGCTTCAGAATATTCCAGATAATGCTTTGTCATTAAATTATTCTTAGGGCTATTAAGCAAATGTTTTTAAAAGATAACATCAAAGATCTATGACAGAGTTTGGCTCTAAAAAAGTAACTTTGAAGCTTATACTTATAAAACTTTGTGTTAAATCACAAATATGCAATATACAATCTTCAAATATAAAACCACTTCTCAAATCTTAGGTTTTCTTAGGGGATGCCTTGGGAACAACTTGAATGAGTTGTTCTTCTAACACAGCTGAGCAAATACAGTGCAAGATTTTCAACCAACATTTGATTGAATTTGCTTTGACAATACGTGCAACCCTTTAGTGATCTTTCCGCAGGAATGTTTGAAGGATTGAGTTTTACTGGCAAGAGCATTAGCAGAAAGTAAATTTCAAAGATGCAAGTGAATATTTGCAAAGCCAGGGTTTTAGACAAATAGTTGCAAAAGCTTTACCAGTCCTAGAAAATTCTTTCTGCATTCATCTAATGGAAAAAAAAAAAAAAAGTGATAGAGCTGACACTTTAGAAATAAATAACTAGTAAGTTAGTGGTTTAGATGCTCATAACAAATGGTCCATGAACATGTAGTCTGCAGAGAACCATACAAACTAAACAAAATAAAAAGCAAAGCTTGAAAACAGATCATTTGAATGTTTCTAAATATATTCAAGGATATTCTGGTTTGCTTGTTTATTTCTTTGTTGGAAGCTCTTCCACATGCAGACAATAGGCTAAATTTATTGAATAAATCCATTGTTGCAAATTATTCACTAAACCCTAATCAATAATACATTTTGTGGCTTATTCACTTTGACAGATGTCATTATTACTAAAAGTAATGTCTTGCAATAATGTAGTACAACGTGAAACTTCATAAATAGTTGGCCGAACAAAGGTTTGCACTGGGAACGTAGTTAATATTTGACACCGTTAACTCCAAATGACATTTATCATGTATGAGAAAGAATATGATCCAATTGATTCAACATGTCTCTAAACACTCTTGAAGTGCAGAATAGGAAAAAAAAGATTAATAATGCCAAAAAATACATTGAAAAATTAATAGTCATATTTGAAACACATTAGTGCACTTTTGTGGAGATCTAGCAGTGTTCTCAGCTACAGCTGCATATTTAAATACCTCAGATAACTGAAACATCCAGAAAAAATTAAGTATCTGAATATATTCTTTATTGCCAGTTGTCCTTATAGTTGAGAAATACATCTTCTAAGCAATATAATTTTGATGATATACTGTGTTAATACATCTTAAGACCCATGTTGGTTTGGTGATGTACACACACTAATGACAGGCCAGCTGGTGGCAAGAAAAATTCATTTCGTAGCTGTCGTTCTGTTGCTTTGACAGATTATGTAAAAAGAATTATTTATAAAAATAAAATAAATTTAAACTTTCATTTTGAAAATTATATTTTATGCATGTATGTTGAGAAAGAGAGAGAGAGAGATTTCTGAGAGGTTATGAAACACCTAAGAAATGTGCTGTATGTTTTGAAAAACCTTCTCTCAAGCTTTTTTGACTGTCTGTCTAAGGCTAGTTTCTGTTCCATAATACCTGCTCTTTAGGTCCTTTTGCCCTTCAGGGCATCTGGACAACAGATATATTAAAAAGACACAGTTAAATTTTCAAAACTACATTTAAACCCCAAAACCTGACCATAGCAGTGATGGCGAGAGGGAGTTAAGAAAACTAGTTTTGGGGAAAGGCCCATGGAATGGGTCTAATGCCTGTGCTGTGCTATCAGTTTCTCCAAATATTTCATGGGTGGCCTTCAGAACAAAGCTGGTAATTCACTGAAAATGGGGTTCAGGAAACATGGGTGTAACATGATGCAGGTCAGTGCAAAGCTTAGAAGCTTTGCATTTTAAGAATGTGTACTTACTGCTTGAGCGAGGGAGGGATCCAGATGGAGCTAAAATCTCCAAAGGTTTCTTCAGGGAGAGTGTAATAAAAGAGGAACGGCTATCACAGGAGCCGCGGCACATCCCAGGCCGCTTAAGATCCATTTGATCTTAAATGGATCAAAGCAAGAATCATAGTGAAAAGGGCTGACTGGTTGACTGGTTGGTTGAGTGGGTGGGCTTCTTGGTTTGTTGTTTGGGGGTTTTGTTTTTTTCTTTTACTACAAAGTCCTATAGTTGTGGGGCAAGATGAGCTCAAGGAAAGCATTTATTTGGTCAGTCACTTCCTTACAGAGACATCCAGAGGCACCTCAGGTGTTTGTGAAGTGTACATTAGTTCCCCTTTTTCCTTTTAACTGTTACCTTCACACTGATTCCACATGTCTAATGCATTACAAAATTAGCAAACCCCTCCAAATTATATATTAACAGACCCTCTTCTTATCTGCAAGAGGAAGACTATCCCTTCATTTCTTTCCTAGACGTCTCGTGCCAGAGGTACTAGAGAGCATTTCCAGCTTATTTTAATATCTTTGAAGGCACCGTTGCTCTGACAGTGATGCACATTTCTCGTTTTCACTGTGTCATGCAAGGGAATTGACTGTCTGCTTTGTGGTAACATGTAATATTAGATTAGTTTGTCTGTACTTCTTGGGTTCTCTTTCACTTTGATCTCTTTCACAGATCTTTTGTTTTCAATTTTATCTTTAGTCAAGATTCACTTTGTGGTAGCAAGAGTAGAACTTTCTGACATTTTTCCATATATTTCTACTTCTGTCACACACACATAAGCATCCAAGGTACAGGCAAAATTTCTATTTTTGCTCACTCTTATCTCATAAATTGCCACCATAGTCTTACAGAAACCTAAAAAATGAAATATATGAGCAGGATCTGCAAAATATGAAACAAAATACAAACCCCCCAAAATCCGCAACTGATCTTGTTAATTAATGCTAAAATGTAAGACAGGACCTTATTTACAACAGAGCATGGTTTTCTGTCAGTACTTTCATGTGTTTGATCTAACGAAAGGTTGCTATTTGCTATAGACAAATTTATGTCACAATATCTATATTTATATAAAAAGCAATCTCTTCATTATTAGGCCTTTTAATGTACCTGTTGCACAACTGAAAAAGAAAATAATACATGCAGGGAAATACAAATGCAAAAAGCTTACAATATTTAATATTACAATATGGGAATGTTTTAATAACACTGTTCAAGTGACTCTATTGGGTAGATATTCTTCAGCTTCCCAGTCACAATGAGATTTGTCTCAGTCACTTGTCTTCCTTTATCCAGGTTTTCTTTCCAATCTTGTGCTTTACTAATCTTGGGTTGGAATTCTGCAGTTCTCCTACCGTTAGTTCATACTAAATAATAATATGATATAATTTCATTATTTATAAAATAATAATATATATAAATATAAACCATATATAATAGTAATGTTACACTATATCATAATTAACTTAATATTAGTGATGTGTTATATGAAAATATAATATTTAATGCATTCAATACTACTACTACTACTAGTAACTTATGTCATAATTATCCTGATGCTACAGATCACAGCGAACTCAGCTTGCTTTTTGCCTTCAGCAGTCTGTTACAAGTGGTGTACAGTGACAAGACTACAGATATTCCATATTTTAACATTTTAAATATTGGGAAAAAAGGACATCAAAAAGACTGATGCATGACTATCTAACCAACTTATTATTTTACCCGATTACAAGCTATAGAGACTTTCCACCTCTCCATATCATTTTTAAAGATACTTTTAGAAAACTGCTCAAACTACTTTGCTTATCTGAATTCTTTAGGTATTGCTTGCAGTTAAACTTCTTTGGCATTCTCTAGGAAAAGACATAGAGTCATTGTTTTTCTTTCACTTTTGTTTATTGAGTAACTTCTCACTAATCATATGTAAATACATGGATATGTGGAGATACATATACATATGTATATCAATCATCTCAATAACCATGTAGTGCAGAGTTTGCAAAATAATTGCCAATAACTCTGGAACAAAATTATCTGCTAATTTTTTTCTGGATACATTTTCTGCTGGATTAGTTCACTGCAACAGCTCACAGGAAGGTTTGATGGGTGGGAATGATAGCACAAGCTGAATGAAGACAATGAATTAACTGGATGAGGGTGCCCCAGACACCCCTCTTTTAGTGTCTCGGTGTTATTAGATTTTCTTATCCTGTCTCAAGGACACGTAGTCCTGAAGGGATGGAGGGAACGACTCCATAGTGAGACCTACATCCTACTCTCTCCAAAGAGAGCCTAGAGCTTGCTTTAGCTAGGCGTGCCACTTTCAGAGTCCTAAACTTAGATAAACTGAAACTTACTTTAAGCGTCTCCAAATAACATAGAGTTAAAAATAAAAATCTTTCAGACTTCCCAACAAATACAATGGATTTGTATAATAAACATTCTGTAAGGTGTCAGTTACTAAGTCTTCTAATTATCTCTTTTGAATTTTCCTTAAGATTTGTTTTTCTAAGTTGCATTTTATTTTAATATATAACATCATAACATATTACATAACTTAAATCCCCCAAGTTAAAATGAGGAAAGTCAGTCTCTCTTTAAAAGGATAAATAATAAGTGACAGATAACTGTGGAAAAAGGGAAACATGATTTTGTGGATAAAGTTTAAAACTGTTGGGAAAAGAGCAACATTTATTTCCCAGGTAAACTGCTGAGGTTTTGAAGATTCTTGGGTAACATTTCTATAAAAAACTACTGACTTTAAATACCTGAGTTCAAACCTCAAGGGCTTTGTTGCTAAGAATAGGTCCCTCATGAAGTCTGAAGTGCTTCTGGGAAAAGAACAATCTACCTGGTGGCATCCAGTACCCGATAAAATATAGACCTGTATATTCATTTCAGGGTCTTATTTCTGCTTTTTTTCCCTTCTTTTTTTTTGCAATAAATACCAGTTGTTACTGTGTAAAATCCATTTATAAATGACTGGAAGTGAAATTCATGAAAGAAAGCGCAAAGTCTAAGCTGAGCCTTTACATCTAGAGCTGTGTAATTGTAGTCTAGGTCTAGGATATTTTTCAAAAGCTGTGCCTGTCAAGTAATATTAATCAGGTTAAATTATACTTCATTAATATGTAATTTGTTTGTTCATTATCATGGGTTACACTTCCATTTATAAATAATGATCTGGTTTTATTGCGACAATAGATAAATATGAGAGATATAATTTAAATAGTTTTATTAGCAACATTCTACCTAAAGTCTCACAGAAATACATATATTTTTGTACCACCATTTTCTCTCATGCCTTTATTTTCCTTTTGTGCTTGTATTGGGATATGCTTCAACCGTATTCGATACATGTTAAACATTGGAGAAAATTAAACATGCATTTGGAAAGATGTATTATTTTTAAACACTATTTATTTTTATGCTAGTACTTTCACATCTGAAGACAAATGCTATAGTCCACGAATGCTCTGAATATGACAATTTCTGCTGCTACCATTACAGAAGACTTACTGTTTAGCTCTTCAGACAAAAACATTGCTTCAGTTCTTTTAATTTGTTGTCTGTAGTTTAATGAGTTGGCCCTTATTTTCAGGCTATTCCTGTGAAGGGGTTAAAGTGATAGCACTCAAATAATTAACCTCAAATGGTGTGTTAAAATGCTTTTCAGATTAAGATTCCTGAAAGTTAAGAAATAAGAGATTAAACATATCTTTAGCATTTTGAAGACAGGAGTCAACGTTATGTGTAGTATATGCTTTACCAGTAATTAAAGATTCAACAACTACAGCTAAAGAGCCAAAAAATTAAGCTTGTCTATGCTACGTTTCATTTCAAAATTAGATAGGGTGACAGCCAATGTTTCATTGACGAATAATGCTGACAAAGGAAAATCACTTTCTTAGTTATATTTAACAATCATGCACAGATGACCTGTGCTTGGGAAACCTGCAGACCCTCAGGATGTGTAGGTCTGCATTCCTTCCATCCGTGCTCCAAAGCTTGGTGGAAATCACCGGAGAGCTACAGCTGGCGTAGGAGGAAGAGTGGAGTCCAGAAACGTTGTGTCCCACCGCAGACTGGCCGGCAGGATCAGAGAGGTGGCAAGCGGGAAAGCAGGAACATCACGCGCTGGTTACAGAGCTCCCAGCTGCTGCAGATCAGGCATATGGCATTGCTTTGTAATTATTTGTATTTCTTTAGTGCCTAAAGACTCCAGCTGGGATCAATGCACCACTGTGTAATCTCTTACTGTGTAAAAGATGGGCCTTATTCCAAAAAGTTTAGGATCTGAAGAGACAAGGCAGAGAGATAAAAAGAATCGTTTTCAAGAAGAGAAAGAGAAGACATGGTTGGTATGAATTATGCCAATCTTAGGTTTTTAAAAAATATATTTTTGGAGACTTTTAAAAAATAATTAATTTGGGGGATGAAAGACAGGGAGAGAGATGCAGGCAGAAACATCTAAATGGGAAGACCAAAAAAGGAAAAAGACATTGAAACAGGATACAAAGGAAGGGAAGAGAGGATAAAAGGAAATAGAAGACAGGAATATGGATAAAAGAGAGTTCATTCACAGACTTTTAGTAAGTAGTGAAATAAGACAGTACCCACTTTTGGCTAATCTTTAATAAAGTAGCTGATCTTCACTGCTGAATGTAGTAAATGCATCTAGACATACCTAAAACAAGCTCTTGGTTCCACGTGGTTTACTTATCCTGATGACATTACTAGATAGCTTAGTCCAGCATAATTGTCTACAACAGTGATGATAGTGAAAAATTATTGGAAATACTCATGTTTTCCTGTTTTGATACTAAGATCTACTAGGTATATGAAGTCACAGCCAACTAGCAAACGGGCTGAGTAGCTCAGGGTATTACTTGCATTTTAAGTAGATTACTCATTATAATAGATAACTATGTCTTTAAGTCTCAGCCTGTGCCTGGCTGTTGCTTTGGGTGACAGTGTTCTTGTGTTGCCTGCCATGCCCTTTCTGCCCACTCCTCATCTCGGAGTGAGCTGGACCAGAACAGATGCACAGATGCCAGCAGCAGTAAATTCATGCCGCGTCTGCTTAAATCTTCAGTTATCTGCGTATTATCCGTTGATACGCTTGAGGGCAGGGCTGCCATTCAGGAGGGCTGAGGCGCAGGCTGGAATGGGCTGACAGAAGCCTTGTGAAATTCAAGGAGGACAAATGCGAAGTCCTGTACCTGGGAGGACTGACCCGGAGCAGCAGCTCTGCAGGAAAGGCCCCGTGGGTCCTGGTGGGCAGGGAGCCGAGCGTGAGCCGGCGGAGACCAGCGCTGCCCCAGGCTGGACGAACAGGAGCACAGGCAGCAGATTGAGGGATGTGATTATCCCCCTCCTTTGCTCAGTTGTTAGACCGCATCTGGAGGATTGGGTCCCCTGCTACAAAAAAAGCCATCGATTAAAGTGGTGTGAGTTCAGCAAAGGGCCACCAAGGATGGTCCAAGGGTCTGAGCCCTTTCCCCGTGGAGACACTGAGGGAATTGGGCTTGTTCAGCCTGGAGAGGAGAAAGCTTTGGAGGGACACAGCCCTACAGTACCCATGAGGAGGTCATGAAGAAGACAGAGACGGGCTTTTCAGTGATGCATGGTAGGAGTAAGAGAGATGTAAGCTGGAACACGAGAGGTTTTGACTGGATATAAGGAGGTCAAGCACTGAAACAGGTTG
>JANZLP010000039.1:8299158-8309294 GCA_026930925.1 Chelictinia riocourii | reverse complement strand
ATTATAATACATATTGAACATTGGTGTTAATACATTTTAATTCTATGATTATATAAATTAAACAAACATGTTATCACATACAGCTATTAACTAGCGGAATTAATGCTAATTATAGCTTTTGGTTCATAAACATGTCAAAAAACAAATTTAAAAAAAACAGAAACAAACCACACACCACAAAAACCCCAACACAAAGAAAGCCCACAGAGACAAGGGTACAGAACTTGCTCTAATACATGAGAAGAAAAACCCAAACCATTTTGTAGTGGGAGAGGACATTTAAAAATGCTGCTGTGCGCACAACCAGAAGACTACCGTGTCGATTTTTTGTCTGAATTTCAAGGGGTTTTCTGTATATTTACCTTGTCTTTGATTTTGTCAGCTCTGGTGTCCAAAAGCTGAACCTTGCTTTGCTCCTGGTTGTATTTGCGACCTCCCGCTCCTGAGGTTACAGCTTTCACTTGTCCTGCGGGTGTTGCAACGCTAGTGGAGAGTACAGATGTGCTGATACCAGGTCCTGCGGCGGTACTGTTCCCATTCAGCGATCCATTTATACCTTGAGATGACAGACATACCAAGTGACACTTAGAACTGAACTAGCAAATACTTTTCTTTGAGATATTCCAGTCCCTCTGACCTAGCTTCCACAGACACGTAACGAGATACTAGACTACTTACAGGTTACTCCCAACATATACTAAAAATTTGCCATCCGATAGTCACTTTGATTTGCTCATGGAGTTAGGTCAATTAAAACATGCAGAGCAGCCACGATTTAAAGGGCAAACACGTTCAACACCGTAAGGAGGTGAAAAAAAAGAAAAACAAAAACCTGAAGTTGTCCATTTTTAAGCCCAAACTATCCTTGAATTTGATCAGGAGCAGAAAAAGATGATTTTGAAAAAAGGCAACAGAAAATATACATTCCAGTAATTATCTCACAAAATAATTCATTGAGAATTTTGAAGTATCAATCAGCTCCAGAGAAAACCACATGAGGCCCACCCAAAGTATTTTATGAGTTTTGCGATGTGTGTGTGTGTGTGTGAAGTTGTGGGAATACTATTTGAACTAACACCCACGTTCAAGCTTGCTTACTTATCTGTCAAGGTAACTGTTGTCTTCTAAGAAAATACCCTTACCCACACAAACGTGCTGCTATGCAATCCCAGGACTACTGTCAGACTGATTCCAAAACACACATCAGGTCCTAAAATCTACCAAAACTCTTTAAAAAAAAAAAAAAAACAACACCCACCCCAAAAACCCCAGCTCTGTTTGTACATCACAGAATCACAGAACAGAATATCCTGAGTTGGAAGGGATCCAGAAGGGTCAAGTCCAATTCCCGACTCCATACAAGGCCACTTAAACCACAGATCCAAGAGCACTGACTGCCCAAATGCTTCCTGAACACAAGACGGGCTTGGGGCCACAACCGCTCCCCCGGAGAGCTTCCCAACACCGATACAGCTTCCAGCCACCCCTCGCACCCTGTTACTGGGCACCCGCGAGGAGCCAGCACCTCCCTCTCCGCCCCCGGCCTGAGGAAGCTCAGTCGGCTGCGCGGCCACCCCTCGGCCTCCCCGAGCCGAACACGCCTTGCGCCAAGCAAACGGATCCCATTCTCTTTGAGGTGATAGATGCCAAGTTCTCCATGTGAATTTGAAGTATGGGCCAACCAAATTACTGAAATTCGGGCCACGGTTACTTTCTGGGGGCGTGGGGGGCAATGGGAGGTACGGTGGTAACTAGAGATGCATTACATTCTGCACGGACACTGGCTTTGCCATCTGTTTCCCTTGCATTTTACAGAGCGTGCAGCAGCTGGATCACTGCTTGGAAGAGGCCAGAGAAATGCATGGGCTGCCCACCGCTGCCAGCGTCCCCACTGGCTCCTCTAGCCCCGGCAGCCTTGCTGCTCTCTGCCTTCCAGTGTCTGCTAGTGTTTTCCCACCCTTCCCTTCACTGAGTTGCCATAAAAACACCCTCCAGCCACAGACGGGGAGAGAAACAGGCAGCAGCTACGCGGCCGAGAGGAGCTGTGCCGTCTCCGACGGTGTGAAGCGCTCGCTCCCTTCTCCCGTTCTGCGGACGTACAGCACTAACGGAGACCAAGGTGAGTGGCTGGAGGTGATCTAGTGCCCGGATTGCACAGCTTAAGCTCCGTTATTTCCCCGCCTCCATTTAAAAAGTGGGTTGCAATCGTAAGAGTATTTAAATGTACTTCAGGTTCCTTTTTAGCCTCTGTGTTTTCATTAATTATGTTAGGCGGTCTGACTCACGCTCTTATGTAAGAACTGAGCTGTAACAAAGCTGCACACCATAATTATTTAGTGCAGAGCTGTAAGGGTCATTGGTGTTTTCATTAAAACGTAACGCTTTCTGTCCCAGAGGGGATGGTTTGAACTTAATAGGGATGTGCAGCTTTAAATTTTGTCTCTGCTCTGATGGCAGGGGTTGTTCTCATCAAATTAGGTGGATTCTTGAGTAGGATCTGGGGAAAATCGGGCCATTCACAAAATTCTTTTGTGCTCACGAGAAATTGCTGCTTCCCACAATTATCCCAGTAGTTTTGTTTGCAAAAGATGTTGCATGACAGAAACATGAATTCTTTTCTGGTCTAAACCGATTGATGTCTTTGGTTCATATTCAGAATTGAAATGTTATCTCCAGATTGATGTAGGAACCTGCAGCCTGTGGCTGTATCCACACACCGTGATCTGTCACATCTTCTGCAATGAATAGCCTGGAGGTGGGAGCGGAAAGGGCAGGATTCATGGCAGGTCTTGCTTCTTGGAAACAGCCTTTAATCCCCCCAACTAAAATTCATGTTTTAAAACAGGATTTGCATATTGACAGCAGGGGTAGGATTAGCGCTATGGCAAGAAAAGCCATGTTGGTAGTACAACAAAGACTCCAGCCTGTGTGATTTTTGAAGGAGCTGAATTTTCTGTTAAACGTTAAAAAAAAAAAAGTGCACTAGTCTAGATGTTGCACCTTGTTTATGCAGTGTTATTTTTCTGGGACCTTAAGTCTACAGGATGAATTATTGGAATATATTTGAATATTTGGAGTTATTTGAATATATAAATGCTGGGCTAAAGCCAGAAATACTAAGTCCCTTGTTCAAACACTCCTTTCCCAGAAGGCCAATCTGCCACATCCCTGCATAGCATACATGCA
Organism: Chelictinia riocourii; assembly: GCA_026930925.1. NCBI lineage: Eukaryota > Metazoa > Chordata > Aves > Accipitriformes > Accipitridae > Chelictinia > Chelictinia riocourii. The sequence goes on along the minus strand of JANZLP010000039.1, from coordinate 8,306,108 downwards.
GGCTGATTTGACTCCAAAACAGAGGTAGCACATGATGTTTTTCACTCTTCCCCACAAAAATGTACAACAGAAGATGCCAGAAACCTTTTATTACTAATCAAGAACAGCTTTTCTTAATCGTAAGATTTTAATAGATGTAGTTTAAAATAATCTCCCAGCCAAAAAACAAGTGAATATCTAAGCCCATACTAGTAAGAAAATTAGACCAGTGGTTTTGGTTTAAAATCAATTCCTCCCTTTGTAGTTACTTACAATAAAAGTTGAATTTAATAATAACTAGTAATTTCTTCACCTGAATATGGTGTTTCTTATTTAAAATTCACTCATAAATCAGAGAAACTAAAAGTTACTATTTCTAAGTATTTCATTTCTACATACCACAACTACATTGGAAAAGAAACGTGTGAGATTTTGCTTATACAGGAAAGCCACTAATACATAATCTTTTTACTTAAATGTTGTGTCCTTTGGAATGTAGAATAATGACACATTGCCTTTGCAAGTGCTGGGACTCAGCTGAATGAAAATATTTCTGTAAAACACACATACACACAAACATTAATCATGTAGTTGAGTGAAATGTAGATTACCAACAAAATGAATATGGGTAAGATGAACTAACTATTCAAAACAAGTAAAAGAAAAGAAAGAACAAAAAAGTATCTGGTGATACTGGGTGGCTCATGAGACAGCTAAAGGCTTTGAATGTTGCAGCTCTTAACTAGTGGAATTTTAAACTTGAACCTGATTACTCTTAATAAAAAATTTATTATAATTTCATTACTTCCTCAAAGAGACTAAATAGGTTCCCTTCCAGTAAACTTACTGGACTTCCAATAAACAAATAGTCTTCAGAATTACCATTCTTCCTGGCAGGCTTAATAGATTTATGAATGCATAAATCTAGGTTTCGCTGTTAATCCCTCAAATAGTTCTTCTTGAATCACAGTCAGGAATATTGGTAAGGCAAAGTGAAAAAAAATATTAATGAGGGATATTGGTAGAATACAGTTTTCTTGGATTATCAATCTGAAACATTTCATTATGAGTAGATCATCCAAACAAATCCCATAAAAGAAAATAATTCCAAAACTCAAAACCACTAAAATTTAGGGTCTAGATAAAACTAAGGCATTCTATTTCAAAAAACAGAAATAGAAAAACAAGAGCAAATCAATCCTGTGAACAGTTTGTGGCTCACAGAGAAGGAAATATTCATTAAATCATTTAACCCAAATTCACATTTTGTATGTCCCTTGCCATGCTAAGACAACTGTCATGTAAGCTACAGTAAGATGTACATCAGTTACCCTCCTGCAACGTGGCCTGGATGTCTTTGTCCCTGACTTTGATCTTCCTTTTCAGTCTAGGCACCTTTATTTTCTTACCACAGAACAGAAGGTGGGTGAAGGAGAAAAATTTATTATATGCCAACATAAGCTAGGGGTGCACCGGGATATTTGTGACATCTAGACTTAGGAACTAGGAAATACTTCTAAATCACAGCACCATCTCAGGAAAAAGCCTCAGAAATATTTAAGAATGAAAGAACTGCTGAGTTTAAAAAATGAAACAGAAAAAAATCCAGGGTTCAGACTCAGAATTCTGGAAAATCCATGATATGTAGCACTTAGAGTGGCTCCCATCACTAATGCCATGCTACAGAGACAGAAAAGTTCAGAGAATGTGCAGATTAAGATATCACAGAAAAACATTCATAGACCTAGTCTCCCAATAAATATGTCTCAGTTATAATGGTTATTAGGGGCTGACAAGGTAATTTTAAGAATTTTAGCTGACTAGGGTTCATTTGAATGTAGAAAGAAGAACATCTCTAAAAATATGTCTATGAGGTTTTCAGCTATGAGGATGTTAATCTCAAAGAAGCAGCTGATATTCAAAGCAGTGAATGGACATTCATTAGTAAATTCTTAGAAGCTCCAGTGAAGTATTGGAAAACCCAGAGTGGTGACAAGGTCTAGACTGGTTCTGCATACTTTTACCTTTCTCATCACGCCAAATTTGGAAAAAACCAACAACCTCAAACATATTTGCAACCCACTTTCTCAGGGTGGCTCTCTTTAAAATGACAATGAATAAACAAACAGACCTTGCTGCTATGGAACCCTTTGCACTGCTGGGCAGCAGGAATTTAAAATCTTCCTCCTTTCCCTGAGTTGCATAGTATCTGCATCACTGTACTTCCAAATTTGGTCACTTATTTCTTGATCTGTCCTTGATTTAGTTAAACTGGAAAGTCATAAGTGTTCCCTAAGCCTTTATTAATTGTAACATAATTACTCAAGAGTATTTATTTATTGGGCTGTAACTGATTCTGACCTTGAAATAATGCTGTCTGAAGGAAATACCATAAAATACATGCAGCACTTTGGGGTTTATGTATTCTTTTAACATAGTTTTCTCCTAATGTCTGGATTGAAACCCACACAGCACATTCTTTCAAGACATTTCAAAAAGTTTTTGTGGCTTTTGCCAGCCATATCATTCCTATTCCAGACATGTCATTGACATGCATGTTGGTTTAAGTTCACATCTTCTTGGTAAATTAGCTAAAGAGTATGATTAACAAATCACTTTCTGTAGCTATACATTTGCCTGTTACAAAAGAGAAAGATCAAGTTAAAACTTCGCTTTATTACTACTGTAACAAAATCATCTGTGTCCCCATTGGATTTATATCTATCATGTTGGCTTTTTGATAAGCTTGTTCAGATTTAAGAAACCTTGTTTCTTTTTCTCTAGTCTCCTGAAGGACAGAACAAAACATTTTTCTTTTGAAGAACTAGGTGAATTAAGTATCTTAAGTGTTAGAAAACTAAGGCATAGACACTTTGATAGTGCTACTCCTGTGTGTGTAGTACATACGTTGTGAAAGCAAGTAGCCACTTCGGAACATGATAATAGAGTCCTTTATCTTGTCATTATTTTAGGTTAGTGTTCATTAAATGAGTTAAAAGAGAGCAATCCCACATGTAATCTAACAATCTAACATTGAAAGGTTTTCTTTTTATCATAAGGAAGAGATTTTTGGTGAGAGGATGCATACAGTATGAAAGGTCATTTTTCTGCATCTCTGTAGTGCAAAACTGTATTTTGCCTGCATAGTACAAAGACTGGTGTCGACATCTTTGTTTATTCTAGCCAAAGATTGACTTTGCAAACTCTGACTCTGAATCCGTTCTAGAATCTAGGCCATGCTTTTCCCTTTTTTAATGTCACTATCTGAAATTCAGCATTTTAGAAAGATTCATGGAAAAAAAAAATGCTTTCTTTGTGAGAAAGCAGGATTGTGCAAGTCAACTGTCTTCTTATTGGCTTCAACATTATTAACTTGTGGGGCTGTAGATAGGAATGTGTCATGGTTTAACCCCAGCCAGCAACTCAGCACCAGGCAGCCGCTCACTCACTCCCCCCCACCCAGGGGATGGAGGAGAGAATCAGGAAAAAAAATTAAAACTCATGGGTTGAGATAAGAACGGTTTAATAGAACAGAAAGGAAGCATCTAATAATGATAATAACAATAATAAAAAAAAGGTTTGGAATATACAGAACAAAAGTGATGCACAATGCAATTGCTCACTCGTTGACCAATGCCCAGTTAGTTCCTGAGCAGCAAATCCTCCCAGGCCAACTCCCCCCCAGTTTCTATACTGGGCATGACGTCCCATGGTATGGAATACCCCGTTGGCCAGTTGGGGTCAGCTGCATCTCAGATCTCTTTCATGGGTTTTAGTTGCATGTCTGCAAAATCGGGATAATGGGCAGCTGTGAAGACACGTTAATTAAATACCTGTGAAGCACACCGTACCAGTGGTAAAGTGGCAGTGTAAGATGCAGAACAGAAAGGGCAGAAGTGAAAAGGAGGCTTGCATGTAACGAGGATGAGTCAGAGTCAACACAGAAACAAAAATCAAAAAAGGACAAAGAGATGTATGCACTTAGAGATGGCCACAAGCAGCAAACATCAGACCTTGGTTTCAAAGGCCATGGAGTTTAGCTTGCTGTGCCATACTTTGCTAGCCTGGGTACAATCTTACTCATGCAAGCTGTGTCTGTGTTGCTGGGACTAGACCTTGGTTTGCCAACATTATGAAAGTATTTTTAAAAAACAAGAGACCTTTAAAATCTCTGTCCAGTGCCTCACTATCTGCAGTGAATTTGTCTCAGTGACACTGTATTTAACTTTATTTGTTACAAATCTGCAGTTGCAAATTCGTTTCGAAGATAACTTTTTTGCTTGAGGAATGGTATCTTTTTTCAGTGTTGAATATTCCATTCCCCAGGGTAACTTGACTGGTAGGTGGCCTACCTGGAACAGTAACCCTGAAAGGAATTAAGGAGACAAAATACAAATCAGTTCACTTCAGTGCAATGTGTACATGTTATGTTATATTCTGTTGTGCATTACAGCACATCCTGCTTTTCTACTAACATTCTACTGCAGTAAGTGAAATCTCCATTGGAAGGACTCATTATACACATAGCAGAATTTGTGTTAGGTTTCTTCAAAGTCAGCAAGAGGTGCTGAATTTGTTGTACTTATGTATATATTAGAGTGGAAAAAATAGAATTTATTTTGAATAAAAATTTGTAATCTTACAGTTGAAATGCATACTATATACTGCCAGTATATATGGAGAAATACAGAGGAAGTCTGACAGTCTTGCTGGGTAGGTACAGAAGTCGTCTAGATCATTGCCAGTGCTGAGATAAGTGAGGTCAGACTACTGCAGGAAGAGGATGCGAAAAATAGAAAAGGCGATGGAATTTTATAAATTGTCCCATGTTGGTGTTTAAAGCATAGAAAATAACAAACCAATTCAGAACAGTGTTAATGTTTAAAAAGACTCAGAATTATTGTACTTGATTGCCCACTTAAAATTTTTGAGGTGTACATGCCATAATTTGCAACCAAGTAACCTTGAAAAGATCTCAATTCACTTTCCTTAGTACTGTCACTAAACATATTCACATGCCTATTTATAAATTGTATTAATTATTTTCAAATTTTAAAACTACTGTGTTTTCCTAAATGTCCCTGATGTATTTAAAGCAGAAACAAAGGTTGGGATTTTTGTTTGTTTGTTACTTGTCTCATCTTGTGAATTCTCATCACTCTTACATTCATTCAGTTGTTTGGTGAATAGCTCATTAATATGATTTCTATCAGCGTATTAAAGGCACATGGCAAGAGCACAGTTATGTAACAGTTTGAAAAGACAGCTATAAATAACCTACTTTAATAACCATAAATTTACATTAGAAAGGTAGATAAACTCTGAAGTGAAAAATGTTTATTTTTATCTCATGTTACTGTTTCAATAATCTCTGTGTTATCAGATTCATCCTGAATAATTTAGTAAGGTCTTGGAGTTTTAGACCATCTGGAAAAGTCAATACATAAAAACTGCTGAAGACTCCTAGCAGTAGTTTGTAACTATGGTGCACGGATCTATAGGCCAATTTGAAGTAGCCTACAAAAGCAAGGCCTGGAAGGGTTGGTTAAATATCACGATAAAGGTGTCTGCAGTTCTACTTGAATATCCTTAAAAGTCCAAAATCAAAAACATTTGAAAGCCACTGATTACAAGTGTAGTAACAAATACTATATTTCTCCATGAGACTACGTAACATTCAGGTTTTTGTAACTCAGAGATCTTGCATCCAGCAGCAGGTTCAACAAGTCCATTCCCTTGTTCCACCAATGCCATGGCCAGTCATTTATCTCAAATAAAGCTGAGTGCCTGTGTTGTGTTGTTCCCCATGGGTTTTCCTGGGGTGACTGCCACATTTTCCTTAGAATATATAAATACGTGGTTTGGGTTGGTTGTTTTGAGGTTGGTTGATTTGTTTGTTTGTTTTCCAGAAGAAAAAGCTGCTTTTGAGTAAGATAGCTGTACGGACAACATCCTGGTGTGCAGACAGGTTGTCCACAGAGGTTTTGCAGTCACTGGGTAGAGCCCTGAGCGACCTGGTCTCATCTGAGAGCTGGCCCTGCTTTGAGCAGGAAGTTGGACCAAGGACCTACTGAAGTCTCTTCCCACCTGAAGTATCCTATGTTGCTACAAAAAGGCATCGAAGATACGTGGCCAGCTTTCATTTCGCTCCTTTCCCTCCATTCACGTATCCCTAGAATGTTTTGCTGTTTACTTTTTGTACTTATAATGTTTTCTGAGGCTTTAGAGCCCATTCACATCAGATTTGCTTGTGTTTCTATAGAAACATAAGGGATTCCAATTTTCTTTTTTTTTTTTTAAAAGAATGGGACAGAAAACCTCATGGAAATTCTTGATTCCAGCAAGTCTTCTGCAAGACTCTCAGTAACTTGACTTTTCTGAAGAAATCTCCACAGCTGGTAAAATACTGGTACAGACAAATCTAGAGGCAGGTTGTGTCTCATCTCCATGATTACATCCATGTTGCTTTTTAAAAGAACAGGCTAAAACTTCCACCAAAAATTGCTGGGAAATTTGTTTACCAATTGACTTGAAAAGTTCAATGGAAAAATGGAATAGCAGGCTTCTGTGCATTTAGTCTCCCTGCATTTTCCTACCCTTTCAATTTTCAGACTGAAAGAGCAAATTCTTGGTTATTACAGAATTTGATACTGCTAGGAAGGAACACCTACAACTGAAATACAGCATCAGAACCAGGCAACTACATAAACACTTATCAGAAATCCTTGTACTTTAACCGCCTCACCCTGCATTTAGGGGACAAAAGATTCAAGAAGCTATTCTGTTTGTTTGCCATTTATTGGAAAATGAATACAGCCTTCTCATAATGTTGGTGATTTGCTGAAGTCCCTGTGAAGCACAGAAGCCTGCCGTCCAGTTCGCATGCCTGCGAGCGATCCCATCCTACCCAGGGTATGTGCTCGGCCAGCCAGCCCTAGTGCTGGAGAGCCCACCCAGACCCTGTGCTCTAA
>JANZLP010000039.1:8068156-8079042 GCA_026930925.1 Chelictinia riocourii | reverse complement strand
GTCTTTGCCTCTCTGCTCCTGGAAACATGTTTGAAGTTTACCTGTGTACGTAGATGGGGAAATCTTTCAAGGGGCAACCAGCCAGTCCTTCAACTCTATGTGCAGCTCTGGTCGCAACAGGAGTGTCTATAGAGGGGTGTGGTGTCTCCCTCAAAAGGGATATAGAGCAGTTGTGAAGAGTACAGAAACAAGCAAAATAAAGAGCTTCCATAGAAGAAACAACCAAAGTGAAAATTGTTCTTTACGGGAAAGAGATGCTGCGAGGGGTATGATATAGGTCTATAAAACTGTAGGCACAGAGAAGGTAAATAAGTAATGATTGCTCATCATCTTTCCTGTCACATGAGTTAGAGGCATCTTTTTAAACAAGTAGATGTCATTGTTCATACAGATTTAAAAAGCAACAGGAGAAATATATGGAAGAAAAATCCATCTCGGCCTAAAAAAATACAAAATCACTCCATCTAGCCCAGGGAGTCCAGAAGCTGTGTATTTGCTCTCAGATATCCTGGGGAACTGCGCGGCTGATTTATCCCTTTCTCTGGGCATGTGCTCCTGTCCAGTGTCAGAAACAGATTACTGGGGTACATGTACATTTGGTCTGACCTAATGTAGGATTGCTTCAATGAAAATGAAAGCGATATACATTTTTTTCTGTGAAATATCTAGCCTAATTTATGAGCTTTTCCTTCTAGTTTCTCTTTCTTCCATTTAAGGAGATCTCGCTAAATGAATTGCAATGAATAATATGAATAACATGTAATACATATATAACTATCTCTCAAATAAATCTAAAGATAGACACATTTTTCTTGTAAATATTACCGGCTGCATTCCTTCTGTCCCACACCGTTCTCCTGGCTGAACCTTTCCAAGGAAATTCCCTGGCAAGCCACAGCTTGTGTTGTTCAGCCCTTCAACCACCGTCAGGGCCTGGAAGGGCTGTTACTCTGTAATGTTGTATTTGTGACTCCAGTGGATTGTTCCTGATGCTTCTGCGTGCTCCCTCCTGCACGGAACTGCCCCGTACCCCCATGCAGAGCTGTTGCAGTTTCAGACTATCCATTTGCACGAGGGATTTCATGTAAACCCTACCCGCTCCCCACGAACCCTCATGGGATGCTTAGTAAGTACTCCACTTATTTGGCACGTTATGTCAGAAACTAGAGAGAATCCTCACTCTTTTCATTTACTGGATAAATCCAGTTGACATACAAGCACGGAGGCGCGAGAGAGGGAAGTGGTCCATTGCTGGGCAAAGGGACCAGGTGAGCACAGCTGAGTACTCGTGCAGAACTGCTCCCGAGTTACCTATATTTACTATTTCTCTTTCTAAAGAAAAAGGCAGAAATTGCTGTTCTGTACTCAAGTCAGACCAAACTCCTTGGGTGACTCAAAAGGATAATCAGGATATTTTCACATAAGTAGACTACAAGAACTTCAGTTAGTTTTTAGTAAAGAAGACACAAAAGAAACAAGCTTCATTTTGCTCTCCCTCGTTTCTATGCTATAGAAGTGATTCCTGAACATCAGTCAGCACAGGCAAAATTTCTCGGAGGATTTTGGATTAAGCTTAGAGAAAGATCAGAGGTAAAGTCGAATTTTTGTAATGTGCATTTAGCTTAGTTTGTTGTCTTTGCACAGACAACCAGTAGGCTTGTGACCTTTCAGGTAGTAGGTGCAAAAAAATAAAAAAAAAATAAAAATTTATCGTTATGTTTATGCTGACTGTAGTTCTTGCTATTGCTTTGTCTCTCCGGAGGTCTGGAAATGTGATTTATTTTCTTTCCAGTGTCAATACTGATCACAGCAGGCAGGCATCTCCTTCACAAAAGCCACCCCTCAGCTGGCACTAATCACTCTCCTCATTGGCAAAGTCGGCCCAAAGGCCAAGGATTGAATGGAAATGAAGCCCCAACCTCTGTCTGGTCACTCCTGGTCAGGGCTGAGGTATACAGAAGGATTATTACCTCAGCTGCATGGTACTTGTTCTGTGGATAAATTGAGAATTTCAATCTTCTGGGCTGTCAATCCAAAAACTTTTATGGGCACTATATCCTTTCAAAAATAAAGGGAAGAAAGAAAGAAAAGAGAGAAAAAGGAAGAGAAAGTATTTATTGACTGTGCTTTCACTAGCAGTAAAACCGTTCTAGCTGTACATCTCTGTCATGATCTATTTGCTTTTAGCTATAAAAGATACAGTAGTGGAACTATATGTAATGATATATTGTAAACTGTTGCAATTTCAGCTTTGCATTTTCAGACACTATATAATTATCTCCCAGTGTATCTGCCATTGAAGCTCAGTATGTATACTTGTTGTTAAAGAAACATGGTTTTGCTCACATTCAAAATAGCTGGAAAAATAAGCACAAATGCAAAAATGGTCTGTACACACATTTGAAACAAGGTATTCTTTCTCTCCTGCAGTCTTTAAGGTCGATCACTGCAATAATTATATTGTTTAGTTTTATTACACCATACCTTTTAATGTGTATGTGGGCTCAACATAAAATTACCACAAGTGAAAAAGGTAAGAAATTGTATGCACATGCACAGTTTAACCCTGTCTGATAAAATAAATAATAAAAGAAGAGATTTCAAAATAGACCTAAGTATTCTTTTACACATGTTGTGAGAATTCAAAATACAGTATTGTGTGGTTCTCAAGTGTAGACTTTAGTATAAAGTTGCAGATCCTGTTCCAAAATAAAATGAAAACAAGCTGGTCAATTAAATGCTGAGAGAAATGTCACAGGAAGAGGAAACTACCTTCTTGCTCTCTGTAGACTTTCCAAATTTAAACACTCTTTTAATGATATTAAAAAAAAAGAAGGAAAAAATTTTCAGGTAAGGAAGCAGTTACTGGAATGCTATGAGAATGATCCAATCTAAGGAAGAAAAAGTAGCTGCTCATTTGGAATCCTGCACTGGCCACCAGCAAAGTACCTAAATCATGAGTTCACGAACAAGAAAAGTCAAACTGATATCAAGGGCAGTACTTAGGCCTAGCGGCACGGAGCTTTCTGCAGAAATAGACCTGGCAGCAATAAAACTATGAGGAGAAATGAAGAGTTTACATCAAACAAATGAACCACTTGCAAAGAAATGAAGTATAATTAAATGTTTAGAAAAAACTAGATTTTTTTACTTTTTTAACAAGCTCATATATTTACTGTAATCAGTCTGCCTAACAGGCAGTTTATATTGTCTCACAGAGCCATATTCTGCTAATTATAAACCTGTGTTTTTCTGAGAAGTCACAATGAATTCAGATAAAACACCATTTTGAAGGATATGTTCTACTTGACGCTATCTTTCATAGACTATAGAAAATATTCCTACCTTCAGATGAAGAATTTCAACTGTAATAAAAAACAAGTTTATATTTGAGACTCTTCTGTATGCTTCAGTTTCTGTCTCCCTGAAGCCTCATTTATGTTCTGATTTTCCAGGCAGATGGCATGGCAATTCATATCAATTTTTTATTGAATAGACCTTAGCTGCCACATTGTATAGGCACCTCTGTGTTACTAGTCATCATGTGGACGTTTTAATTTGGCAGAAGACATAAAATAACTGTTTACCTTTTTCTATTGCCCATTTCATGACCCCTGAACAAGGAACTTTTTGGCTGTATTAAATTCATCAATATTCTTGCCATTCAGTGGTTAGAATTCAGGTCAAATCAGACACAAAAACACAAATAAATTCCAGAGTTTAGCCAGCATCAAAATGGATTGCTATGTAGATAACAAGAAGATGCAAAATTAGAGCAGTTATTGGAAATATATACAATCATCTACTCCAAGGTTTGAAATGACTTTTAAATAATAAAAATTAGAAGAAGAATCTGTTACTTTTTATCAAGAAAGTAATAATGAACTAATCAAGCCTTAAATCTAATTCAGTGTGGCTATTCTAGTTAAAATATTTATTATTCTCTTGTCTTCGAGAAATCTAATTTGCATATCCACTACACTCTTGCTGTAAAAAAGCAAATAAATTATCTGTTTTAAACAAGGTATCATGACAGTGACTCATTTTTTAATTGTTGTTTTCATAATGATTATCTTCATTGACGAGACAACAAAGGACTCCTTCTTAGAGTCTGGATTGGGGTATTGTTAGTTAAATATTTGTCTGCTGTGTATTGACAAGGTTAGGGAATACAGTCTTCCTACTGCTCTATGTTGGAGCCTGTGTTTTCACTTTTCAAGACCTCTGTTATCATACTAGGCCTGTCTTTCTCTGGGCTTACACCAGCCTGTTAGAGTCCCAAAACCATGGTAGTAGTAAAGATGGACATTATGTTGGAAGGGACCTTTTGAGATCTAGTCCTACCCATTGCTCAAGCAGGATCTGCTAGAGCAGGCTGTCCAGGATAGTGACCCATCAGGCTTTGAATATCCCTGAGGACGGAGGCTCCACAAACTTTCTCTGCAACACACCAATGTTTTATCACCATCACAGTAAAACAGTGTTTTCTTCAGTTCAGATGGGATTTCTGAAGTTTTAATTTCTGCCCATTGCCTCTTGTCCTGCCACCAGGCACTACTGAGAAGACCCTGGCTCCCTGTTTTTCATACTCTCCCATAAGATATTTATATACATTGATAAGAACCCCCTAAGCCTCCTCTGCTCAAGGCCCAACAGTTCCAGCTCTCTCAGCTTCTCCTCCTATTAACGATTCTCCAAACCCTTGTTCACCATACCTACAAAAAAAATTACTCAAAACTAGTAAAATTCTGATTTTCACAACAGAATATATTTTTCAGTAAAAACTTTTTCATTCAGGCTCAATCCTTCAGTATTGATGTGCTTGGTCAGTGGGAAACTGGTAACTTTAAGCATTTTAGTTGAAGGTTGTTTATTGAGAATAAAAGGTCTGAGGATTTATTAGATATCTTACATGATCAAAAATATTAACTATCTATTTAGCAATTTTTTTATCTACACCCAGTACTACTGAAAACTAAAATACCAGTTTGCTTTCGATGTGGTAGTGAAATCTAACTTGTAGTTCAAGGCTGAGCTGTAATGCTGATGGTCTGACTCTCGTATGCTTGTAACCATACCAAGCTGTCATCTCTGGGCAGACTGGTTTCCATGTCTCATATGGGATAATGGATAGCTATGGTTACCACTGGTTTCAGGTAGAGCTTCTTCCGTGTTTGTAGTTTATAGGGTTTGCATATAAACTTTTGTGAACAAATAGTCTACTTGCTTCCTAATTTCTAGAAGAACTAGTACTAAAATTATAGTAGCAGGCCTTATTTTCAAAATTTTGAGGAGGCAAAAAAATCTAATTTGCTTCTTAATTTGCTTACTTTTGCTTAATTTTTTTCTAGAGAATCTTTTGTCCTTAATTCCTGTCTCAGATGTGCAAAGAGTTAAGAACTGTGTTCAAAGTGGTGAGGTGTAATGGACAGCTTCAGGCTCTTAAAGTGGTGTCTCTGACAGATATGAGCCACCAGAGCAGATACAGATCGAAATAATGGATCCAGCTCTCTGTTACAGTGCGTCAGAGTCCGTCACTAGAACCATGAGAAACGTTCCTCACATTTCACATGAAATAACTGTGTGTGTTTAAAAGGGGTTGGGTTTACAGGCATAGACTTTTGCAGAGTATTTCTTTCATGTACACTTGGGGAGTTGCAGGGCAGCCCATTCCCAGATTTTCGCATCTAACATTCTTATGTCAGAAAGTATATCAAATTAGAGAATTTGATTTTTTCAAATTTTGTTTATTTTGAGGATATATGAGAACACTGCTATGTTCTTCATAAAAATGTCAGAAATGATACAGTAGTCTATAAAGAGAAAAATATTTGTGTAACTTCTACAGCTGAACTTGTAGTTTCTAAATCTGGTAAGTACTGACCAGGGTTAAAGATCGTGTTTAATTGTGCTTGTCCAGCCAAAGAAAGATGTTTTGTTATTCCGTTCCATTATTTAGTCAGTTTCCTCTGGCCTTATATCTATTTTGAAGCTTTACTCCACTGAGAGATTGGTTTCTTCAGAATTTTAAAGTATTTTTTCATCCTCTTTTTCACAATTCTTACTGGTATTTTTTATTCTCCAGAAAGTTTAAACCTGTTTAAACTTTCTTCTAAAGCTAGCTTTAGGAACTTCTGCTTATATAGCTCAGGAATTGCTGTTATTTATAGTATTTTGTACAGACTGGCAATCAAAATAAAAACTATATAAATATAATAATACAATGTTATCATGTCAATTCCCTTGACACTGTGAGTGGGGTGCTGTTAACTCTCACTACTGAAATTACATGGAAGGTTTAGCAAAACACAGGCGATCCTCTAAATTGTGGACGTCCTAGCGATTGGTGAAAGAAAGGCCGTATATCCTTCTCCTGCAAGGCAGATGCTGCCCTTTTCCCGTGCACTGGAATTCAGTTCACCTGAATTCAGCAACTTAGAAAAGATTTGGCTATTTCAGGACCAGTATGCAATTTCTCAGGATGGAAACCGTCAAGGAGCAGCTGCATGCAGGGGGGCGAGTTGGGAGCCCAGGGTGACCGAGGCGCAGGCTGTGCCCTCACCGAGCGCACGCGCGGGGGGAGCAGCCCCGACCGCTAGTAGCAACCATCCGCAGCCCCAGAGGAGTCGCAAACCAGGTCCAGGGTACGTGCAGGGGCCACGTTAGGAGCAGCCGCAGGGCGGGTTGGAGGCTGGGCTGGAGATAGGCTCCATGTGCTCTAGGGCTGGAGCCCAAGGCCAGGCAGCGGGAGGCAGGGCTGGGCACAGGTATACATATGTGTGCCAGCGTTCGGGCAAGGCCTGAGTGTGCTCCAGGTCCTGAGAGAATCACTGGAAAATAAGAAATTATTTAATAAACAAAACCCAACCTTGCTGCTCGCTTTTGCCAAGCCTCATTCACATTTTAATACAGTGGATGCAAATAAAATTTTAGGTAGTAAGGAGGCAGCCACGTTTATCCCAGGATAAGTTAACACTTTTTGGTTTCACATTTTGTTTTTGTTTTAAATTGTTTCTCACCTTTACCAAATGTGGTGAAAAAGGTTTGAGAAACAATGTAAGAGATGTTGTGGTATAGATGTGATCACGTTTGGCAGCAGTAGCCTTCTGAACCAATTGTAACTCTCTTTTCGAGTTGCGTAGCCATTAAAATTGTTTCAACAAAATGTCCCTAAAAAAAATAGTGCTCTTCACCTGTTGAGCTTACAGGTGAATTATGAATGTATGTATAGAAAGTTTTATCTACTGTGTGTATATCTATGTACATACCTACATTTCCATTTCCAGTATTTTAATTATATTTCATATGTATTATCTATTTTCTTTAATATGTGTGTTCTATATTTTTCAAAACACTTTAAAATGTTACCTATTAGACATCACTACTAAGTAATTTTAAAAAGAAAACAGACTATGATAACCATGTGCAAATAAGGTATGAGAATAATGTAATTAGAAAAAGCAAGTCCATATTTTCCAGCAGACTGGATGCTTCTTGTCTGTGTTACAAAGATAACAAGGCACTAATGCGGAGGCTGTTTGAGAGAATGCTTGCAAACACTGTTCATTGAACTTGAGCTTTTTTGAAAGACATCTGTCTGAAATTCAGAATAAACACAGAAATAAGAAAAAAGCATCATTACAAGGATATTCACTGCATACTTCTCAGAAACCATATAGCTCAAGCTGAATCTTCATTAGACACAGGAGTTCATATGAATATTATGTCCTTTCCTTTGCAGTTAATCTGTTTTAATTTTGATAATTGTGAAGGAGTAAGGAAATGTGAGTGGCCTTATAATATGTAGCCCTGTGCTTAGTATCACAAAGTTGTGATTTACCTGCTTAGTTAAGCTATGTGCTGTCCCTGTATTCCTTTTTCTTCATCTTTTTAACATCAAAATCAACAATGGCATCTTAACGATGGCAGATGAATAAAATAGAAACTTACCAAGATACTTATTACTCCCAATATGTGGTTCTGAAAAGTATATGTCATGGTCAGCAACTGTGCTCATGGGAAAACTTATCCTTTATGTCTGTTCAGCTTGACATTTCACATAAAGGAAAAACAATTTGATTCCAGATGTCTGCAGCTCCTCTGAAGAGAGACATTTTTTAGAAGTTGCTCTTTATTTTGAAACCATTATCTTGTGAAACTATTTTTCCCCACTCTTTAAGGAAGCGATCAGTTGACAAGTCGTTATCAAAGAACAACTTCAAGTTTTTTTAGCATTTCATCTCCTTTTTCTTTTCAATGCATAGTTACACTTGACTTCTTGAGTAATTTTACATTTCTGTACATTCAGTAGTATCTGGAGATACAGCCATGCTTCTTCAGAGCTTCTTTCCTGCCATGTTCATGGGAACTAGAGGTGTCACAGGGCAGCCTCCTGTATCTCAGACCTTGAGGCTTCTACAGTTATTTGCAGTGGGAGCTCTGTCCCTGCCCTCCAAAACTGTGGAAAAGAAATAGGTAATGAAGCCCACTGGTAGGAGCAGATGTTATTGAGCCATACCCAAATGCAGTCATTTTGTCCAACTTCACTGCAGATGTTCCATCTTGGGTGTCTCATCAGTATGCATTAGCCTTACTTCTTGCATGTCGTGGTTTAGTCCTGCTAGGAAGCTAATCACCTCCCAGTGTCATGGGGGAGAGAGTGGAAAGGTGAAAGTGCAAAACCACATGGGTTTAGATAAAGACATTTTAATAGGTAAAGCAAAAGCCACACATACAAGCAAAGCAAAACAAGGAATTTATTCACTGCTTCCCATTGGCAGGCAGAAGTTCAGCCATCTCCAGGAAAGCAGGGCTGCATCATGTGTAACAGTTACTGGGGAAGACAAACGCCATCATTCCCAGTGTCCCTCCTGCCTTCTTTCCCCCAGCTTTTATTGCTGACTGTGGATGATGGTACAGGATATCCCTTGGGTCAGTCGGGGTCAGCTGGCCTGACTGTGTCCCCTCCCAACTCCTTGTGCCCCCCAGTGGGGTCAAAACCATAGTTATCAAAATGCTGGAAGCAAAGATCAGATCAAGGCCAGATAGATGAGCTGATTAACTACTTTTATTTTCTCTCCTAGAAGATTGGTTATATCAATAAGATATGATATACACTTAAAATACATCTTTAAAAGAAGTAATTTTTAGGGAGACAGACAAACATAAAGTACAATTTGTCTCGTTCTCTGCAATGTTGACTGATAGATAAATATGAGGTGACTTGGAGTGACTATAGTGAGAAAGCTGAGTTTCAAAAGTAAAAGAGACTACAGAATTGTTTCAGTGGTAGAAGTATGTCTATATTTTTCTCATAACTTTCTAGGGGAAAAAAACCCAACAAATCTTGTGCATGTCCCCCTCAGTTTGAATTTGTACAGGCTAGCTGCCAATGTAATAAATGACAAAAATATTGCTATGTTAGGATGTTACCATTAAAGTATTATTCCTGATATGTACTTGAATATAATATTAATAATATTGCACATGTATTATAAATATGCACTTTTTCTACATCCACTAAGTATGTGAAATAATTCAGCTTCTGTAATTTATTTTGCTAAAAGATACACTGGCTTTATAGCATTCATGGATACAATTAGCATACGATTTATAAATTTAAGACACTAAAACTATTTATTTCTGATTTTTAACTTCTACTGAAAGAGTAGTGTCATGATGGTAATGTGCACAGTAATATCCTTGGACTTCCTGAGGCCTTAGCTGGCAGAGCTGTCAAATTAAACTGGGACATTTTGTAAATGTATCTTTAATAAATACATATGTCTGTCATGCTTCCCTACTCAGTCTTATAAATCAGACTGTATCTAGCTGTCAGATACTCTCAACCCAGTTGTCCTAATCTGTCAGGTAAAAATTATAGCATCTAAGCTCACATCCTGTCTGAAAATATTTTTTTACACCAGTGACATCTCAAGGACACAATTTTATTTTTTTTTTTCTCCAGCAACAAAACCGTTAACAGCTGGCTCGGGTCCCTTTCAGGAGGGCAGTGGTTAATACACAGAGGGAATTTATAAAGGAGGAACAGACCAGCTAATCAAAATAAATGCTGGATAGCATTTTTTAAAATTCTTACCAAATGCCAGATATTGAGCATCCAGGCTTGTCTTACTCAGTATACAATAGTAATTTTATGCCATTCATCATCCTCACCCCCATTCATCTACAGATGAGCTTATACTCTTGTGTTGCAAAGAGATGTAGAGGTTGCTTCCAGGTTTTGTCTCTCTGCAGTATCTAGTAATTAACCATTACTGTACTAATGACACATCAGACACATCATAAATTATTGCTGTAACTTGAGAGAAGGAGTTAATACGCTATGGAGAATATGAAGCTATTGCTTATCCTAGTTCCATCAGCTTTCCCGAACAGAGAATACAACATCAGAGATTGAGAGGCAGGGGGTGGGGGGGGATAATGAAGGAATCCTTCATATTTTTAAAAGAATAAAGCTTTTTCTCACATGTGCATGAACAGATGTTAAAGAAAAACACTTGTCACTCTTTTAGAAATTTTAGACTGCAGTCTATTTGAAACAACTACTAAAACTCACCTTCATTCAGTTTAAGACAGGAAGAAAATTAATCTTAACTCTTTGAAATCTTATGCCCAAATAATTAAAGAATCAAAATTCCAGTTTACTTCAAACTTGCAACTAATTCTAGTCATCCTAACAATACTTTTTCATTATTCTATATTTTGTTTCTGATATGAGTAAATTCTCAAGTACTTCTTTAGGTGTGATAGATTCAGCTTTATTTTGAGCTTTCCATTTATGTGTTTATGTAACTAGTTTCTGTGGTGATCTACATTCTTTTGTCTAAAGGGTTTATTCTCTAAATGTCCCATAAGATGAGAAA
>JANZLP010000039.1:7833765-7844115 GCA_026930925.1 Chelictinia riocourii | reverse complement strand
TGTGCCGAGGCCGAGGCCGAGCGCCACAAGCTCTCCCTTCTCATCCAAGCCCAGCATCCCCAGGGCTGTATTTGGACAGGCAATCCCAGTTGGGTATTGCCTGCAGATCCCGTAACGGATGGCTCAGGGTAACTCATGATACAAGGGGTATGTGGGGAGAGACCGCAGTGTTAAATGAGGGGAGAGTCTATTTGGGTATGTGGGGAGGATCCCAAGAGAGAATCAGAGAGATTCCCAGGGCCCCCCCAAGACTGTGCATTGCACGGCTGGGACTGCTGCACTGACCTGCCTGATTCTTCTTCTGCACTGCACCATCTCTCCCAAAGTCATGTAACTCATAAAATTACATTTATCTATGACTAATGCATTTTGGTGTCCAAATCCATTTAACCTCCATACTGTCATTTCTTTTTAAATAGTAACAAGCATGTAAACAAACAGCCTCTGGGGAAAGCCAGCATGGATTTTGTGCAGGGAAACTCAATGGCCTTCTGGTGTTCTTTGAGTGTATCGATAGGTATGTGAATAAAAGAAATCCAGCAGACATATATCATACAGCTTTTTTAAAAGTTTGTTATTAGTAAAGAAAACAGTTGCCACAGGACTGGAGGGAAAAAAAAATGTATTTCACAGCTTAAACAATATGAATCAAAATACAAGGCTTAATGAAACACTTTTCAGGATCAAGAGAAGTCAGCAGTCACATCTCCCAGGGACTGAAGCTGGTTACACAGTCATTCAGCTTCTTTATCAATGATCTGAAGAAACCACTGTACTGTGAAATCTGTGAGCCTGCAGCCAATTCCCCTATTCCAAATTGTCAAAAGCCAAGTCATTGGCCAGCAATGCCAAAAAGTCTTGACAGTCTTTGTAAGTGGGTAAAAAGGTGGCAGATGAGCTAGGAGAGAAGGCTATGGTTAGGGAAAACTACCCTAAAGGTTGCATATGTAGTGCTGAACTCATAAAAATGCAGTTATGATTAAGAAGGATTTGAGAGTCATTGCTTGCAGTTTTCTGAGATCATTGTGCAGCAGTAGCCCAAAAAACACCAATAAAATGTTGGGCATCAACAGAAAGGTGTTGAGAGCAGGACAGAAGCCATAACTGTGCCATTTTAAGAAACTTTGGCACGCCCGCACTGGGACTGCTGTGCCCAGTTCTGGTCTCCGCATCTGAGGAAGGAGATAGAGCTGGAGAAGGCGCAGAGAAGGGCAACTGGATGATCAAGGGGCTAGAGAGATGCCTTATGAGGAGAGATGAGAAAGGTTGGGAGTCTTCAGTATGGGGCTGAAGAGGCCTTGCAGAATCATGAAGGCCATGGAAAAGCTGAGCCCAGAACCGTTGTTCGCCACATCCTGCAGCTGGAGAACTAGGTAGTGCCTGTTGAAGCACTATCAGAAAATTGAAAACAAACAAAATACTTCTTCACCCAGTAGGTATTAAACTTATGGAGGACAGGAGACATGGGAAGGAGATAATACCATCACACACAAGAACGGGTAGACAGATTCATGGACAACAAGATCATACTAAATTGAGAGGTCAGGGATGTACCTTCTAACATTCCTAGTGCAATGATTGGGGGTGCTGGGACAGTAAAAGGGCAGTGAATGCTAAACGTTGCAAACAGAGTCTCCTTGTGCTGTCCAAAGTGGAAGAAATATGAAATATAGCTAATCTTTTAGGGTCTTAATGATAGATCACACAATATTAATCAACCGACAGATAAGACACTTGTCAAAAGTTCTAATACAAATTCCTCCTTGCCTCCTTGCTCCTCCTGAGCTCTCTAGTGGCACCTGTCTCCATTTTGACACTGGTTATATGTACCCTGAAATGCCTTCTTGACTGCTTTAGGGCTGGTGGGTTTTGATCTACTACTAATAGAAGTAGGGGAATAAAGAACTCTTTAAAAGGTATTCAAATAAATGACAACAGCACACAATAAGGTTGTCAATCCATCTTAACTCAGAAGAGTAAAATAGATGTCAGTAGAATGGGTTGGCATTTGCTCAACTCCAAATTGTCAGGAAGTATTTAAATGCACCACACCATATTGAAGCTGACAAAATCTGAATATTCCGTCCCCAGAGGAGATGTCAGTGAAGCAGAAAGAAACAGGAGCTATTCAGGGTCCCAAACACAGTCAGAAACACATCCTTTGCAAATTCAGTCTCTTCTGCGCTAGTCTAGAAACTCTCATATACACGTGCTTCATTTCAACTCTGAGAATCACTTTAGTAACATTTAAAATAGTAGTTGCTTAGAGTAGAGGAGGAAAACACATGGAATGTGGTGAGAAATGCAGAACTTTGAGACTATAATGAGACTCCAGGGTAAACCCTTGCTGACACCGGACTGCCATTTCGATCTTTACCATATGGCAGGCACAGATCGCCAGGACACCCGAACGGCTAGTCCTTCCCGTACAGGCCGCTAATCCTCTGGGGGAAGTCTACAGAACGGTCACAGCCATGAAAATTCGATGTGTTGGGGAATATATGATGCCCACAGCTACCCTGGTACCCATCGAAGCTGGTGCAGGTAACCACAGGTCTTCTGGTGGAGAGGAGAAGAGAGATGGTTGGTTGTATAGACCGTGCCGAACTGGAACGTGGCATACACAGTAGCTATAGAGACCAACTATTGTTGTTGACCGCACCACACAGCTTGGTGTCATCGCTCATTTTATGAATGGTGAGTTCTGGCATTCATTCAGTATGAATGAAACTTGTGGGACAAAGTGTGCGAGCAAACCTGTGTCTCATCCAACACCACAGGGCAAGAGTAAGTTATTGTGAGTCTGAACTTTGTAGGAGGATACCCAGGAAAAACACCAAACAAGAAAATATAAGTAATAAAAACCCCCTAACTCGTTGTTTCTTTCCATTTTCAGTCTTTTTGCTACAGGTAGGAAAAAAAAATATAATCAAACCCCCAAACCAAGAAGGGCATTTTTTCAAATAATTGTGTTACAACAAAAAAGTAGGAGACTGGTGATGGGTAATACAATGCAGTAATGTCATATACCACTCATAAGAAAAGGGGAATATTCCAGCTCAGTAATTCCCTTGACACTAGGAGAGAACAATAAACTGGTGAAAGATGTTGCTATTTTCGTTCTCTTTGCATGAAATTTGTGGCTTTGGCAGGAATTCATCTGTATAGGGCCAGTTGGTCTCCTCTCTGGTCCCCCCAGTTGCTGTTTCCGTGTCTTTATTTATCTTGTGTAGTTTAGAGCAGGAGCACTGTAGGGCCTATGATAGAAAAAGATGTAACACATAAAGAATGAACATAAAGAAGAGGTTTTAAAAAAGTGTTTGCTGGGCAGATAAGAAGAAGATTGAAATTTCTAAATGCACTGATCAGTACACTGCTGCTTTACTTCCCCTGAAAATGAACCATTTTCCATTTTTGCTGAAAGATTTTAAGACTGGCAGCTTACATACTACACCTTCTCACTCCCAAGAAAAAATATTTTTATTACTTCTAAAACACAGCTAATGCCTCTATAAACAGTTATGCATTTTTTCTGTGAAGACCTTTAAGCATGAATATTCTCTCCAAGTCTTTTATTATTCCAAATCAACAAGATGAAAGTGTTTACTCATTAAATTCTTCCAAGATATCTGTAAAGAATATCTGATTACAAAAAATCTGAGTTAAAGTAATGGGCTGAAAAAGCATCACATACAAATACAGCAAGTTACCTTTTGAACAGATCACATCTAAAGTCACAGTCCAAGCAGTGTAGGTCAGCTGTCCTGTTGACAGCCTTATTTAGCAAAGTCAACAGATTCACTTTTTTTGTTGTTGTTTTGCTGATAATGCTGGAATAGTAGTATTGGCTGAGATGTGATTGGGTTTTTTTCTTTGATATTTCCAAGATGTTGAAACAAGAAATAAAACACAGAATACTTTGCACATAATATTGAAAATTCTCCCATCACTATTTTTGTCTTTTGTAGACAAAATCTTACAGTAATTTCAAAAGTTACAAAACTTCAGAATGTTTAATTAAAAGTGATACACACATCTCCTTCCCTTCTAAGAATGTCATATCCCTAATTAATCAGCAGAAGATAAATTGCACCATTGCCTCACCTGTTTCAGCCAAAGCTCCGTGAATGCCACCTGTGGAAAACTGAGGTAGTAACAAAGAGTCCTTTATGTCAACTGAGGTTGGAGTTGGTTCTTGTGTAACTTTTAAACTTAAGTTGAAAACAGGGAGAAAGAAGCAGAATAAGAAAACACAAAAATGTTCCCAAGTGTACCTAAGACTATGCAGGAAGAACCCCTCCACCAACACCATAGACATCATCCTTCTAACAAAGATCCCCAACATCCCCAGCCTCCTCTTCTTGGGGAATGCTCAGGTGTCTCAGGTGAAAGAGTATATAAAACAGGGATATTAGGAAGCTCTTATACAACCATTTTAACTCCATTATTAATAATGTTTCTCTGTATTAATGGTATTAATTTTCTGTATTAATAGTTTTGAATATTAGACCACTAAAACATTCTTTGGACTAAGTAAATTCTTTGCTCAAATTCCTCTTTCTATTCAGAACATGACAGAATTGATCACCCTTTATTTCAACATTTTTTCAATATTTTTACCCTTGTTTCAGGAAAGATTTCCAGACCTTTCAGTTAGAAGGCTATAGAAACAGTGAGTCTGACCTAAGCTTATGTATGAAATTCCAGGCCAGATTCTAAATCATACAAAAGGAAGAAACAACCTTGGGAAAACAAGTTGTGTAATAGAATGTGGGGAACAGGGGCTGAACCTGTGGAGCAAGACTTGTAGTTTACAAGTCATCTGGGGAGTGGGGTGAGCAGGGGAGCAGAGGGGACCGTGGAAGGTGTTTGGAACAGTATACTTATAAAATATCAGCCTTTAAACTACACAGTGTTGCAATAAGGTCATCTGTGACCAGGGATGGTGGCAGACTATGGCTGCCAGGAAATTTACAGTGCAAGATTTTGCCTTAATTTTATTCCCTGTGAGATAGGTGGGACTTTTTATTGTTGAAATAATAGAAGTATTGGGTTTAGCATTTGATGGCTGATAATGGAGGCTTCTGTCCTCTTCTGAAGTGGACACAGTGTTTGTAAATGAGGCAATAAGATAAGAAACAGAAATATCTATTCCATGGTTTAGTATTAAACTGAGACAAATTATTTATTAAATTAAGGGCTAAAATAGATTTTAAAGAAGTCCAAACTGCAGTACCAGCTGGGAGAAAACTAATTCTCCAAGAATTTAATAAATCAATGATAAATAATCAAGTTTTGGAGTTTCTTGTGTTTTTTTTCGAAATCAAATAGCAACATATGATCTTTGGGTTGAGAAGGCTTCTGTCTGGGAATGTGAACTGTATATTGCAGGCTTTTAAGGAAATGAAGGAAAATTCATAAATGTTAATGGTTGTTTAAAATTACATTTCTTTTCTTCTCTTTTTGTCAACCAATTACTTGATGTCCTAATTTTAAAATTTTGTGGAAAAAAATGCGATTCTTCTATTGTTTTGACCAGCTTTAATATTCAGTGTTCTTATCAATGTTAAAATGCAAATAGCAATAAACATTTTCAGACTTGGAGGATGTAAGATACAAAACGTAAAGCTGACAGGATAGAACTGATTCACTAAAACCAGCACAAGTGTGCATACATATATGTATACATATGTACATGTATTATCTTGCAACTAATCCATTTGTGCTAGAAATAGAGTTCTCTGATAACCTCACTTTTGTGACACTACAGTCTGTGTTCTGCATTGCTGGAGCAGGAACTGAGAGTACATAAAAAGGTAGTTTATCACTCAGCAGTAGCAAAGATTATTCTGCTGCTCAGGATTCTGGGATAGCAAAAGCAGAGGGGAAAAATAATGAAGAGCAAAGTTCCAGTGGGGCTGCCAAAGCAGAGTGAGGGCTGCTGTTACAGTTACTATGAGCATTCCTTTGCTTCAAGTATAGGGGTGTCCTACTGCATCAGCGTTGGCTCAGATGGGGAGTTAGTCTTTCAAGAAGCTGTTCTAGATCTTGTTAAGTTTGGTAAGGTTAAATTCCTGTCTATAACCTGTTCTGTAGTGGGGCACCAATAGTCTTCTCTACCTGGGAGCCCATCGTGTTGAGACTTAACTCATTGGTAAATTGAGGTTAAGCAGGTACGTTCCAAATATGTTGGCACAAGGCCATACAGCTATGTGTATGTGGAGATTGTGGAGACACGCAAAGCTTCAGAGGTGAAAGTATAAGGTTTATATTTTTTAAAAAAGAAAAAATTGAGGTGGAGGAACCTGAGCTTACTGTTCTCTACTAAAGCATGGAAAAATATTCTGGCAAGCACTCCCAAATTATTTGTTCTCCCTCTACTGAAGATTAATTATGTAGAGAATGATATGGAAGAAACACTGGACTCTTCTCTTGATTAGCAGAAATGCTATTTAATTAGACATGCTCAATGACTCAGCAGGCTCATGAAACCTCTCTGAGCTCTTACAGCTCTAATCCAGTCAGAATTTGTGTGGAATTAATTTTCTTCTTTATCTAGTAAAGCAACATTACAAGATCACCAGGTGAATTTAAATCTTATGGATACTAAATTGAAACAGAATAAAATATGAAAAAACTCTGAGATTCATCAGAGATGTAATGCCTAAACAGGCAGAGCCATTGAAGATTAGAGCACCAGTGGACAGAGGCTGATATCCTAATGGAAGTTCTCAAAAGATATGGGGTGGGGTGTATAAATTCTTACATGTGTAAGTGTTCCTGGAAGTATTTGGATAAATGCATTGAATCTATGAACAGTGTTTTTTCTGTCCCAAGGGGGTCTGGGGGTCCCAGGGACAGTCTGGAGGTCCCGAGGGGGGGCCGGTTATGACTGTGTCCCCCCCCCAGATCATCGTCCACCCCGAGTTCCTGTCCTCCACCAGCCCCCTCCTGCCTGTCGACTACGAGGAGTTCGTCCGGGGGTGTCACTTGGGGGTCTTCCCCTCCTACTACGAACCCTGGGGATACACCCCCGGTAAGAGCACGCCTCGGGGGGGGGCAGGGGGGGATCCCCAGATGACTGGGTCCCCCCATTGACCCCCCCTTTTTGTCATAATCACCCCCCCCCAGCTGAGTGCACAGTCATGGGCATCCCCAGCGTCTCCACCAACCTCTCGGGGTTCGGGTGTTTCATGGAGGAGCACATCGCCGACCCCTCCGCCTACGGTCAGCCCGGACAGCGGGGTCCCCGGATGCCTGGGTCCATGGGTGGAGGGGGTCCCTGGGTCCCCAGACACCCATGTCCCTGGGTCCCCCGACGCGTGGGTCCTCTGCTTCCCGAATGCCTGGGTCCCCAAATACCTGGGTCCGGGGGTCCCCAGCCACTTGGGTCCTTATGTCCTGGGGTCCCCGACCACCTGGATCCCTGGGTCTCCCAACATGTGGGTCCTCTGCTTCCCAAATGCCTGGGTCCCTGTATCCCTGACCACCTGGGTCCCTGGACCCCTGGGTCCCCAACTGCCTGAGTCCCTGGGTGCTTGGGTCCCTTGGGTGCCTGCATTCCCAAACCCTGCATCCCCAAACCCCAAGATCTTTGGGCCCCACGGTCCCCAGCTGCCTGGGTGCCTGGACCATTTGGGTCCCTGGACCCCTGGGGTCCCCCAACCGCCTGGGTCCCTGGCCACCTGCATCTTTGGGTCCCTGGGTCCCCAAACCCCAAGGTCTTTGGGTCCCCAGCTCCCTGTCCACTTGGGTGCCAGGATTCCTGACTATTTGGGTCCCTGGACCCCTGGGTCCCCCAACCTCCTGGGTCCCCAAACACCTGGATCCCTGCATCCCCCAACTGCCTGGGTTCCTGGGTGCTTGGGTCCCCAGGTCCCTGACCACGTGGGTCCCTGGACCCCTGGGTCCCCAAATCCCAAGGTCCCTGGGTCCCCAAACCTCAAGCTCCATGGGACCCTTTCCACGTGGGTCCCTGTCCACTCGGGTCCCTGTGTCCCCAAACCCCAAGGTCCATCATAGGATGAAATCAGCTCAAAAGGAATTAAATAATGAGAAAACTTAATTCAAACAAATCAATTCTGTTTACTATTTACTGTAATTTAATGTAGAAGTCACTAACTTTGAATTTTCAAAATATTTTCTAACTTCTGTTTTATCAGTTAATGCTGCTGTGTATTAAGTCTCCATGTGATTTGTTATCCTTTTTCCCCAAAGTTATTAAAGTGTTCCACTAAGTCTGGACAGCTTTTGGTTACTTTCTAGAGAGGAATAAGTAACTCATGTTAGCCAGTGGCTACAAATTTCATCTGCAAGAACCATGTACAGAAAAACACCCATACTAGATATAAGCATTCAAATTTAAGGGGGACTCAGTTATGAGATAAACTTACAATTGTAAGTAGCTGCACAGTCTTTGACAGTTGTCTTTTACACTATACTAGAACAACTTTCTCAATGACACCCTTATCACTAGCATTGTCATACTGTAAGCACCAATCTCTTGGCATGGTATCTGAATATATACAACAAACCAACTGAGACAAAAAAATACCTCAAGTAAAACATTTGCTTTAGGATATCATGAGTCCCTTAAGGTCCTTAAAGACTCTGAATTACTTTCAATTAGATGTCACTTAACAAGTTCCCTGAAGTTTGCATCTTGATTATAGCCAAACTAATACTCTGACCTGTGACTTTCTCACTAGAAAGAAATAAGTAATTATCATATTTGCAGATATGTAAAGATTGAGACAGAGATTAATGTAGTTGAACAGTCATGATGAAAAGCAATCTCTATCATTTGGTAAACCAGGCACAAGTAAAAAACATCTTTTTTTTAAATAGCTAAATATATATCTTAATACATAATAAAAAAGTTTATGTTCTTTAGGGATAGGACAATGTACTGGAAAGAAGTAACACCAAAACCAGCCCTGGCAATCATGAGCTTAAGTTCACAACATGACAATGCAGTAGAAGGTGCCAAGTGTAAGATTTTGGTACATATTTAAGAGATAAAATAGTTACCTTGTATCTTTATTTACCACGATATAATTGCTATTGGAAGAGTGTCCAAGGTCTGCAGTGAAGAAAATGTAGAAATTGGAAGGATTCAACTGCAAATGTCTTTGAAGGTTTGGAAAGCCTGTAACACTAAAGCATTTTGGTCTATTTATTTTACTCAAGAAAAGATGAAAGATTAACATAATAATAATGTATAAATAACAATATGGAGACCAAAAAGGTGAAGGAATTCAACTTCCAAAAGTTCTTTAAGTTATTTAAAGTTAACATCTAAGCATTTTTGTTTTCTCCTTTTTTTATAGGGCACTAGGGAAGGATGGGTTAATGCTAATACTGCTGTTCATACATTGACTCTGCTATAACTACTCTGATACTGTAAGTAACAATATATTACTGCAGTTTGTCTTTATGGTGGAGATTTAAATTACTCTCACACAGCAAGTGCAACAGTACTTTTTTTTAATAATATACTTATTTCTCTAAATGAAATTGAACTTAATGTTCAGTATAACACTTGTTACATACAGACGAGTTCTTCATTTATATATTTATATATAAATACATATATTACATATTACTGTCTGCTTTCAAGGATGAATAGTTTTTATTTAGACTTAGTGAAATAAATGTAATTAATCTACATAGAAAAAAATTATAGTATAAAATATGTTTGGATATTTACTGTAAAATTGCATTTAAGAACCACAAAGGATTTAAGGTTTGTTCCTTATTATTAAAATATCCCTTGGATCCTTGTCTCACAACCTTACAGGAATGAAATCAACTTTAACCCTTGTAATTTCAGAGATATAGAAAACTAGAGAAAAGAATTGTAGAAATTATAAAATCTATGAAGATTAGATATAGGACCCTATTCTCCAAAATACTCTCCAGAAAAATGATTTAAAAGTTTTTGTTGACAGGGATTTAACAGTCTTCAAGACTCCATAGTCTGATTGTTGACCTGGATTTCATATGAATTTAAGCTAGTATGTAAAACATGAGGCAAAGTGTGGAAGAAAGAATAAGGCTCAGAGCCATAGCAATAGTTCCACAAGAAATAAAAACAAACCAGAAGAAATAAAATGTAAATTAAATGGAAATTAAAGCTACTGCAGCCATGTAACATGAAAGTAACAAATGCCATATGTTCTTTATGTAGTGAAACTTGACTACAGACATATGTAGGAGGCCTTCATAAAAAAAGGGGGAGGGGGTCTTTAATTTGCTTTAATTTCAGATGACTAAGGAGCCATTCCCCAAAACCTCGGCTTGTCCTCACCCGCCACTAGTGGCCTACGCACAGGCACAACAGACCTGGGG
>JANZLP010000039.1:7822994-7833665 GCA_026930925.1 Chelictinia riocourii | reverse complement strand
AATGTTTAAAATTTATGAAAAGTGAGAAGTACGTAAATTAGATCGTTCCCAAAGAGGTTATTAAATACCAGTGTCACTTGTTTTTCTTTGGTTAGGTTATTCATAAAATGAGCTGTGTGTCTGTCTATGTGAACTTTACTGAAAAAGCATGAGAACTCTGTAAACTATTCCCTAGGTTGCTGCTTTTCCATAAATTTTGTGGCTTCTGCATATGCAGGGGAAAATACTCATTTGAGCCACATCTGACTCCATATACCAGTTCCAGAATGAAGAAAAAAACCTTACTTGTAGCTGAACGGAAAAAATAGTTCTATCATAAAGCAGGAAAATTCAGTAGAACCACCACTAGAAAGAATATAAATGTATAAATGATGATAATGGCTGTAGGTAAATACAAAAATAAATAAATGGAAATAATGTTATTATGTACCTTTCAGGTTTTGGTTATGGCCTTTTCTGTGAATTGGCAATTATGTCGCCGTGATTGGTAATATTGCAAGTTTTTGATTAGTACATTTTTAATTGTATCTGAACAATAAGGAAATGAGTACAGAGATGGTAGAGCTGGAGAACAGAAACTCGAAACTGTTGTAGGATGAAATAAGGCTTGGATTCAGCTTACAAGCTAAACCCCTTTTGAAAAAGCCGTATGGTGGTCAGTCAAAACACGTTAATGATCAGCATGGAAGAGGTAGAGAGAAATACGTTACAACATTGAATCTACATGTGCTGTTCTGTTTGGAAACTGGTGGAAAAATTTTAAAAAAACCAACAGCCCCCTAACAGAAGAATCCTTGGTCACTCTTTTGCTTTTTGAGGGGATTTCAGCCACACTCTCACGGTTGTGTGAGGGTTGCAGAGCAGATGTGGGGAATGGCGATCCCGTCTCTTGGTCTAAGCAGGTTGTTCCTTCTTCTTTTGAAATGGTGTGTAACTGAAAAGGAGTTGTATATTCCTATTAATTAAGATGCTTTCAGTAATCTTCACAATTAAAATATATACCTAGTTTGCTTTCAACCATCTCGCCCTTTGCTAGGGCTCACTTGGACGAGGCGGATTCTCTTTTCTTTGTTAATTGCTGTAGCTGCCCAGCAAGAGAGCAGGGTAACGTGGAGATGGCAGAGGGGGAAGCGGGACGTGAATTTGCAAGTTTGGCCTGAAGAAGTTACGTTTTTTGACACGTGAGTCCTAATGTTTCTTGTCCCTTTTCCAGCTTGCTTGTCCTTGTGTCTTCTGCCACACTCTCCACAGCCTGAAGGAGGAGGTTGGACAGCAGCGGTCTTTGGCATCACAGGCACATTTCTCAAAGGCACTGTCTCTGTTTAAGGCTAAATTGTGCATATTTATCCTTAGCTGAAAAGGATCATTAGATTATGCCCCATGCTCATATGAAATCGATAGTAACATGTGCAATGAGCCTGTCCTCTCTTTTATGACATTACAGACTCAAGTATTTTACACATAAATAGGACAAGATATGAAGCAGAGTGCATACTTCTTTGAGCTGGGAGACATGCACCATAAATCAGGATATGTGTGCATAATTACAAGATATCAGAACAAGTCCCAAGGCTATTTTTAGCATTGTAAAGTGTTAGATAGACCTGCTTTCCTACAGAAATTATCCTCATTTCTCTACTCCTAGGTAGCAGTTTTGTTGGCCATATTACTTGACACGGTAGCGGTGTGATAAATGGCAACTGCAAGAGTATACTGTGTTTAATTGCACAATCAGAGTTTAAAACTATAACTTCATTTTCATTTCCCCCAATGAATAGAATCATTTTCTTTTTTCCTGACATCTTCCTTTGGTCAGGTGAAAGAAACAGATTCATACTAACTGATTTTGATTTTCAACTGTCTAAATTAAGTTGTGGGTTTAAGCACGTACTGCTGGGTTTCAGCGCACAAATCCATTTTGATGAAAAATTAGCTAGGCTCAGCAGAGAAGCCTGAGTATCAGTGAAAAGTGGTGTAATTTAGCCTTCCGAGTTACTAATCTCTTTTTTTTAAGTGCTTTTATGTGTTGTCTAACAAATTAAGGTTAAATTATCAATTTAGACATCAATAAAATGTTGCTTTATGTTTAATTATGCTGAAATTTAAATGAAGTAAATGTAAATGCACAGCAGCACAATATCAACACACTTTTGCAAAAGTTCATGTTTGACACAGAGTTTCAGTTTAACTCATTTTTGCATTTAACTTTCTGTTGCAATGTCATGAAAACAAATAATAATAGTAAGGGGTTCACGTCTGACAACCAAATCCAAGGCTGTTTTAAAATTCCCATCTTTACATTTTAATTTCCGTATCGACATTCATGAAGTAAACCAGATACATGATTCAAGAAATGGGGGTTTTGTCCATTTCTTCATTTTTTTCACTTCTAAAATAATTTTGAAATTTTAACAGGCAAGACCTGTAAACATATTTTCTTTCTACAGTCTATCTTTTTTAAGGCATCACCAGTTTCTTGATCTTCTAATCCATGGAAGTGAAACTATGAAATTACTTCTTCTGTGTAAATCCGGTAAGAAAATAATAAATATCACCGCTAGAGGATGCTCATAGTAAACCAACAGAACTTTCTTACCCGAGACGAGTGTCTTCATCTTGTTATTTCCTGGGTAAAAAGTTCAGTTTCAGATTAGAACTTTATCCCCAGAGATACTAGGCCAGAGGTATGTCATGGTTTAACCCCCGCCAGCAACTAAATCGAAACCAGGACAAAGTGTTTGGTCAAATTCAGTCAGTGAAGCCCTGAAGGAAAATTATTAAAATATTCTATCCATTTACATTTAGGAGAATAAAGATGGTATTAAGTTACAGCCCAGAAGTTTCTTAAATGCTGATATAATATAATGCATTTAGCACTTTTTCTCATAAATTCAGATTTACATTTATGTAGTTATCTGGAAAAAAAAAGGTCTTTATTAGTTCCAGGTTATTGGTGAGGGCGATATACAGGGAAGGAAGAAAAATGTATAAACAGTTTAGGAAAAAATGAAAAATTAAACTTTATTTCACCTGGCAATTTTAGTTTTGGAAACACTTTAATACTAAAATTAGGTCAAAACCTAAATAATTGATGTAACTGAAGGAGATAAGATACTGGTTTATTGTTATCATGAAAACCCATCCACAAGAATCAAGATGTAAAATGAATATCAAAAATCTAAATAATTTCTGTTTAATCACCAGTGTGGATTTATAGCGTGTACATTTGTGTTGAGTTCAGGAAAGGACAAATATTTCAAAAGGCTATTCCTTGGTGAAAGAGACTGAGAGGGGTTTTTTTTCCAGTTTTACCATTAAGATATTTTTCTTGGCATTCAAAAAATAAAATCACCTATATCCCATTTATCTTAAAGTTTTAGAGTCATTTATCCTTGCTGCTACAATGCTGTTTTCACTTGGAGTTTATAGTGTTTGGAGCCAAGTCCTGAGAAGTGCTGAGTTGATACTGGAACCAGCAAGTCCTCATGATTTGGCCAATTTACACGTTTCCACGGCCTCTTAAAAAGAAGAGAGAAAATAACTTTAAATTTCTAATTGCAAATTAATGCTTTCACCTAGAAAACATGAAAACTGCCCATGGAAATTGAATGAGCATCCTATGGTCCGGTGACAGCAGAGCTCACCGCTGACCTGCGGATTAGTTCTCCTGCCTAGTCCTGGTGTGCGGAGGGAAGCAACGGTGTGGTGAGACACGGCCAGGAATAAGATGACGAACAAGATATCAAAATTATGCAAGAGACAGCAGCTAGCCAAAGTTCAAATTCTATACAAGCCCTTCCAGAGACAGGAAAAGACAGCACCGTAGTGGTTTAGGATTTCCAGCTTTGTACCACACTGGCCATGTCACCTCCCCTGTTTCGCTTGGTACGGCACCTGCTGAAACGGGAGTAAGACTTCCCTGGGGAAAGGAGAGGGAAGCAGGGAGGATTTATTAATAACTGGCATGAGTGGCGTGTGAATATATATGGTCTTAATTATTTGGGGGTGTGGAAACAGACTAATTTGGCTGCTCTGGCCATTTTTATTATGATTTGGTAGTAGATGGAAATCACTAAGACCTACCTTTAAAAAATTAAAGTCATTTCTCCTCCCTGCCACAATACAGTCCAGATGTGATGTTTATATTCCATAGGTCAGATCCTGAGGGGTACAGTCACACACTTGCAAGTAACTCCTATCTGGCCACTTTACTGTATGTAGAAAGAATCCAGTCCCATAAGCCTGGTGAAGTTAAAGTCCCTTTTGGGAGTTCCTTGACAGTTGCTTTTAAGGATGAAAGCCATGCAAGTTAGATTGGGATAGTCTTTCTCTCTTGTAGGTTTGTAAATTCCGATCGAAAGAGAACTTAAGGCTCTAGAGCTGTATCTAAAATATTGCACATTTCTAAAGCTACCATTCCATACTGATGTTTCTGTCATATTCTTATATGTGTGTCATATTCATACAGATTTGTATCAGACCGGTTCTCGACTAAAATCAGTTGAACTGATTGAATTAACAGCCCAGAG
Organism: Chelictinia riocourii; assembly: GCA_026930925.1. Lineage (NCBI taxonomy): Eukaryota > Metazoa > Chordata > Aves > Accipitriformes > Accipitridae > Chelictinia > Chelictinia riocourii. The sequence goes on along the minus strand of JANZLP010000039.1, from coordinate 7,829,136 downwards.
TGATCAGCAGTGGTTGAGAAGTTGCTATTCACAGCTTAGTCATCATTTCAGGCTGCTCAAAACAAAGCTACAAAATTTTGATGTCAACTAGCAGGACGGGAAATAGTAACAAATCTGATATTCTTATAGGCAGAAGGATGTAGAATATATATATACACATACTCTTATTTATATGTGTGCATCGAAACTAAACATATAGCCTGTAACTAAGATGCAGTATTGATGGGTGACAACACCTGAATTTCTCATAATGCTGATAACAGAACAGTATAATGATACCTTATGTATTTTTTCCCTTTCCTTCCTCTCCTCCTCCAACCTGCCCTTTCCATTCTGCCCCTATTAGGGAGGTATTACAAGGGCTACAAACTATCTCCATTATCACTCTAGGGTTTGGGACCTCTTATGCTGGCACAGTCCCTTCCATTGCCATCCCATACTGGTATTTGGAGGCTCCCAATAGCTCCACATGTGCCGTAGTTCTGCTCCAGCCTGCTCCAGGGTTTTCTCGCAAAGGCACAGGGGTGCATCAGCCAAAGAGGCCAAGGGGGAGACAGCCCCCTCCTCCACGCTGCTGCTTCAGCAGCGATTTAGGGTGAGGAAGAGGGAAGAAGGGGATGCTGGACAGAAGCAAAAGCAAGGCTGTGTGGTGTAGTACTGGTAATGTCCATAATAATTCTGGCATCTCTTCAGTATAATCTGCATTGGGAACAGTGAAGCAATGTACTGAGCAGCAGTAGAATATTGTAGTTGTATATACGCACACATAAGCAAATCCAGGAATTCAAATCAACATTTTTTCACATTCCAGTTCATTTCCATGTATAAAATTTATGCTCTGTGCGCTTCCATACCACTCTTGAGAAGGTATAGGGGACAACTGCAAAATGAAAAAAGAAAACATACTCTCCACAGGTAGTAACCATCATTTCTTTTGCTTCATCCCATAAACAAATGGGATTCCAAACAGATCCCTTTAGCATAATTCTGTTTGTCAATACGTACATAAGCCTCCTAAGGAAGGATGTAATTCACCACCTCTTTAGGCTGCTTCCCTTAGCCTACCAGTTTTTCACACATCTTAGTTCAGTCTCAGACAGGCAAGTCTCAATTTATTCAATATTCTGTTAGTTCTTTGATCTTTTTTTAATTTGTAGGATGAAATGGAAGCATAAGTGATATTATTTCTGTAATTCAATCAAAAGTAAAATAAACCAGAACTCTCTTAGTTTAGATACTTAACAATTTATTGTACAACTGCAGTAAACTGAATAGTAAGTAACATCATTTAGTTTCCAGGATGCATATTTATATGAATGTATGCGATTCATTCTTCTAGGGCTGGATATATCCATTTACAGTTATATGGGAGTGACATGGCATAATTCAATAAAACAGGTATAATTCTCCTTACTTGGTGAGTAACACATACAGTTCAGGCCATGATAAGCAAAAAAATCATACTGACTTCAACCTGTTTGTTAGAACCTTCCGTCTCCAAAGCAGAGTGAATGCAATTTTCAGGAGAAAGATTTATTAATTCCCTTCTTCTTTGTAAATTAAAACACGGCCAGAAATGAGCTGCTTGATCTTCACCAATAAACTCTATCACCCATGCAGCCAGATCACTGAAAATACTTCCAAACCACAGCATCATCCTGTTCCAGCCCACCTGAATTACCCTTAACTGCCTTAGAGAGACACATCAGAAAAACATCTTCAGAAAAACAAGCCAGTAAACCTGAAAGAGAAACATTTATTGAAAAAAAAGAAAAAAAATCAACAACAATAAAAGCAGACCAAGAGAGAATCTTGACTGGGACCTCAGTTGTGAGCAATGTGGTATAGGTGGCCACATTTAGGTTCATACCCGTTGGCTGTTTCCCCAGCCATGCCAGCACACCACACATCCCTCCAGATTCAAAAATGGAATTCCTTCTCATGAAAACAAGGAGTCAAGCTGCTTATGTAGCCCCAGTCTCAGAAGGACTTTTAGATCCTTCTGATTAGGACCAGGGTTTGTAGTTAGTCTTAATGAGCAGGGAGCACAATCCTTGACTGTCTGCCAGGAAAGAAAATTAGGATATATCATGAGAAGTTTTCCCTTGAAATTATTAATGTGAGCCTAATTAAGGAACATTTTAGGGACAGAGTTTCAAAATAAAGGGCAAAAAATGATTAAAGGTGGGAAGGTCACATGTGTAAAACCTAAAGTTCCTAACAGAAATGAAGGAAAAATGAAACAGTGGGAAAAGTTGTACCAGTAATAGCTGCCAGGCCTTGCAAACACATCAAATTTCACAACAAAATCACTGCATCTTACCTAGAAGGTAGCCTCTTTCGCTTGAACTACAGTTCATACATGATGGTCTTGTAAGAAGAGCTCTTTGATTTTTGAATCAAAGAAATCTTACCTTGACTGTCTAACAGCTTCAGGATACTATACGTAAATTATACCTATTCCAATGCAACTTTTATCCTCCTCCAACTTGCTAAATTTACCCCGAATTCAGGTATCTTATTAAACCATCACATCTGGAGATTTAAGTGAATAAAAACCACTCGCGCTGTGTGAGTAGTTTTATTCCTCATGACTCTGCCTTGCCAGCGGCAGCGAGGCACAGTTATATAAAGAGGGTTCTCAAGTGTAAAATAATGTCCTCAGCCACCAGTTCAGGCTGCATCTAAGCAGCAGTCTCCCAGAGTTCCAGTACCATGGCTAAACTGGTGAAAACAGACTAGATGCCCATCCACACAGCAACCTTTTGAAACTGAAAAAATGAAGAAAAAATGCAACTGAGACTAAAAAAAAGGCATAAATTGCTTTCTGATTAAATGCTTTTGAAGTTAATGGAGAATTTTTCTCAGCAGCCAAGGACTGGAAATATCATCCCAAATCTTTCCTTGGTCCTTATTCTTGCCAGCTCTTTACAGGGAGTGACAAGAAAACACAGAATTATTTCTAGTAATGAATTTAACTTCCTTTTGTTAATACAGTTCCTGTAAGCAGTTAATATTCTTGAACATATTCATTTAATTAAATGTATTTATTACAATTTACTCAACAGAAGCTGGCAAGAATTATTTCATTTAATCTCTAGGCTGCATACCCACACACACTTTGCTGCAAGAATTTTAGATTCAGTGTCTGAAACCTGAGATCTTTTTAATTGCAGAGGGTCATGAATATTGTTTCTCCCCTTCAACTGGCTCCCATCATCAAAGAAGCGTTGAGAGAAGCAGCTGGGACTTGGAATCTCTCAGGAAAAGAAAAGCAATACTAGGGAACTGTAGTAAATTTACATCTCTGAGTGATTTAGGGGTAATAAAGACTGGAGACCAACCACCTTCTCTCATTTGCTGGAAATCCTGATTAGCAGGGTGGGCTATTGAGCCAGATGATTAAAGGAGAAGTAGAGCCACCTCTCTGAAAATTGTTTTATCGCTGATGCAGCCGACACAGAGCAGAGCAGCCCCTCTGGGTGCTGGTCGGAGCCGAGCAGGGTCTGCCGCCCGTGCCATCGGCAGGACACGGCTCTGTCACCGTGGGCAGGCTTGGCTTCATGCTCCGATGCTGCACATCCACCCATGGCTTGGTGCTCGGCGGAGGCAGGGAAACTCCTTTTGCCTTCACCGAGGGGAAGTCAGCAGACCTGGGACTTGTTTCTCCCCTGCACTGCTCTGCAAGAGGGATGTCAGGGAAATCTGAGCCCCTCGTGCCTTCCTCTCCTTATCTGTCCATCTCGACGCCATCCCCAAACGCAAAAAGGCACTTTTCCTTTTTACTGTCTCTGCTCTCTCCCAACCACTGATCTGCACAATAGCATAATTGTATATAAACATTTGATTTCTTTTACTTTGCCTCAGTAATAGCTTGTAGCAACCCTTTCCAACATCTATTAATACTGTGCTATATATTAGATCCAGACCTCAGATCCCCAAATGTGACTATCTTCAGAATAAAGTGGGGAAAAGCTGAACACAGATCAAACGCTTGCCCTCTGGTCAATTTTAAATATAGTATAAACTGTGTCTCTCTATAAATTTATCAAGGGCTCTTGCTTCTAAACACCTTGGGCTTTTCTCTCTGTGAAATATTATAGATGAGGCCCACCTGGATCAGACTAATGATCTCTAAATATCAGTATTCTGCATTTCAGCAAAGGCCGGCTGAACCTGGCAGAGCAGTACTCCTCCCACTGCCTTTTATGCAGAGCAGAGCTATAGGAGATCAAGATCTCTACTTTATAGGGGAAAAACATGAGCACAAAGAGATTAATTGACTCATCCAAAAACACCCAGTAGCCAGGTGGGAGGTAGAAACCACTGGAGCTTGATGGTGGTTGCTCCCTCCAGCAATCCCAGGACCTGGGGTGGGTTTCTGATGGGAACGATGCTGAGATGCCGTTTCATTCCTTTACATTTGCTCCTTGTAACAGACAGGGAGATTTCCAGAGGTGCCGTTGCTTCCTCAGTCATAAAGGCTTGCATTTGTCTTACTCTTTGGTACAGGAGGTTTTTTACTCACAGAGAAATGAAGATTTTTCCAGATGGACTTTTTTTTTCTGAATTGTTTTGACTCAAGACAGATTTGGGGGGCTTTTCATTGAACGTGGCTTGCTCTATCTCTTACCTACCCACCTGCAGAAGCAAAAAGCAGCAAAGATACAGCTAAAAATAAAAGCCACATCTAATTCCTTCCCACTGTAAGATCTGATAACTTTTGAGCAATTCTATAACCCCTCAGCTGCAAGGCCTGGCTGAGCTGGCACACAGAGCACCAGTCAAGAACAGCACCATGCTTGACCAAAGTCAGAGCTAGGGAAAGGGGCATCATTTTCCATTGGGAAATTACCTTTCTCTGCCCAAAAAGAAAAAATTCCGTGAGGTTATAATAACAAAAAGGCATGTTAGCCCTGATTGTATTGCTGGGAATGAGAAAAACAGCCTGGGTTAAATCTTCCAGCTGGTTATAATCCCTGGGAAGTGCCCTCTACCCTTCCTTGTTAGGACACTGTCAGGGTACGATTCCAAATTTTTAAAAGATTGTGCTTTTTGCAAAAACAAACCATAAACCTGTGTCCTCAGCTATGTTTTTCTTCCATTGCTCCATGGCATGCAGACAGCACTGTTAGTGGCTGTCTCTGCTAGGGCTGCTACGGGAGGGTAGTGCCTGCTTTGTCCATCGCATTGGTCCTGCAAAGTGATCCAACAGAAAATACTTAATGAGAAAAGGACACTGAAGAATTTGGCTTGGAGAGAAAAACTGTGTGTGAAGATCTGCTGGGGCTTTCTGGTAGGTTTTCAGGCTTAGTAGGGCTGCTAAAAGAAATCAGATTCTTTTTCCTCTCCACCAGAATTAGCAATTTAGGGATTTCCCTGGTTTTGTTTTGCTTCTTGCTACTGCCCACTGGTCTAAATTGGGCTGGGTGAAGGAAAGTGGCTCTACTTTTTTTTTTTGGCTGGGATCATTAAAAAGCCTGAACTGTACTATGGACTGGACCAGCCCTTCAGATGACAACCTGCTTTACCACCAGCCTCTGTGCCCCAAATTTATTGGGCTGCAGCAGGTAATCTTTCTCTTTGATCCATCTCTGCTATTAAACAGCTTCAGATAAAGCCGCAAAGCTCATTTCTAGGAAAGGAAGCTGAACAACCTAAATCTTGGAACTGAACAGCAGTGGGGAGCCAATCTTCAAACTGCATCTTCTCACCGGCTTCAAAAGCAAAGCAGCTCATTCTGACACACTACATGGCACTTCAGCAATGATTAAAGTACCTTAAACGTGCACCTTTTTCATCATAGACCCGTCTGCTGACAGGGTGCCAAGCACAACAAACCCAGTCAAAAGCATCATCCTTATGATGGATCTAATTGTCATTGTCTCGTTTCCCAATCAAGAAGAGCTGCAACAAAAATAGAGCTTGGAGAAACATGCACATCTTCGTACAGAAATAACTCCCTAAAAGCAAACTGAAAAGCCATAGAGGAGCCAGCCTACAAGCTACAGACACAAAGTGCCGAGTGAAAGAGATAACTGGCTGGTGAACGCTGGGAAATAATACCCTAAAATCCTTCTGAGCCCATTCATCACCCTGGCTTCAGTGATCATCTCAGCAATAAATTCCCTTATCATCCTAT
>JANZLP010000039.1:6705227-6719510 GCA_026930925.1 Chelictinia riocourii | reverse complement strand
AACAAGGTCAGCTACAAAATGATCAATTAAATAGGATTCCAAGAATGATTTATTGGCCTATTTCACCTAATCATCAAACGCCAGATCCATTAGCAGAAGATGGATCACGTAAGCATCACTGGTGTCAGTTAGACATATCACTGTTCTAGGGTTATATGCCCTGATTATCATCCTAATATTGACTCACAAAACTTAGGCATCCCATGACAGCAAATAAAGCATAAAGAACCCTGGCTGTCTCCAGGCCAATGCCACAAAGCTGCTTTCCCCTTGTAAAAGGAGTACATTTAGTAGACTCATAGATTTATAGTGCAGACTACTATGCCTAAACTGCAGAGGCCAGATGTACTAGTCCATGCCCTAAGCCCAAAGACTTATTCTTGACTGAAGAGTTGGTTCATTTGAGCCAGAATAACCTATCAAGCTAGTGTGTGTAAAGCACACCAACACTGATGGCTTGAACTCATGGTTCTGGATTGGCAAAATTCTGCCTCTGTGTCCCAAAATATACCTTTGCTAAAGACACTGAAAAATAAAAAAAATACATGATTTCCACAGGTGGCTTATTTCAGTTGCTACACCCTGTGATGCGGTCCTTGAGCCTGACTGCAGGTACAAGGATGCCTCATTTAACACAGTGGTAAGGAGGCAGGAACTCTTACATCAGGTATTTCAGCCACAAGACTAAAAATGCAAAGATAGCAACTGTAAACAGTAAATTTAGCTAAGGGTAGACAAAGCAGTGCAGGCAAGATCTGGAATTGTGAACTCTTGTCCCAGGTAGCTTCATACTCATTTCCAGATGCTGCCTTAAATGCCAGCTCAGTCCTGGGGTCTGTGACTGAGGCCAATTAAAACCAGAAAAGTGGTGCTCCTCTGAAGAAGAAAACCTCAAAGGGCAGGTAATTTTTGAGCTGTGTGACATTGTCTCGATTAAAAAACATGTACTTATTTTCCAGTATTTAACTGTGGTCATCTCTTGTCTATATGGGAAAGGTTTTTAAAAGGTGTGGATATACTTTAACATAAACAAGTCATATCTCAATCATTTAAACAAATCTGAGTTCCTCCAGGGAAACAGTCTTTATCCTCCACCATGTGCCTCATTTTTGGTCCTTCTACTCAGCCTCTCCTTTACTGCACATTCTTTTTGAATTATCAATTCCTATAGTTCTGTTTATTACTTCCTTGCTTATGTATTAATACTAATGCTAACAAGTATCTTTATCGACCACTCTGCCAGTCTGTGTCTTGTAAATTGTGATCGATGTCCAATGCCTTTTCAAATCAGCAGATCGTTATGAGAAAATAAATTGAATAGTGACTTATTAGATGTTCATTCAGTGATAGCAACCCATAAGATTTTTTTTAAACCCATAAAAAAAATTAAATACATCAATAAAATGTGAATCCATCAAAAAATTAAGTGCCTGGTTCTGAGATTGCTTAATGTAGACATGAATGCTGGTACTTTTTTTTTTAAATTGGAAGACTTTCAATAACAAAACAAATACCACACAAAAATGTGTCCCAGCTGAGTAATCACTTTTAACAACCAAACTTGTAATCGCTTCAAAGAATGAATTCACATTAATTTGAAGAAAAGAAAAAAGAAAATTTGAAGAATTTTAAAAGAGTCATTTCCATAAACCAAACCAGGCTGACTGTTATAAATTATTTTCTTATTCTTTATCTACCCAATCCCTTATCAGTCATTCTATTATTTCACCCCAAACTTAGAATACCTTATAGGTCACCTAGATAATTTGATTTGGAGTTTTTTAATAGTACTATTAAGTACTACTTTTAAGTTCTTATAAAATAGTGTATAAGGTGATCATTACCTCATAATTCTGATGTACCAGTTTTTCACACTTAAATGTTAAATGTTTTGATTTTCATTTTAAAATGTTTTTTTCCTAGTAAAGAGTGTTTAATTTTGCCCTTGATAATAAAGAGTTGAGATGGTATTTTGTAATCCTCACATGATATCAGTATGTCATTCTTTCCAAATACAGAAAATTAATACCCATTGAAAAAATTTGCCTTTTCTGCCAAAGTACTCAGCAGTGCTAAGAAGTGCCACCATGTTCTTAATAAGACACCTGTTTAACTACCACAGTCCAAGAACTGGGCACAATACTTGAAAGATATGTTATTTTCAAATGGGTTCCCAAGGTGGTGGTCACAGTGGTAGTATTCTGTTTAATTATATATTAGACTGATCAGTGGGGCAGATACACTGTATGTAATGGATATAAACTAGTATAGGAGTAGGTGTTACTTGTCTTTCCTTTGGACACTTCTTGGTATGAAAGAGGTTTTTTTTTTTTAAACTTAAAAAATGAAACTGCCTAAATGTGTAGTCTTGTCTACTACTTACCTGGTTTATTTTTTACCTCAGGTATTTTTATTTAGTGTTAATAGACAATTTAACACATCAAAGCTGTTTAAGCTTGCAGGTAAGTCTTTCAGCATTTATGTTTCATCTTTGACTCTCCTGACTAAATTCTGTAAGAAGTAATATCTTGTAATTAAGGGGAAAGAAGTGGATGACGGAAAAAGGAAATAGATAGCAATGAAGATCTTAAAATTTCTTTCATTCCCAAGGTACTACTTGACCCTTGAACTCATTTTTCTCATAGTCACCAACCATTTTCTATTCAATTTTTTAATATAAATAAGATTGTATACTACATCTGTTTTAATTAGACTGTTGACCAATTTTCCCTTTTCCATTAATTTCTATTGGTATCTAATACTGACTGAAAAGTAATTAGTAAAGAATATTATTTTAGACCAACCTTTCTAAACATTTTTTACATTTCACTTCTGATTACAGAAACAGCCAAGGAGATAAATGGAAGAAAGCTTTAACCAATATAAGCAACCTGGGCTTGATCAGCATTAAAAGCCATTAATCTTAAATCAATAAGCTAAAAAGAATTAGAAATGTAACTTTAAAGAAAAATAACCCTTGCACAGTTAAAGTCTAATTTGGATGCATTTTTAGTGGTATTTGTTTGAGTAATCCTGTGAAAAGAAGCATAATATGCAATTCCTTGCATTATCCTAGCCATAATAACGCAAAGTATGTTCACGGTAAAAAGGGCAGCTTTCAAACAAGTAAGATAACAGGTCCCAAGTAAGATGGAAAATAGCTTTTTCCTAAGAAAACATGGTGAGTTATAACTGGCAAGAGTCAGAATTTTAATTTAAGCATGCTTCATGAGAATAGACTGAAAGCAGTGAGGACCATAAAATGGTCCTTAAGTGTCAGTGCTTATTAAAACAAAGCAGCATCCAAGGGAAATATGTTACTTAAAGGAAAATAAAACCCAGCTTTGCCCTAACAGTTTTAAATGCTGTTGTAGTCCTTTAAAAAATTGTTAATGTTTATTCCTACTTTTCAGTCTGACAAATTTTCCAAAAGTGCTATAAGCAACTCACATCTGCATATAATTTCATTACCCTTCATTCAAAAGCCTGTAGTGATAATTTTGTAAAGCATATCTGGGAGCCAAGAAAATACATGGGCAAATACATGCAGGTGTGCTCAGCCTCACCTAGAGCTTTTCAGTTTTACCCCGTGCTTGCTGCTGTTTCATAGTTTCCTTCAGTCCCAGACACGACAGTTGTTAAAACTAATAACAAACAAGCAGCAAAGTCAGGAATGAAACCAGATGTTGGAAGTCAAACGGACTTGTTGAAGGGTTTTGGGGTTGGGTTTTCTTGTCTCTTTTTTTTCTTTCTTTTTTTTTTTCTTTTGAGACTTGTTTGAATAAACAGAAAAATATCAGCAGTGCTGAAAGAAGTTTGTTTTTAAATTGCCTGTGTGAACCCTCTATTTTCACAGGGAAGTTGGAAATGAAAACTGAAGATGAGGTGGATTTTCTGAAAGATCGCGTCGAAAGCGCAGCCCGCGAGGAAGCGGTGAGTGCCACTTGCGCCTTGGCACCTTGTCTTTTTCTGTGCTTTTTAAAGAAAGGCCACCGTTGCTGTGGCCGGCCACCTAACCTGCTGGTTTTCTTTCTGCAGCCTTTGTAAAGCTGAATGCTGTCCATCACCATGATGTTTTTAGCCTCTTAAAAATAGCGTGGGCTTTTTTAGACCTTCTGTTTTTTTTACCCGCTGGATTAAGCCACATTTATGGTTTCTCAGTTGGTGACACAGAGATTGACACAAAAGGTTCCTTGTGAGGCAGAGCTGTACCAGGATTTGTGTATAATTTGATAAAAGCGGTGCCCTGGAACATGCTTGGGGTTGGCGGTGCTGCCTGGGGGCTGGCAGTGCCTCCGAGGTCCTCACGCGTGCACGGTCCTGGCAAGTCTCTCCATGCCCTCGCGCGCTTTGCCCCTCCGGGGAGTTTTTGGCAGAGGGAACTGTGGCTGCGGTTGGTGTTGGTGCATGCACGAGTCCGAGGTCTAAAGGCATTGCTGGCTGGGAGCATTAGTGCATTTGCTGGAGGAAAAATTAAATAATGGGAAGACATACAGGGATCAAACGTGGGGGGGAACCCCGTATTCCTCATGTTGGTGAAACAATATAAAAAAGTATGGCAGGGATCAGAAATCAGTTGGTATTGTTTTCTATTGGTTGTGCTTTGCCATATTTAAGGGCTGTCTATGATTAAAAAAAAAGTGAATATTGGGCTTGACAGGAATGTAATTTTGGTTTAAAGCAGCTGGGTTTTTCGGTCTTGCCTTTCCTAGCTGGATTTGCATTTGCTCCTATATTTTATATATAGTTTCTTGTTCCTGAAAAAGAAAGTGTTTCGTAAATGCTAAATTGCTCGCAGCCTGTGTTGATGCACGTTGCCGTTGAGCAGCTGTGTTTGTGTGTCAGTGTACCATTATGAAGCTGTTAAAAGAGAAAATATTGTGGGGATGAGTTAACATTTGCAGGGTGGAGCACCAAAAAGCTTTGCTCATCCCGCAGTAAAGCTCTTTAGGCGGCAGAACAGTCTTGCCAAAGCTTGTAATAAAATCAGGTTTATTATGTTTTTAACAAGTTAAGGCTTAATTTCTGTAGCTGTTCGCTCAGTGAGTTAGCCAAGGACTAAAGCAAATAACTTTCCAAGCTAAAATTTGTGCTGTCTGATAAGTAAGTCTTTCGTTACTGGAATGCGAGAGTGTAAAGATGCTGATGGGTTTTTTTTGTACCAACCTAATTAAAGATAATTTCCCTGACTAATACTTAGGTATCTGGTAGTAAAGTAGTATATCTATAGAAAACGCAGATTAGGGCACTGCCTTTTCCTTTCAAACAGGGAATAAAGAAAAGAAACATTGAATTTGGCTTCAGTTTTGCATGTTTTACAGACATTTTGATTTTTGACTGTGTGCTCTCTTCTCTTCTTCCTCTCCCTCCCACCTCGTCAAACACCTCTTTAGAAATCTGGCTTTTCTGGTGCAGGAATGGGAGTGCCAGCGGAATGGAAAGTTTGCTGCAGGACTGAGAGTTTCCTGTTGCTAAGTTCAACAGAAACAAAATAACAACTGCACTATATTAAGGTCATTTAAAAAAACCCCTACACATCGGTGGAAGACTTATAAATAGAGCTTAATTCATATCTTGTTCTTCATCCAAACTCAGTGCAAGACACATCATGTTATCTCCTACAGAAAGAAACCAAGAATGATTGTGCACTAAAACTGTTGTCAGCTGTAGCTAGCAAAAAAATGCCTTCTTAAGGAGTGATAGTAGATACGTAACACAGACACACTATGCAAGTATATGGGTCCATGTGCATCTGTGTAAATAGATATTCTTGCAAAACAGAGAGGGAGAAGAGAAAATTTACGTGGCTGGCCCAAATTATATTCATTTAGCTAAAGTTGGTCACTTAGCCAACTGGCACAGCTGATTAAGATGGACACATTCAAAGAATGCTTCATCCTACCACTTTTCACTGATGATGGAGGAGGTCCAGTTGCTGGTTTAGACTATCTACCTAGCTTCTAACTGCTAGAAGTTTAAATGAAATGACTCCCACTTTCAGCATGAGCATTAACAGTATCTATCCAAAACAGTTCTTAAAACTATAGCTGATTTCCTATACCTAGGGATACTGGAAAATATAAAATTATGGACCACAATCTGCCATAATGAATTTTGCTTCATTTACCAAAGCTCTACATTCAGTGATCCCTCCTCAGTCCACAGAGCCTTTACCACAACTATTAAGATGTTGTGTACCCAATGGGACAAAATCGGCTCATTCATCAGTGCAACTGAAGGCTAACCAGAAGCATCCTTTGAAAATAGACTTCCTGCATTACCTTTTCCCATACTGTAAACCTCAGAGACGAAATAGCTTAACTTGAGGTAAAGGTCCTGGAGCAGTGCAACAGTAAGTAATTATTCTCCTCAGGTGTTTGCCCACTACTGTAGCACTTCAGCCAATATGTGTGGAGATACTCTGAGCAAGGATTTATGAAACTTAGATGTTAATAGTGGAACAAGTTAAAAAAACCAAAACCCTAGCTCACAATTTTTGATGTTTGCATTTGTTTGAAGCTAGAATGAAACTTCAAAGATTCTGTGAGAAAGAAAATTCTGGTGAAAACTCACAGATTTTTGGAACAATAGAAACATTTAAGTTTTGACTTCAGAAACATAACACATGGATTAGAACACTACTATCCACAATAGAACAAGAAAAAAATTAAGGCAAACAGACATCAGAACTCAAAATTTGAAAAATATCTGATAAAGACATATGAACAATGATGGAACTTCTTTTCTTCATGACAAAGCTTCCAAGAGAAATGTGCAGAATTGGACCAAAAAGGCTGGGACTTCTGACTTTACTCAGCTTAAGGTTAACTGATGCCTGTCCTGGGTGTATCGGCTACCAGATCCCATTGTATCCTGTTTTCTCTGTTGCTGCTGTAAAGTTTTACCACTCTGCAACATCAATGCTAAAGTCACAAGAACAACAGTACAGCGATACTAAAAGCAGGCAGCCTTCAGCTGGTTGAAGACAGAAAGCTGGTTCTAGATGAAGCTCCCTAAACACCAGTGCTTCAGCACAGGACCATCACCGCATACAGGCAAAAACCAGCTGTGGGAGTAAGGTCCAGAATCCAACGGGATGTACCATCTGCAGAGCTGAGTACACCAGCAGGTTTCCTCTTGCTTGCTGTTCTTTTTTCTACATACTTAACTGCGTCTCTAGCAGAACAGTGGCTCAGTTCAATCAAATACCACAAAGTGGACTTGGGCACACCATGACTAGGGTTATGGGACCCTTCTAGAACATGGGATATGTACGGACAATCTTCCTGAGTGCCTCTTGCTTCCTGCGTGGGTACTCTACACTTCAATGATAATAAAATCATTAGGGTGTTACATTAAGGATGAATTTGACCCAGCGTCTCACCCAGCAGAGCGCAGAGCAGCTTGTGCTCAAACTGCATTCTCTAATTGTGTTTTGCTTTCCTCACATGTGCCTTGCTCAGTAAGTACTGTTTATAAGCTAATATGATCTTGCAGCTCTGTGTATTTCACAATCCTTTCTGTTTGCCCACCATAAATTAACATGCAGTCAAAATGTTTTATGAACATTGAAAACAAAAAAATTAATTTTCTTTGGATATTATTCTAAAACCCACAAAGCATATGGAAATATCCATATTTTACTAGAAGGGAACACAGTGTCATTACTAAGTATTTGTCTAATGATTATGTTTGGATCAATCCAAATGTGACAGTACATTATAAGGCTAATCTAATTTTAACACTGCTGTATGCTGTAGGTAATTGGGATATTGCTAACTGCATTGACTAACTCCCCTATTTGTTTTTTAGACAGGAAGGGCATTGGCTTTGGTTGTTCTATGTTCTCTGCACAAAAATATGAAGCATAAACATCAGGAGGAAAAAAAAAAATCAGTATAAGCACTTAAAGCTCTCAGATCCCACATTCAATCCGACCTGAAAGGTGATACAGTAGAAGTGTGTGTATATTTTTATATTTTATTGTAATATTCTTTAACAAGGGTGTTAATCGAGTCCTACCACTAGTTACACCTCCCTCCGTCTCTGCTGGTCGTGCTCTATCAGTGTAGTTGTCAATATTGTGGAAGGATGGGACCACTGGGGTGTGTGAAATGACACTTCTTTGATGAGTCCTGTACTACCACTCTGCTTCTGGCTTCAGCTGACGTTCCTGACTGACCCCTCTCCTGGCTGTACTCCCTAAGTGGTGGCTTATGCTACCGATTCAGTCTGAAGGAAGCGGGTCTGGAGTAAGCAATTTGCTCAACACTCCTCCATGTGGTAGGACCTGTTCGTACGCATCTCTCTTCCTTCAGACAGCATATACAGAACCGCCTTCAGCAGCCTGAGACCTGACCAACTGGTTATTGAAAGGTATTATACACACAACTTCCACGCAGCTTCGCAGAGGCTGAGTAAATTATCCCAGTCATCCTTACTCTTCCTCTTAAAGCTCAGTCGGCTCAGTAAATACCTGGGAATGGATTGTCTTATCCATTGGATCTTTTCTTTTTGGCTCTGTTCTTTGCATTTGGCTTCACTGACGATTCGATACCCCAACTCTACCTAAGAGTGTTCTAGAATTAGTAGGGCAGGTCCTTCGGCATTTCTGCTAGTCTTTCAAATCGCTGTTTCTGTTTCACAACCTACATTCTCTTAGATGTTACAGTTCTTTATCTTCGCATGCAGTGTTTTTATAGCAATTAATCTTCACTTGACCACTGTATGATACTGTATTTAAAATAATTGCTTTCTCTAATCTTTGCATTATTTTCTCTTAGTTTTATAAACTGAACACGCTGTGTTTTTTCAGTCTTTTTTTGGTCATTAAATGAATTACAATTTCCTTTGCAATCACACAGATCGGATCGAGAGATATATTTGCAATGTCTTTGATAATCTGTTTCTGCCTATTTTACCAGCTGCTGCTTCCTTTACTGGTAAATTCTGTGTTTGATTCCCTCATCTCTGGGAGTATTGTAAGCTTTCATTGTCACACTTTGCTCAAGAATTGCAACTTCATAGCAACATATAGAATTGGCTTGTTAACGTTTTATCCCAGGATTCTTTGAAGCCAAATCTTCACAGTTCTTTTTAGGTCTCTCATGACTGTTTTTAGCTCTGCTCTGGCCAGGTCAGACAGACTGTTGGCTGTATCCTGGTGGCATGAGTCAAGTTTGGATTTAGTTTAGTGGTACATTCAGTTAGAGATGGATGTTAAAAGGTTCCCATTCTGCTTATTTACCTAGTTTTTCATGCCAGCAACATGATTGACTTGGGATTAATGTGCTTTCTCTTTGGAGCTCTGGCTCAAAAAAATAAAGGTATTTATCCTGAATGAGGAACTATCATCATTCACCAGCATCCATAAGACTTCATTAAACATTTACCTACTCACTTATCAAAATGCAAAAAATAAGTAATAAAATATCAACCATTTATAGTCAGTGTTATCTATCTTCTTAGAGAGGCAAGCAATATGTTTTTCCTTAAAATATGTACAATATTAATTCCACAATATTAATTCCATTTTCATGTAAATATCTGCAGCCTACCTCTTGCTGGCATGCTTTACCTAGTAGAAAAGTTTTATTTATTCTTATCTAGTCAAGGAAATATATATTTTTTTATTACTCTGAGAAGAAGATATTTGATCTGTTGGTGGAACAGGTGATATAAATTACTTTGGAAGCTTTCATAACCGGTGTTCCTGACGCCCCTTTTTTTGCCTCCTTTCTTTTCCCAATATTTAAAGTCACTGAAGGCTAAGGAGATGCACAGAAAACAATTTTCATATATGATGTATCATTCAAATTTAAATATGTTTTTATATATGCAACACTGAGTGTTATATAAATTGCACTCTGAGTAGTGCAGGTCATTGTGGGTTTTACTATATAAAGAGGAAGTGCTGCACGTATAATCTTCTTAACCAAGTTCCTTAACTGTGGAGTTCATGCAGTTTATAGTGTTCAGGTAAATAATTTGTCTGGTCAAACATCAAGTCAGCTAATAACATGTTTAAAACTACTGTCTCAACAGATGATTCTGTTTATAGGTTTTCTAGCATTTGGTCAATGACTAGAGCCTTATATAAACTATGAACTTTTATGAACTCTACTTAGGAGTTAGTTTACCCAGTTAAGTAACCAAAGTATACATATTATTATATAAAAGATAAATTATTTATATAAAGTGATGGATTATTATAACGTAGTACATAGTTCTGTGGTTACAATGCCCTATGAACCTGTAAATGTCTGTCATTAATTTTTTAAGCCACCTGAAATCTTAAAACCTCTATGCAAATAAAGCCTTACTTTAAAGTGTGACCTAGATTTATGTTTGCATAAAGAAACCCAACATCTTGTTTATTCAGACAGTCTTTCCCAGGGTTTGTTTCGGCTTTGGGTTTTGGTGTTGTTTTTTTTTCTTCTTCCACCCAACTTGGATGATGCTGGAAATACATGCAGACTTTATGACAATTTAAAGGGAGTGAGGACCTGTTGATACCGACTGGTTTTTGAGTTACTTGCTATGACAGCATTTAGTAACGCAGCATACAGAACTAAAGAGCAAAGCAACGCTTGGCGAACAGCGTGTGTGGTTATTTGCATAGCGATTGGCATTTGTGCTAGTGTCTCTATCTCTGATTTTAGATGTATTAAAGACTTCAATCAAAGTAGGGAGCAAAGTCTAACACTCCCTAGCTTTATGTGAAAGAAATAGAGATTGATGGGAACTGGAAGAAGCGAGTATGAGAACGGCTGGGCTTTATGCTGCAGCACAAGATGTGCCTTTGTTTTGCTTTCATACTCATCACACATCTGACCTCTTTTTCTATTTTGAATATTTTATGTCACAGTTTTCAGAATAGCAAATGCTTAGTCCTTAACTTGAATGGGAATGTTTTGTTTTGTGGTAGCATAAATGGGAAGCGTAACAGAAAACACAGGCTTTCCTTTCTGCTTTTAAAATAGGGAAGCTTAACCTAATTTTTTATATTGCTTACATTTCCACCTTCATGTGAGATTTTATTTACAAAACAGCATATGGTCCCTAAGAGGTAGGCGTTTGTTACAAACCCACTTTGAGACTGAGATGCCCCCTTCACTATCATACTGCTGCATGTCAACTGCATACCTGCTATTGTTTGGTTTCTAGAAAATGTCTTTTCCATGATAATCCTTCATACTACCAGCTACCATAACATCCAGTCTAGCTTAACTGTAACCTACCTTGTATCTCAAGAGTCCTGTTTTGGGGTACTGTGGATAGTAAGACTAAAGCAGCAAGCCTGTACATAGGATTACTGTGCCCTGTTGATTTGCCAACATCCTGTCACATTTAGAGTCACAAAATTTACCTAAGAATTTCTTATCATTCCTTCCTTGATCCACATCTGATCTCCTGAAGAATTATGGTGGATTTCTGCTGCACATGCCAGGTTGAAACCATCCCTCTTGAAAGACCATCCTATTATTTTGCTTACCAAAAGACAAAGTATTAATCCAGTTGAAATTAAAATCTCCTTCCAAATCCTAGGCTTCCTATATTGGTACACAATTTTTAGTATACTGAACCTTAAAAATACAGGAACAAAAGGTTATCCCTGTTGGGTTAGAACAGTGTCCCACCTAGATCAGCATCCTGTCTCCTTCACTGACACAAGCAGATGCTACCTGGGGGAAATCACACAAGCCCAGTCTTTGTATTTTGCTTCTTCTGCGCTTCCCTGACATCTTATTAGATGAAGGATATTAGAACATACACCCCTGCCTATTTACTTGGTATCTCTGTTTGGTCTTGTTGTCCATGTATTTGAATATGCTTCCACCTCTTCCTTTGGCAATAAATTTCAGAAGTCCAAGTAGTGTTTTCTTCTGTGCTTTAAACCAAACTCCTAATAGTTTCATCAATACACGGTAGCTCAAACATTGCAGGATTTGGGAAATAACAGCTCTGTATTCATTTTACCCGTGACCTTCATGATTTTGTGACCACTGATCTTATCAACTCTCAGTTCTATTATCTCCCAGCTGCCTTTTTTCCAGCCTTGTCTCTTCCTTATAAGGTGACTGCGCTGTTCCATTAATCATTTTGGTTCCCATACACAAATATATCGTGAAAATCATTCTCTGTACAGACAGACATAAATAATGCATGAGTTTCCTCAATAGCTCTTGATCAAGACTCAACTTCAGTGTTTGCTAAAGATAGAAATGAATTCTGTTAAACCTAGCCTTGGTCTTGTTGCAGCATTATATCATCGATCTACCATGTAAGGCATAACAACTATAATAGGATCATACCACAGGTCAGGAGAACCCTAGAAATTTTAAGTCTGATACCTACCTTTGCCACAGTTTTCAGCAGGAAAAATTTAAAACTATCTTAGGACAAAAACCATCTGGTTCTTCCCTTAATCACCATACAATTCTTTGGTTAGTTCCCCAAATCACTACCATTTTGATTAATAATTTTCCATTCAACAATAAATATTTTACAAAAATCTGACTGCATTCATCACATTCCCCTTGTTCAGAGTGGTTTTTCTGGAAAGAAAGACACCAGGTTAGTCTTACACAAACTACATTGTAATAAATATACGTTGCTTTCTAATCCCCTTTCCTTTATGAAGGTCTGCAATTATTCTTTCTTTCAAAATTTCTCTGAAAATACTCCATGTAATGCAGATCATACTGGAGGACTACTCTACAAAGTATTACCTGTTGCCCTGAGACTCAGACTCTGCTACATGCATTTTGCCAGAGGGTCAGGCAAGGTGAGGAGCAGCAAGGTAAGAGGGTGGGGACGGGCTTTGACAACACCAGGGCACCCAGGGCCCTGACAGCTTGGAAGTCTTTGCTCCAAGCAGGTATGAGTCAAAGTGCAGCAGCTGCATTTTACAAGGAGCTTTTGCAGTCCCAGTAAAGACAGAGCAGAACACAGGAGAGTGTGAATGCTTTTCCACCAATATGGTCTCAGTTCTAAACTTGAGAACTTCACAAGTACCTCTTACAGCAAGAATTGTGGATACAGCAGAATATATAATCCTCAAGAACTGCAGGTCATTTATATTTGAAGCCTATGTGTTTGATTTGTTCAATTTGGGAGAAAACCTCATTTTTTTCCACAAATTGTATTGACACCTTTAGAATTTGGGAGAATTTGAACTTGTGGTTTCCTTTATAAAAAGGAGTTCCCCATTTTAAATGCCATGATTATGGATCTGTTTTACACAAGGCTTCTCCACAACGCATATAATTACAGATTCAGAGAAAAGATACCAGACATTTTTCCATTTTCCCAGTTCTATTAATTTAACTTTTTAATATTTGATTTGCTCTTGTCTTCACAACACATTACTACAACTTAAAGTTCATTTTAAGTGCCTAAACCCAAATCTGATGGTTCTGTCAATGGCCCCCAAGAAGTCCTCTGTTTCATTTAATTTGCAGAAGACATTCTCATGATACATTATAATTTGTGTGTATGAAGAACTCATATTGTCTAATAAGGTGTTTCCTGCTCTCTCTCTCTCTTTTTTTTTTTTTTTTTTAAATTTTTCTATGAGATTTTCCTCATTCAGTGTCCTAAAGGAATCCAAAAGGGCAGTGGTCATTTTGGAAGTATTGGGTGGTTTACTTCTCAGAACTACCTTTAACTGAGAATCATTTCTAAACAAAAGTGAGGCTAACAATAGTTCAATTGATTGACAAAAATAGAGCCCAGTCCCAGAAGTATCAATGAAAAAAAATTGGTGCACAGAATCTGTAAGGAAATCAGTGCAGCTCTGGAACTTGTGGCGTTGGAATCTATAGGAATGCAATTTCCCTGTGCTTTAAATGACAAAACTGTTAGATCTATTTTAAGTACAGCACTGTATTATGTAAGAGAGTGTCCTTATATACTTTCTCCATACTTCAAGAGGGGTTTTGACCTTTATCGCCCCTACTCCTCTAAAAAAAGAACAAATTGGGGAAATCTTGCCTTGAAGAATTTGAATCTCAGCAGATCATCTTTCTTTTCTTTTTATATATACTTTGCTCATTGCTTGAAAGAATAAAAACCTGGTACTAGCTATGCCTCACTTCAAAATAAATAAGTGATCATTTGAACTGTCAAAACGAAAATGCCAAAACACTACTTGCTGTATTGGGTTTGCATGCAAGGTTTTGGTAGTGTGTGTGTGTGTGTGTGTATTCCCCTGCAGCCTGTGGGGAAGACCCTGGTGAGGCAGGCTGTCCCCCTGCAGCCCAGGGAGGTCCACGGGGGAGC
>JANZLP010000039.1:6314408-6335985 GCA_026930925.1 Chelictinia riocourii | reverse complement strand
CTTGAACTTCTGACATTCTTCAATATGCTGCTCACATACCCTACAAAGCTGAGTCTTAGTCATGCATCCCTAACTGATTTCATACTGCCCCCCCAATCTGTCTTGCTAATGTTAAAAACGGTCTTGGGAAAACTCTTTGTACAGTTTGGCAGTTTCAGTATCATATTTGTTTTGCAATGAGTCAAAGATTACTTATGCTGTAGTCTAAATCATTCTTAAGCTATAACATTTTTTTGGGTTTGGTTTTTTTTTTTCCTTTGCTTAATTGTTTTCTGTATGTAACTGGTAATTATTTTTAAAAAAGTCACAGACTGTAACCCCAGCATAGGAAACGTGTGCGCTCCCCCCACCTATTCAACCAAAAAGGGCAAGCAGGCTCAAGCAAACTTCACATTAGCCCAAAGATCAATGCTGTAATGTTTAGCAGGTTTCTTCCTCAAGCAATCAAAATCCTACTCCAAACACAGTTCATATTTCAGGGGGGAATATGTTTGATAAGCCACCTGCTGCTCGTAATAAGGAAAGTGGCCATAAATGTGAAAGGCAACCTACCTAAGAAAGGCAGCCAGCATTTTTTTTCCAAATAATTTGATGAAAAAAAAAAAAAAAAAAAAAAAGACGACTTTTATGATGCCGAACCTGACGGTGCCGGAGAACCGCTTGTCTTTCTGCGGGTCGTAGTTCTTCAGGCTGATCTGCAGCTCCACCGTCTCCACAAACCTGAGGGAGGGAAGAGGAGAAGGGGGTGTAGGTGAGGGCCCAGGGAAGAGACCCTGGTGCAGGGCCGGGGCCTGTCCCACACCCGGTCCCGTCACGGCGCAGGGCTTCTTACTTGCGCTTCTTGGTCTTGCTGCCCTGCAGCACCTCCTTCACCGCCTCGTACAGGGTGTCGCGGGAGACCTTGCTGCTGCGGGGGGGAGAAAGACAAGGCGGGCTCAGGGCTGACCCCGCCTGGGCCTCCTGGGGGCCGCGGAGATGGAGGAAGAGACGGGGGGGTACGCAAAGCCCCTGAGCCCGCCCGGGCCCATCAGCGCTCTGTGTACTTTACAACAATCCTACTAATAATGCTGCTTTAAACGGTGACATTGAAAAGCTGTATATAGGGAAGTCTAATAGTTTTGCTTATGTAAACGTCACCTGTAACTCCTTCTATCCGTTTCATATCCATCCAGTTGATGAAACTAGTTAAAAACAAAGCTTATGCATGAAAATGGCCCATTTTTTAAGTAGAATGTACAGATGTTAGGCATACATGTATTGATCTCACTGCAGATGTAATTTCTTTGCTTTTTTAGATAATTTTAGATTATTCTTTTTTTTTTCTTTCCCTCTCTTGTGGTCAGCATTCTAAAAGCCATGAATTGTCAGATGTTTCTCTATAACATTAAGGTATGTTCTGGTAATTTTTGCTGTTAGCATGCTTGACTGTGCAGTGAGAATTGAAAGCTGCTGCAAAGAAGCCCTCATATTTCAGATGCGGAGGGACTATTAATGATCACATTTCTCAGTAGCTTTCTTTTATTAATTTGTATACCAGGAAGATGTTTGTAACAGAGTTGGTGTAACCAATCTGAGACTTCTTAAAGCTGGCAAAAATTAAGCACTTGTTTTTATTTCTAGTTACTTGAAAATATCTTTCCAGATTCCAAAAGATTAAGTCAGAATGTTGTAATTCTCTGTATGTTAAAATCTTGTGTATTTCTTCTGCCTCTGTTATGAAAATAAAGGCATAATTTCTTGGGTTATACAAATAAAAAAAGTACTAGAACTTTCAGCCAGGCAGCTTACAAAGATGCTGAGCAGTTACTGTTGCATAATTATACCTTAAGAGTAAAAGTAATGAAGACTTCTGTTTTTATAGTTGTCTTAACTTTTTGTGAAGCGTATCACACTTGTCTTTTTTTTAAAAATTATTTTTGTTTTTCATCATAGCATAGTGCTTTAAATGTGTTGCACCTTTCTGTAGTTCACTATTGAAGATGATTTAGATCACAGAAATGAAGACAAGGAAATTTACATTGAAAAAATGAATTATCTTCCATCATTGCTTGCATGAATGATTTTGGACACCTTTGGCATGGTTTTCGCAAACTGAAAACTAAGATGAAGTCTGGTTTTAGTTGTTTGTGACTGAATCTTTTGTGTAATCCTTCAATGAATAAAATACGCAAGTTTAATGATGAATAATGTAATCAGGTTTTTAAATCTTGCAAATAGTTCAGTGCAAATCTAGTGTAGCTGCTAAACAACAGGTAAATGGCCAGCATGGCTTCTTAGTCTATGTGTCAGCACTTTAGTTTCATAAAAAGCCTTTTCGGTACACGTGTCCTGAGATGGCATTGCTTTTTTTGTAAAATGCATTAATTCAGTTGTGTTTCATGTCAGAATCCTTCTTTTTAATTTTGTTCTTACAGCAGTATTTTGACTATGTGTTCCAGGGGCTGGGAGAAAGTTGGGTTTGGGTGGTTTTTTCCATGCTGAGTTTGGTGTGCCTTTGTACAAAGCAAGGGGTTTTCCCATAGGTCAGAAAGCCACACTCTACCAAAAGTGTTTAGAAGTAAAGATGCACTATTTTCCACATTTATGACAATTGCAATGGTTTTGTTTTGAGTTTGAGGGGGGTTTTTTGTCTATTTAGGTAACAGATTTTTTGGTTTGCATCTATAATACTTTCTTATTGCTTAACTGGATAAATGACAAATATTAGTGTCATGTGCATCTCTCATTAAATAGTATAGGCTTTTCAGAACAAGGATGCTATTTAATAAGACTTATTCACCCAAAATCTTATGTGGGCAGATATCGTACTGTAGCAGGGCTCTCCCTTTTCTAATGGTTTTTGGGCTGCTGCTCTGAATAGGCTGGCTGGGAGGAACTCTGGGCAGTTTAGCTGCTAGGCTTTTAACTTTTCACGGTGCTTGGCTTGATTAAAAACAAGACAGATAAGTATCTACCTAAATACTCACTTATCTATCTTCAGGTTATCTTTTCATTGGAAGGGTTACTCTGTATTTTCACCACATTACTGATGTGCCCATGGTCTTGTGAATGGTTATGTCTAGTTTGATTGGTTTGGCTCCTATATCTCCCATATCTCATGATCACTAGCTCTTGTTCTCGTGGGGGGCTTCAACTTACCAGATGTCTGCTGGAAATGCAATACAGCAGAAACTGCCTAGGAGATTCCTGGAGCATGTGGCAGATAACTACCTGACACAGCTGGTGAGTGAGCCAACTAGGGAAGGTGCCCTGCTGGACCTGTTTTTTGTGAATGGTGAAGAACCTGTGGGTGATGTGATGGTTGGAGGCCATCTTGGGCATAGCAATCACAAAACAATAGAGTTTTCAGTTCTCAGAGAAATAAGGAGGGGGCTTAGCAGAACTGCCACCTCGGACTTCTGGAGGGCAGACTTTGGCCTATTTAGGAGCCTGGTTGACAAAGACCCTTGAGAGACAGGCCTGAAGGGCAAAGGAGTCCAGGAAGGCTGGACATTCTTCAAGAAGGAAATCTTAAAGGTGCAGGAGCAGGCTGTCCCCATGTGCCAAAAGATGAGCCGGTGGGGAAGAAGAGCAGCCTGGCTGAACAGAGAGCATTGGCTGGAACTCAGGAAAAAAAGGAGAGTCCATGCCCTTTGGAAGAAGGGGCAGGAAACTCAGGAGGGCTACAAGGATGTTGTGAGGTTATGCAAGGAGAAAATTAGAAGGGCCAAAGCCCAGCTAGAACTTAGTCGGGCTACTGCTGTAAAAGAGAATAAAAAATGTTACTGAAAATACATTAGCAACAAAAGGAGGGCTAAGGAGAATCTCCATCCTTTATTGGACGCAGGGGAAAACATAGTGACAAGGGTTAAGGAAAAGGCTGAGGTACTTAATGCCTTCTTTAGCTCGGTCTTTAACAGTAAGAGTTATTCTCCAGGTACCCAGCCTTCTCAGCTGGAAGACAGGAACAAGGAGCAATGTCTTTGATCTTACATGGATATTTACATGATTTACATGGATATTTGGTATCTCTGACTGTAAATGTCTCTGCATTTTAAAAATGTACCTTTTTCCTTGCCAGCCCAGGCTTGGAATACCATACAGTACTTCAGGCTCAACAGCACCCACACGGAGCATTATGGCAAGCCACGCATGGTTTAGAGACACAGGCAGGGAATGGGTGGTGTGATCTGGCATTCCTGACATTTTAACATTTCTGCCTGTATTCATATCATTTTGCTTTATTGTCATTCTCTTCATTAGCTCTTCATAATGCTTCATAAGATAATACAGTTATACAGCCTGGGAGCATAGTTCTGTATGAGAAGATGCAGAGGAGCAAGTTTAAAATGCACTTTAAAGTGTCAGGCTGGTGACAATAGAAATTTATGTCATCTATTTATCCACAGAATAATGAAAGTAGAAGTGCTTCCCTGCAGTTATAAGTAAACTTGGACTTCAGAAGACATCTTCCTGACATAGGAGAGTTCTGAGAAGTACAGTGACTGATGTTCAGTTATCTAAGCCTAGGGGTGTAGAGCCATTTTAGACTATCTAGGGTATCCCACCTAGCTTACAGAAAGGCACATGTAGATTTCATGTCATACCTGTCAGCCCCATATGGACATCATACATATTCTGAGGCAAAGGCCAAAAGGCCACTTGGAATAGACAGCTGGGAGACCAATACTGCAGGGCACACTGCTGAGTGTGTCTACCCTGTAATTCAAATATGACTGGTTTATTTGGAACTATGGAAAATAATGTCTTTTTCCAACTGCTGGCAACTTGGGAAGAATGTGAACCAACAGTATGAAAACAAAATCTGTCTGCATCCCATTAACAACCTCCCCCAAAAAGCTTTTGTAAAACTTCCTTTATTTGGTTGATTATCTCTATTGAAAGATGCTACTGATTCACTTACCTGTTCTGATTGTACTGTACATTCTGTGTCAGATCGACATTCAGCATAATGAAGTCATGCACATGGCAGCAGGAGAATGGCTCCTTGATCTCAGCACTGTTTGTTTTACTGGACCATTTTCTCATCCCAATTAAGGCATAGTGAGTGACATTGGGAGTTGCTTCAATATGTTGCAGAATTTGCTTCAAGGAAATATTCCTTTCAGTCCATGTATAGTCACTACAATAATTACAAAAATGTGTAGAGAATATTCAGAATCTCATTCAGCTGAAGAGCAATTCCTAACAGTTGAAAAGTAGTTATGAGTATCAGGTAGGTAACTTCAGAGTTGCCTTACTTTATTGCAACTTTTTGTCTCTCACTCTAATCAAAACGTAAAATCAACTAGTGCTTATGTGTTGGGGACTGGTATGACAGATCTGAAACCTAGTCTGGATCTTTCAAAATATTCACTCAGATACGTAAACTTTTAAAGTTACCTAGATAATGTTCCAAATTACTGTGGGAGGGTTGCTGACTTTACACCATAGCTTAAGTACAAAGTATAAGATCCTCCTAGCCCACCCCTAGAGTCCATAAATCTGTTTTCAATGAGTTTAGTTCTCTTTGAAAGTTTGTTGTAAATTCTGCATAGCTCTGTTCTGCGAATAGATAAAAATATCCAGTACAAACAACATTCTAAAGTAGAGAAAACAAAAATACTTGGTTTGGGATTTGGGGAAAAAAAAAGGAGGAGACATTATATTGCCATGACCAATATGGGTCTCAGCACATAATAGTGTCCCAGCTCTGTTGGAGACCTCTCTAGATGTCAGAAAGAGACACAATTCACTCTGTGCACAACTCACACCCAGACTGCAGGCACTCAATAGGTATTTGTCAGAATGAGTTAACAGACTTGAGGTGATTAGAAATTAGAACAGTTAGTTCCTTTGCTGATCTATAAATGATCTCTCCACCCTGTATTGCACTGCCTTCACAATAAAAGTACTTGTCTGAGAGCTTTGGCATCCTTTACCAGTGCTTTCAAGCAGTTTTCATTTCAAGTTTCCTATTCTTGCAGATTTGTGTGCCTCTGCCCCATTCTGCCTCTCCTTATTACATCTCAGTTTGGTAATGAAGCATTTTGGAGAGTGTGCTTGAGAAAACTTGCTTTGCTGTAGTTTGAAAATATCCCCTTGCCTTGCTGTGAATTACTGTTTCTCAGAGATCCTAGTGCTGAATGAAGACAGACTTTTTTTCTTCTGAAACCTGCCACTTTCTCTGTTAGAGTTGTATCCTTCCTCCCTACACCCAAATTAATTTTGAAGCTCTTTCCAGGGTACCATGGTTAAACTCATTAGTTTTTTGGTTTGATGTTGTTTGGTTTTGTTTGGGTTTTTTTTAAAGATTGACTATGTAAGGAGACATCATTCGCAAAGTTTCTCATATGGAACACGCTGATTTAGAAAGGCACAAATGAATAAAGGTGTCTTAGACATAGAATATTACATACAGGATAAAAAAATATAATACCCTATTAAATTCCTTCTTTTGAGAGGAATTTCTTTAAAGTTGCCCGAAATACCTGTAATCTTACAATCTGTATTAAATATTACTAGCGTCTTTCATGTAGGTGAAGCCAAACATAACTAAAATTGCTCATATGTGAAAATCTCACTTTTTGAAATGATGACACTGTATTAAAAACAAAGCAAAACAAGAGCAAACTTGCAATGCTGAAAGTACCCTTTCATTCTAGTTTGAGTTTCAGGGCTCAAACACAATACAGAATCTTGTTATATGCTATTGATTTTCTTTGGAAGAATCCCCCTTTAAGATTAATTTGCCACAGAACAACTGATAGCTCTTTGTTTTCTTCGAGCTACAGAAGTACTATTTTTCAGGGAGAAAAGGAGAATTAAGATTAATTACTCTCTTTTAGCTGATGAAAATCCAGAATGTGCCCTTGTTCCATCACCCAAGAATGTGCATTGGACCAGGAGCAGACACAGCACTTTTCAGACACCTGAGGGTGGTGGTGTTGGGAATGTCAGCAGGAGCTGATGACAGTATGTTAGGGGTAATTTACTGAGCACGCTCTCCTCAGCCTGCTAGGCTGTGTCTTTGGGGCAACATAATATAGATAGGCTGATATTATGGGTCACGTTCTGGCTACTGTGGGGAAAACATCTAATTCCCTTTCCCAACACGTATGCATGTGTGTTTATAATGGTAATAACCAGTTCTTTGCCTGTACTTTGATAAAGCTCAGCCCTGTACTCAAAGTACTCACGTTGTTTGTACTGGTTTTCCTCTGCAATGCGTTTTGCTGTTTTTCTTGATCCTTCATCCAGGTGAAGTGTGCATCTTTGGGCAGAGCTAGCTGCAGGATATTTTCTGCGTGGCATTTGACCAAGGCTCTTTGGCTAAGCAAAAGGAGGCAGTTTGCTGTGTTGATGGTTGCAGGTGCCAAAAATTCCAGAGAGTCTTTTCAGCAATCTTTTAGCAATTTTTGTAAGTTGGACAAAGACCCTCTGTGAATTACAGAGCTCTGATCTAGTGTGCAAGCATAACTCTTTTATAAATGTTAGATTACTGTGAGATGTTCTGCTGCAATGAGACGTGGAGAAATATGAAAGTGAGGGAATTTAGAGTATCAGTACTTTACACATAAACGTTTTCATAGTCCTCTTGGGAGTAATGGAATGCCCTTTATTCCCACTTAGAAGTGTTATAATTGAGTGCATAAACGTTTTGATCTGTAAATGACAAAGGATCTAAACCATGGAGTGAATGGCAGCAAGAAACAGCTAATCTGTAACTATAATATTTGTATTATGCTGTGTAACCTGATAAACTGTTGGGATACCTGATTGAGAGCAAGCACAAAGCATGTTTCGAGCACAGCAGGGAACAGAAGCAAATGAAATTGCTCAAGAAGACAAGTTAAATGTTTGTTTTGATTCAGAGCCCTTGTAAAAAGTGGCTAAGATCTCATTAAGGAAAAAAATTATACATTTTTGTTTATCCAAAGTTTAATGAAAACAGCAAAAGAAATGTAATTTCTGCATGGCAGGTGTCCCATGAGGAAAATAATTTTAATGAGTTAAAACCTAGTAAAAACAATATCTGATATTCCAGCGTTAAAATATTGTTGCTCTTGCAGGTCTTATGAAACTCATTGGAAAGAGCAGTAATGTCATATCACCAAAGAGTTATTTATGGTATTAATTTTGTGGATCTGAACAGGTACGAGATCAGAGGTCCTCACTTTGCAAAAGGAAGGAGTTTTTTTAAATGTCTCCTGGTTCTAGGATGTGTAATTTGTGTGGCTGACAAAAATATTTTTAGATTTGTCTTAAATTAAATTAAATGTACCTCCTCCTTAATGGAAAGGTATAGCACCATGTGTGAGAACATGCACCAGGCTCCTCAGAACCTGTAGTCCTGATTTGTCTTGTTTCATTGGACCACCACCTGGCAGGGATGCAGTGCAAATTTTCCTATCTTTGGCAAGCGATGAAGGATTTTTCTGGTGTGTTGCTTAATAATAGGCCTAAGTATCATATGGTTTATTCAAGAAAGGAAAAAAGTTAATTGAAGTTTTTTCTTAATTGGTTAGGATTTGGAGCTGGATGTTAATGTTGTCTTTTCCTGAATTCTTATAATGGTCAAACCTTGTTTGTCCACACATACCCATATGCAAGAAGAATGCACTAAAATTGTACATATTTAATTATTGCATCTTGGTGGATAATCCTGGCCTTCTCAAGGCACAAGTCATAAGACATTACATTCAAGCAGGGTAAGAACTTTAACTCTCTGGTCCAGTTCTCAGTCCCGTTTTTGCTTTCAGAGAGGCTATTCGAAGTAACAGCTGGAGAACTGGGCTGTTAGTGGGCTCAGAAGAATGCTGTTTAAGAAGATAGAAATTATGATTCACAGTAATTTTCTTTGAAAAACAAAACTGTATTTTCCTCATGCACAAGGTACTATACCATGAAATATTAGGATCTGCCAAGGTGGTATTACCCACATACCTATTAATTAATCCATACATCTACCTGTCTGCTGTTTTTTATGTATAAGCCCTTAGCAGTGAGGTACTGTTACATTGTTGGTAAACCGGTAAAATAAATTTTACATGACCACCTATACTTTCAGCATTTTAGCAAACCACTCTGGTTTTAAGATTAAAATAATTTAAAAAGATTAACTTAGTTTAATACAACAAAGGAGAAATGCAAAAAACATTTGTTTGCAATAATTTTATACCTCTGATGCTCTATGTTCTCTCTATTAAAACCATGATTCTTTAGGCTGTTGCTGGCAAATGCGGTTTGTGGTTTCGGGTTTTTTTACTGCTTTTGACAGTTATTTTGTGATTTGAAAGAAATGCCTATAAAATATTGGTTTAATAGAAAGACTTGTCATCCACTTTTATATCAATATGCCAGCAATTGTATCCTAGATAAAGAAAAGATTATAATTCTTTTTTTTTACTTAAAAGAATAAGACTAAGAATGCAAGGAACTCAGTTTTCTCCTGCTTCTGAGCAGACAGCTGTATAAAAGCATATGCAGAGAAATGTAAAAATGCATTGTCCAGTGAAGTGGAAATGCAGTCAAGGGTTAACTATACTTGGCTGGAAAATCTACTTTACTAGAAATAATGATATGCTAGGAATTAGTACTTAAACTGCAAATGGTGTCTAACACTTCATTAGACCAGTTTTAACAAGAACTAAATTGCGATATTTCTGTTCAACAAATGGTGTTTAACAGTGAGTTTTATCCCGGGTTCCCTGGTTAGTAGTTAACACTGTGTGTTATTTTTAGCATATATTATGACTTTAAAAAAAAAAAAAAGTAGTATTGCCTGCTTTAGGTTTAAAGTAGTTACTTCTAGATGCAGGCGTACAAATAAAAGATGAGTGAGAGTCTTAAGCTTTCTGGGGCATCTGTTCTAAGATATTCTAACAAGGTGTTTAATAGTACTTTGAGATTTGTGAGAATTGGATCTGAAGCAGGACAGCCATTTTGGCTGCTGACCTGGTATCTTACACTGATGAGGGTACTAACTGAGCAAAACATACTTATTCCTTGTTTATATGTAACCATTGCAGCTAGGAAATATGAAAAATAGGACCTGAATGAAGTGTAGAAGTTTTAAAAGTATTTCTCGTTCTTACTTCTTTTGTAAGTCTTTAATTAATTTGCAAGTAGGGAAAAAAAGGCTATTTTAGATGATTTTTAAAACTTGATGTTTCTTTTAAGCATCCCCAGGACTAGAGTAAAAAGTACAAATTACTAGCTTAAGAGGTCAGATTGGCTATGCATGTCTCGGAATTTGCTATGAGGACTTTCACCTTTGTGCTAACACCAAAAAGGTAAGTAAATGATAGGTTGAAGAAATAAATGCGAGAGGTGATGGATTCCTGCCATCCAAATGCTGCTGGAACTGTTTCAAGTGTCACAATCATTTGTAGTCTCTTCCAGATACTAGAAAACAATGAAGGAAAAATCCAAATTGAGCAAAATAAAAACAAATTATTTCCTTCTGACCCCTTCAACCATCTCCTGGACTCATAAAATAGTTTCTTTTATTGAACTACTCATGAAAAATGTAGTTTTTTTCCAAAGAAAAGTTCTCTGCAGTGATGTGCCAAGTGATCTGATCATAATGAGGGAGCTGGGTAACCATGGAGTTTGTTTTCCATCTACTTCATAATTACACTGCTTATAGTTCATGGGTTTAGCCTGCAGCTACCATGAAACCTTTTTCAGCATGTCAGACAGCCAAATCAGTTTTTCTGTCCTTGGTCTCCACAACAGCAGTGGTTGGTTGTGGCCTTTTTGATGGGTAGCTAAGTGGTCTCAGGCATAACACCTTGTGCCTAATTGAAGCTAAAGTACTGTACAAGGTGAAAATCAATGTGTGGAGGGGAGAGAGAGCAGTAGAAGCTGTCAAATACCATTTCTGACAAGCACTTTTGGCTGTAAAGGAAACACAGGCCTCTCATAAGATGGAAAATTGTGGTCCCAAGTCTTTGTTTATTAGGTGTTCTTAGTCTCAACCCCTAGGAAAATTAAGTAATTGAGGCAGTTTGTTTATTTTTAACAATGAGCAGAATCACCTGAAAATTTGACAATGACAATGGCCTTTACTCAGAGATCTGCTGAGAAAAGAATAAAGCAAGATGTAAACTCTTATGGAAAACAAATCTAATGAGGTAAAAACTGAGTTCTAAAAAGTTAGCTATTGCTTTAAAAATTATATCAAGGGCACAAATGTAAATTACATTGTGGCAGATAAAGGACAGAAAGTGAAATGAATGACAATGAGCTTTTCAGTCACTTAAAATTTAAGAATGAAGAATAAAGAAGTAGAAGCTAGGTAATTTAGGAAGGAGCTTAAAAGAAGAGTTGGAGCATGAGGAAAAGAATAGAAGAGCCAGGTCTCAAAACAAGTGATTCCTGGCAAGAGACATAAGTAGTAAGAACACCACCAGCAAAAGGGCTGGCCGCTTCTCAAGGGAGCAGGAAGCTATCAACATATGACATCAAGAAACTGAAAGTAAATTTAATGTCTTTTTTGCTCCAGTCTTCACCAAAAAGGTCAAGTTCAGTCAAACGGGCAATGCAGTTAATGCTCATGACAAAAGGATAAGGAGTCAGGCTACAGGATAAGAACAAACCTGAGATTACTAAAATTTTTTACACAATTTTAAGTCAGCTGGACATGCCCATCTCCAATCCAAGATATGTAAAGACATAATTCCACTAATGTCAGAGGCATTAGAAGTCCTTCTGGAAAACTTGTGGCAATAAGTGAAGTTCCAGAAGACTAATAATATCCACCTTTAAAAGTGCAGGAGGAAAATAGGAACTACAAGCAGTTAGTTTAACTTCATTCATACAAATGAATTAAAGAATTCACAGAAAGAGGGAAGATAGTATGGACACAAACAAAAGTCAACACAGTAGTCAAATGTATCTCATTTTCTTCTACAAGATGAGGAGCCTTTGAGTGTGGATGAGATACAATGTCTTGATGTCAATAAATTACATACAGTTGTAAGACAGCAAACCAGGCACCAGAGTGTGCTGAAATATTTTGGAAAATTATATTTACACTAGTGAATCAGAAGACAGATATTGTCAGTTTCCAAAAGGGAAACAGCACACTGGGAGGGGTAAGTAAGTGTCCTATCCCAGAACATGCAATGCCTCAGCCCAAGCGGTCTCTTGCATCCCGTATGGAGCATTGCTCAAACAAGGCTTATAAGGAGAAGGCAATGAAGTAACAGGTCAGAGAGATGGCACTTAAAAACTTTTGAAACGTTGGGGTTGTTTAGTTTGAAGAAGATAACAGAGTAATAAGTATCTGATGTGCAAATGTGACTAAGAAGAGCAAACGAGTAAGTTGTTCTCCACACCGAGTGTGGGTAGGGAAGAAATAAAGGCTTTAAACTGCGAGAAGAAATCAAGCTCCAGACTAGGAATAAAACTTCCTAGTGGGAAGACTATGTAAGAGCAGGAATCAGGTTCCCAGAGAGACAGTAGAAATATTAGTTTTTAAAAGCAGATTAGGTAAACATTTTCAACACCGTAAATGAAGTTAACCCAACCTGAGATCAAGGAAATGGACTGGATAACCTCAATTTCCTTGTACATCTAACTGCCCGACTGCTGCAGGGAGAGCAGGAGCAAAAGACAAAAACAGTTCAAGGTGGAAGACCTTACAGAATTAGAAGACTGGGTACAATTCATCACTGTGCAAAAAGTGAATACCAGCTCTGTGTAACGTGAAGGTTTCCCTAAAGTCCCACAGACTGAGTGGTGCTTAAGTGCTCTACTGGAATTACACTGCCCTTCAGAACAGCAACTTTCCTCCCTCTTCCAAAACAAAGTGAACCAAAACCTCTGAACTGCTCGCATTATTTTAATTTCATCTTGTTTACTATGGTATTGCCATGAACTAACCAAAACCAAAGCCCTGCTATGTCAGATATTGCATAAGTACAGAAGAGTGCACAGCTCCTGCATCAGAGAGCTTACAACATATTCTTCCTGCTTTCCTAATGATAATTCTCATCTACATGAAGGTGGAATTTTATCTTTGTGATCCCTGAAGATATGTAAACATGTGTTTCTATCAGTAAAGATACATTACTTTATATCAGAGATCTCAAGGAAGTTTGGTTATCACTCTAATTTTCAGTGTTTAGTGTTTTCCACAAAGAGCATTCTAAAAGTTGAACTATTTGAGGACCATTTTAAATAGGTCAGCTTTGGAGTGTTTTGAGGTTTGGGGTATTGCTATTTTAACCATTTTCTCTATATAAGATGTCTGCACTCGGAAAAAAATTCTAGCAACTTGCAATTACCAGTACTTCAGAACAGCAGTACAACAGCTGTATCACACTAGAAATTGTTGCCTGTCATTTCTGAATTACATAACCTGTATCTTCTTTTTCCAGTCTGAATCTGATTTTCTAAGCCAATACGGTTTTAATCTGTTCCAAATGTCATTCATGTCTATTGTCAAACATTCCATATCTTTAATTTGAGCTAAAGAAAACAACCACTCACATGAAGAACATATTGCATGAAGTGACTGTATGGGTTTTGTCTGTCTTAAACTTAATTGTTTTATCTTGATGTTTTTCAAAACTGTCCACATACTTCCAAATTATTGGAGTAGTTTTGCTAAATTGTTAGCATTTTAAAGTATATTCTTTCAACATAGTTTTGCTGGAGCATGGAGGAAATGAAAGCAACATTACAGCATAGAGCAATGAGGCTCGTGATAGAATGTATTTGCAGTGTGAATGAAACAAATATGCAAATATTGTGTCGCCTTTTCTAGAGAATCCATCACAAAACAATAACATGTACATGACTTTTGTCTCATAATATATGAGAAAATGTGCCTTTAAAAAAAAAAAAGTAACTATTGCTATGGGATTTCTGTTATAAATGCCATTGTATTAATCCCAAAGGGTTTTTCTCACTGTGTACATTGTCTGTTTGAGTAACTATGTTGTGATCTTCCTTTTCCTGTTTCTTCAAAGAAGTAATGATTTATGACATCTAAAAGTCATTGTTGATCTAACCTCTAAATTATAGTTTGTTTTAAAATAATTCTTAGCATTTTCCCATTACAGATAATGAATAACTTAGGCTAATACTAATCAAAGAAGATTATAGGTTTTCCTGTTAAACTGACAATTTAATTCTTTTACAGTGTGTTGTAGCTGCATTTACTGTATATATTGATGTATGAACTTTATGTTGTTTTTCTCTTACCCTTTTCTCCAACCCTTTGTAATCAGCATTCTCAATTTCTGCAATATTACAAATAGCTATTTTCTGTTTGTCGAGCTTTGTTTGTGATTATTCTTCTCTCAGTCTTAACATTTTCCTTGATGTCTTTTCTTCTCGTAACAGAGGTTTAAAGATCAATGTATTTATTCTGGGTCCAGTTATTTGGCTTTATGCATATGCATATTGTCCTTACCTTTAGTGGGGCAGTTAATGAACCTAATCCACCACACTGCTTACAACTACACTTGTTTTAACCTGCTTTGTTGAGTAAGGATGGACTGAAGCATTTGTGTAAAGTTGGCTGTGTGCTTTAGTGATTTATTGAAGCAGGCTGTGTGTGCAAAATTAACTCTATGTGTAACTGTTTGCAAGAGAAAAACTTAGTTTTTCACTGTGACATCTATGCAACTAAATCCATGATACCACTAAAAAAGCCACAATGGAAGATATCTGGATTCATGCAAAGCTCGAATTAAACTCACTAATACATCAGGGTCATGGAAGCCTCTCCTTGGCCTGCTTGTAAGTATTATTAATAATATGTACATAAAAATACAAAATGTATATAACATTAATGTTATGTATTTGAAGAGTATGAATATAGACAGTAACAAGATAGTTGAAATAAAAATAAATTCTGAAGTAAAGCCTGGTATTTTGGAAAAAATATTTCAAGTGGAATTTCGAATGAAAATATTTTAATTTTTATTTCCACATTCAACACTGTAAAAAAAACAGAAAATATTTCAAAATTTTTCATTGAATTTGATTGACAGGTTAATTTTAAGGCTTGTAACTTAATGGGTTCATTAACTTACAATGATCCCATTAATCCATGTAATTCATTTACAAAGCTGAAAAACTGACGAAGGCTTGGTCTTATAAAAAGGAGGCAGCAGTTTTCTCTCATTTGATTTAATCATTTCTAATATATTAAAAAAAACCCCATATACTATTGTACCCGGCCAACTGCAGTACTATAAACATTAACTCTCCTTGGTTTGCTGAAACAAATTAAAAGAGATTAGGGTAATTGGAAAGACATTTTTTATAAGCGGAATGCTGGCACACTGAATGTTATCAAGATAAATGCTCTGTTCAGACTTAGTTCTCTCTGTTCTGTAATGCAAGAGCTGCACATAATGTTGAAGATGTGGGTGAGCACAAATTTAGGTGGTAATATTATGATCAGTTTTGTACTCCAAGTTAGTTTGCCTTTGGTGATGGAAGTTGCCTAATCACATTTTAAAGATATTTGCCTTTTCCCGCAACTGTAACCAGTTCTGTTTTGTACTCTGATTCTCAGAGAGAGATTCTGAAGTTTGCATGTTAAGCGTAGAAGTGTAATAAATAAATTACGACCATATTAACTGAGCCTTTTCAAGTCATAGCAAAAAACTTCAGACGCTGCTCTACAAAGCAAGGCCTCTGTTTATAAGGAGAGTGGCCAAATAAACACTCCAGTGAATTTAAGCAACATCAACTCTATTTTTGTCTTAGAATTAAAACTTGCTGCTAGTTTTCAACTTTGTCACAGAGAAGAACGGGTGAATTTTCAGGACAAAATAATGAATGTGGGGCTTTGTTACTGGCTGGGCTTAAACCGGGACAATGTTTAAGTCCCATTTCCAAAGAAAGTGGTTCAGTGGATGCACTTGGTTCTGTTAAGTATTAGATGAGATGTCAAGTCTGCGTTTCTGGCTGTGTACAGTCTAGTCATGTGTACTCTTGGTGTGTCACGAGAGACTTCCAGTTAGGAGAGGGATCCCAAAATCTCTGGCCTGTATGATGCCATGAAAGACAGGGCCTTAAGTAATCCGAGTTACTCACATTGGTTTGAAGTTCTTTGGCCCTCTGATACATATATGACAAGGCAGCATATACTGGGCCCCTTTGTTTTTCCTTCACGTCAACCTCCTGTATCCCAAATAAACCAAACACTCTAGAGCACAAGCAGGATATGCAGTTGCCCAATTTACAGTTTATCTGGGTGATTACAGCAGTCTGTGTATTTGGCAACCTTCGGCCTTCAATGAAGTTGCTGAACTCAAAAAAACCCCATAGGATCCAACTGTGAGATGGCTATCACGGTGTTGTAGAGGCTGGGGTCATGCTTTGTCTGATATTCGTACAAGCCTTCTCACCCCACCTGGGTTGCTAACACCGCAAACTCTCACATCACATTTACTGTTGCTGCACCTATGGTTTTGACCAGAGTGACAAACCGCATCTGCTGCTTAACTGCATGTGTGAAAATACGGCTGAATTCCTGCTCAATGGGGAATGATAGACTTTGTTTCAAGTCTCTACATAGCATTTTTCAGATTGCAAACAGTGATAAAGAGGATCCTAACATCTTCAGTGTAAGGAACAAAGCAGCAAAGAACTTGCTGTTTCTGGAAGACAGAGGTTCTTGGCTGCTTCCAAGAGGATTTAGGAAGTCTTCAGTCAGGGCAGAGGGGAAATACTGAAAAAGCCAGAAGAAAATGTGGGCTTGGAAGAATAGAAGAGGCAGGAGAGGATACTATGTGGGCAGCATTCTCTTGGCAAGCTGACCAGCTTTTATGCTTGGCACTGACCAGCTTTTCCCCCACCCAGGCTGAGAGCTAAAGGTGCCAGATTTCTACTGTGAAATCGCATTGAGTGGAGGATGTATGCATATATCAGAAAGGAGTATATCATTCTCAATAAGGACCTTCCAGCATGAAAGTCCAGGATAGGATTCACTACCCTAAGTGTCTCTTCCATAATATACTGGAAAGTATATTTTCAGCAGCAACAAGACAGTCATCGCCCAGGGTGTAATGAGTTTTCCCTGTGTTTTAGTGGGACTGGGAATGCATGGGTTTGTCTGTTTTGGATATTGAAGGAAGAGCTAGTGTCTCCAGAGGTGATTGAAGCAGTGGAATTGATTTTGGAGAAATGGACTGGGAAGAAATGGAGGGAGAGAGAGAGATCTCATAGCTGAAGGTCTTAAAGAAGGGAGCAGGGTGCTGAGAGGTGAAGGCAAAGGGAGCATCCCATCTGACCTGTCCTTCACTGCGACACCTCCTGAGAGTGATGTATTCTCCTCTCCGATTTGCAGAGCTCCCTCCATGCGCTGGTGCCATCTTGCCCTCTTCCAGCCTTCCCTGCTGCGCTCTGTAGCAATTCGCTGTCCCGGTGGGAAAACCAACGAACAGCACGGAGGGAGCGTTCAGTGCATCATGGCATCCAGGGTCGTCCACACAAAAGTGAGTGTAAAGAGTGCGGTGGGTGCTTCTTGATGGGTTATGTAGATCGTCGTCGCTGTACTTCCCAGCATTTTATTTCTAAACGTCCTGTTTTTTCCCCCAGGTTAGGCTTCTTATACTTTAAACTTTAATTGCAAGCTCTTTAAAAATGGAGGCTACAGTAGATGACTAATTTTCATTGGCAATTCTAGATGGTACTATGACAATTTGAGGTGACCTACTAATGTCCAATTACAGTAATTTGTTTAATGAGCTGAAATGCACCATTAGGAAAAAAGTGTAAAAATTTTTACTTTATGGTAATGCTCGCAAAATATTAACACTAATCTTACAGTTGAGAACTGCTTTCTTCAGTCTTCTGCATGATTCATTTTGTGACTGATCCTATTTTGTTCATTTCAGAAAATTAAAATTCCTATGAAGTTCCATGCATTATTTTTAGGTCTGAAATGGTTGCCATCCTAAATTGGGTAGAAAAAAGAAATGTAATGTCTTGCTCAGAGCCAATTTACTACTTTTTTTTTTTAACTTATGCAGATTCAAAGCAGGATAGAAGTTAACATTTCCTTGCTGAAAAGTAGCTACTGAGTTTTTGCATAGAATATTTACCATAGTATTTAAGCTTGCCCCCTTTTCTGGTGATTTCAGAGTGCTGATTTGAACGGGAGATAGTGTGTCCCTCCCTTATGGACTGAGTGGTGGGTGAAAACAAGCTTTAACAAAATTTAACGGCAGGAATATGTGGTCTTGCAAAATGCATTCAAGTATACTTGTATATGCAAGTGCAGGATAACTTACTAACTTAGTAATATTGCAAAGATAGTGTTAAATTTTAGATATGCTGTTAAAAATGCTTCTGGAAAATATGGTTCTAACTATTTAAAGAAAACGCAGATTATTTAGGCAGCATTCTTCATTTCTGAGCTGAATCTCTTTAAGGAAAGTCTGTGTTACAGCATACACTATGCACAGAGAATCACCACACTAGTTTGATCTGAATAACTGGATAAATAAATCAGTGTTTCTCAGCTGGCAATGCTTTCTGATTTAAACAGACCTCTTTTCCTATTTACAAGCACAAAAGAGATTGAATGGTCACTGCCCTGTGATTTATTTGTGTGAATTGCATTAATTTCCAGTGTTGGAGGATCATGCCTCCTTGACTGGGCCGAAAGACCCAGCGTTAAAAGATTTTAATCTGTTCTTCCTAGGAACATGAATTCAGCTACTGGAGGAGTTCAGATCTGTCTGATTTTATATGCAGCATTCTGGTGATTTGGCTAGGAAGTGAAAAACACTGCTGGGAAAGCTTTTGTGTATATTCTTAATGGGGAAAATAAGTGTTTGCTTATCTGCTTTGTTTAATTGAGTTGGGATTATAATTCTTCAGGTTTTCATTCCTGACTGCTTTTGTAATGGGAACAGTGTTTGCAGTGTGTTTAGTCTTCCTGGGTTTTGCTGGGTGCATTAGTCTAGCTTTATGAAGGATTTGCAATTTATATTTGCTCATCATATTGTTTTCATAGGAAACAAAAAGGTCCCAAAATAAGCCCATCAGGCAAGGCTATGAACACGTTTTAAAGTGATAATAACATCATACATTCTTCCCCCAGTTCGGCCCTGATCCTGCACAGATGAAGCCAGTAGAAGCTTTATTATTGACTTTGTTGAGCATATGATTAAGTACTTAATGGGGTGCAGCATCACTCAAGTCAAATGGATTGCATGGGTGCAGCAGAATTTGCCCCCGCATTTCTGATGAAGCGTAACAAAAAACACCTAGCAGAGTCTAATATCCAGAATCCATAGAGGGACAATAGGGGGACCTGTACTTGGAGAGTGAAAATGCGGGAGGGTGGATCAGCAGGAGTAAACCTCAAATCTTCACGGTAATATAGGTATCTTAGGTATCCAATACCCTAGGATTCCTCCCAAAAGATTGGGGTAGCATAGTTATACCCTGTGATTCCCAGTGTACACAGAAGAGGGAGTTACTATGAGAGTTCGGAAGGTCATGAAGTTTCTACTTTTGATTTCAAAGAAAGCAAAAAATTGGAGCGTAAAGGTTAATAGAGCTTTATTGCCAGCTCTGATGAACTCAGAAAAATGGAAAAGACCCTCCAAAATTATAATGTTGGATTAAAAATCTTAAGACAAAAGACATTCAGTCATTTTAGCTCAAAACGGTACAATTTGAGATTTCTAATTGTTGTTTTGCAATATTTCAATCTTTCAGATTTTCTCAGTTAACACATAGGCTAGAAAATGTACCTAAAAAAAAAAAGTTGAGATTCTCATATATTCTCACACATTCTGGAGCTGGTCGTGAGGAAGCACAGCAAAGCACACCAGGCTTGTAGAAACTGGAAGAGATAGCAATACCAAAAAAAGAATACCAAATCAGTTCTTTGAGTATGCACATGGTGGATTTAGTTATTTTGAGGGTCAGGTCTCAATATTATCCTTTAAATTTTGCTTTGCTTGCTATTCATTCCCCTTCACTTTCTCCTAGACTCCAGCGAACACACTGGACTAAAGGTACGAGCTTTATAAACAAAGCTTATATATCTGAGGGTTGCTTAGAAAAGCTTAAAACATTAAATATGCAAAGGGAAAAAGGAAGTAAAAGGAAAGAAAGATGTTGATTTCTTAAGAATATAAGTACAGCCTTACTGATTCAGTGGTATCGAGAACACAAGGCCATTCTGCACCCAGCAGTGGCCATAAAGACATGCCCAGAGAACAGTTAGAACAGGGCAAGTGTATACAATACATTCCTCAAACATTCTCCCAGCCCCTCCCCATTTTCAGCCCAAGGGATTTCCAAAGCCTGGTGGTGTTCATTTCTTCATCATGAACTATGATGAGCAATTTCATTGTTGCGTGGATCTGATCCACAATTCTTGAAAACTTAGTGCCGTATGTGTACTACTTATTCCACCTAAGTCCATGTGTCTGGTCAATAGAGAGGAGAAAAGTAATTCAGAGGGCACAATAAATCCTTGAGCAGAGTCTTTTGGAAGCACCCAAGAGGAAATACCAACGCAGAGACCTAGCTGGAGCATACGACGTTTGAATATGCCTTTTAGGACTGGCCATAAGGATATATACACCTAGTATAAGAAAAAACCTCTATCGCATAATTCTTTGGATAAACGGTACATCTGGAAACAGATCAAATGCCTGCAATAAAAGCTGAATCCATGTAAAATTCACCCCTGTTTAACGTTTCACTCTAAGCTTCAGGCTCAGCTAGATTAGATTTAAAGTCCATCCAACCTTTCAGATGAGACTGGAGTTCGAGAGAAACAGGGAAGACACTTGCTTTTGCCACATTATACTGTGGATGAAACACTGGCGAGTCTTTCACTTGGAACCAGCTATCAGTGCTGAAAACAAAACTTGAGCAAGTGTGACTGGAGAGAACAGACAAGGATTTCTTTTTTTCGTATTTCTATCATGACTGTACAACATTTCCCAAATGAAAGGTTGGGGTATTAAAAGTAGTGACCATATTTACCAGCAGTTTTGTAACAAGATCTTTACACCATTTAATATCTGACAAGGAAAGATTAATTTCTATTATTGCCTTCCACAAACTGCTTGTTTAAAAGTTTAATTCCCACTTTGTGCCTGTGAATGATGCTATAACGTCCTCTTGCTACTTATGTTTTCTGGCCCAGGCTGACATCAAAGGCAGCAGTACGAAATTAAGGAGTGTTTTGGATTTCTATTCAAACCACTCTGTATTCAAAACCTGAGCCCCTGCCTCCCCTCATCCCAGGTAGACATTTGCATCCTTTAAATGATCTTGTTTATTCTATGTGTCGGAATATAGTTATCTGAATATTAATTATGGTTTTAGTGAAGTTCATCGGTTGAGTACAGGAATTGAGAATTCTTCCTTCAGTCGCAGCCACCTGTTTAGATTTCTGTGTTTATCTGCTTCACTGAGTTTAAATCAGTTTCTGTAAGTGAAAGTCTGTTGCTTTGAGCAGATGTTAATGCTCAGAAATAGTGTACAGTCTGCCATTAGCATATGTAGCATAATGCTAATAAATAGAGGCATGTACCACCCTTGAAGGTGATTCTGATTTCGATGGAAGATCTCCCCCCCTCTATCCTGCTAG
>JANZLP010000039.1:6296460-6308398 GCA_026930925.1 Chelictinia riocourii | reverse complement strand
GGCAGGTGTTCAGCCATCTCCAGGAAGCAGGGCTCCATCATGCATAAAGCTGACTTGGGAAGACAAATGCCATCACTAGGAAGCTGTTACTATTGATTTTTTTTTTTTTTATTCACCACCCCTTAAGAAGGTTTGCATTTTTAAAATGCTTTTTTTGTCAATATGTTTCAGCAAACTGCTTCCGTCTGATCTGTGTAATAGAGTCTCGGCGCTAACACAGACCGAAGTGTATCAGATGGCTCACAGTACGCAACTTAATGAAATGCAACTTCCATAATTTTTAGCAATTTAAGCATCCAGCAAAATGTTATCCGGGGCTGCTGGTGGCAGATGCGCGGGTGGAAAACGACTGAGCTCTTTGAAAGGAGGGCTGGGGCCACCCTCCCTCAGGGAGCTTGAAGTGCTGGCGCAGCCCCGCGTGCGCTCGGCCACTTGGCTGGAACTAAAATAGCTGATTTTGAGAGGTATGGTCGTTTGAGGTTTTGTCGAAATCTGTTAGATTGCATGGGCTCAGCCCTGCCTCCATCTCTCGTTTAGAACAGTGCCCATCATCACAGTCGCTCTGATTATCTCCTTGTGGCTTTGGGAGGAAAGCTTGAGAGCTGATTTTATTTTTTTTTTTTGGTTCTGTTTCTGTTGTGTTAAACCACGAGGTGAAATCATCAGGACGAATTTTTTATTTCCCTGGCAGTCATGTTGGCCTTGTACTAATGCTGTCTCCCAACCTTCCCTCGGAACAGCGGTGGAGGACTTAGTTTATTATTTAAGGGAGGAGAGGAGATGCCTTGCTTCTTGTCTTGCTTTATTTTTGTCTTTGGTGATTTTATTTTGCCGTGCACTTGCTACAGTAGTTCAGGAGCTGTCAAGAAACAATACTACTCTTCGCTTCAAATCACTCCTTAGACCCTGGAGAAGTTACCCTCGTTGTGACCAGATAGGTTCGCTTTATCACGTGAGTTGACTTTTCATGGACAGGCTGTTCATTTCTATGGGCTTCACAACCAGCCTTATCAGTTCATTACTGAACTTAACTCAAGTGCTTCTCTTCCACTCTGTCCCCAAGAAAAACACTTCTGAAGGAAGCAGATGGGCACTTGACTGCCTCTGCTATCCACGTGTACTGTGCGCTGCACTTCAGATGGCTGGCTGGCAGCGGTCCCAGCCTCTTCCCTTCCTCACATCCCACACTGCTACAAATCAGGTCCATGGCTGCTGAGATTTTACATGTTCATTAAATAATGCAAGACTAAGGCAGGCACACATACGCATGCAGACACAGAACCTCAAAAAAAAAAAAAAGTTTCTTCCAGGAGTTTAACTTTTAATGCTATTGAGCAAATGAAGACTGAAAGTAAAACATTTTTTGTAGCAAAGGTTTTAAGGGTAAATTGAATATTTTCCTTGTTTTTTTCTTTCTAAGTCGGCATCTCATACTGAAGACTAATCCCTTATGACAGATGAATGCATTTTACTGTCTAATTGTTTGACATAACATGACAGCAGCCATATTGCTACAGTAAACTTGTTTTGGAGATCGAGCTAGATATATTTTTCTCACTTCAATATTACCCTCTCTAAATTGTCCCTCATCCAATACAGTGTCACTATTTTTTTCTCACTCATTAAAAAAAAATCCACCCAAACTGTGTGAATCCCTACACACACACACACTCCTTTGCAAGAAAAGTCTAGACAACAGAACATTATCCATTATTTTACATAAAAATTATGCATGTCAAAGGATCAGTAATCACCACCTGTGGCTTCAAGTCCAGAATTCTGACATTGTTGCTCTGATTTAGAGTATGCTCCCATTCATTAATGAGAAGTAGCTGTTGTAAAGCTTAGTTGTATTTCAGTATCTGCAAGATACCTTTTAGACAAATAGTATTAAAAATGCGTTAACAGTAATGCAGTTTTTGTTCATCAAGGAAATTCAAAGGCTCAGAGTTTGCATTTTTGTCTATGTAAGCAAATGGTACAAGCAAGAGAAAAAGAGATTCTGTTCCCTGTCTCCTGGTTCAGAGCATTTGCTATTGAAAGCTGGTTCGTATATAGGGAAGAACTTGTCGATAAAACCGTTATGAAATAAGAAGCAAGAAGGGAATTTTTGATAGCATAAGGTGTATCACT
Organism: Chelictinia riocourii; assembly: GCA_026930925.1. Classification (NCBI taxonomy): domain Eukaryota; kingdom Metazoa; phylum Chordata; class Aves; order Accipitriformes; family Accipitridae; genus Chelictinia; species Chelictinia riocourii. The sequence continues at coordinate 6,306,265 of JANZLP010000039.1, read as the reverse complement.
TAAGCTGGTAATTCTTTCATTTCCAGAGTAGTGATTTAGGTAAAAGAGCAAAAGTAATGAAAGAATAGGACTGCTAGCAGGGCCGTCTTGTCCTGCCTGGTGTAAGGCGTACGAAGTCACCCTGCCTTGTCTGTTTAGAAAGGCTCTACGACCTGACCTATGCCACTGAACAGGTCGGGGTGGGTTTGTATGCCGTTTGTACATGAGGAAATCTCATTTTGACAAAAGCAAAATATTTGTAGAAACATGGCAATTTGATAACATTTAAGACAAGAAAAGGCTGTCCTGCTAAAGGAAACTCAGAACTATTGGAACATTTCAGAATGAAGTTTTTTATTTTTCAGTAGAGAAATTCTTAGAATTATTTAAATGTTGTGCAGTATAAGATAAAATGGTTTTATAACCACATGCTTCTGTCAACTTTTGAGTGTTCCCTCCATAATTTTTTTTAATGGAAAACTTTTTTTCTTCATTCTGTTTCACAGATTTTCCATCAGAATGAAAAACCTGTTTTCCAGCTAGTTATCCAATGTTATAGTTACAGTGATACAATGTCTCTCATGTGGATATACTTTCATGGTTTTAAAGTGCCTTATACTCCTACAATTAATGTTACATTTTGACAAGTGTAAAAAAAAAAAAGGAAAAACACCCACAGGAAACAACAACAACAACAAAAGTGTATTTTTTGGGAGCTGTGGAGAACTTCTAAGGAATCTCTGATATTGTTTATTATTGTCTGTGCAGAATGTCATATGAATAATTGTTGGTGAGATTCTTTACTATAATCATCTAGTGAGGCAGTGGTGAATCTACCAGTCACAACTTAATTTATTACAAGATTTTTATTATATTTACAAAATGTTGCCATTTTGTTTGGTTTGCTACAAGTAAGTGGGAAATAGAGCAGCTGCAGGCAAATGCGTTCAAGCCCAGATGTGCTGTCTTTGTGGAGTCCGTCATCCTGGCCTGGAAAAATAGAGTTTGTTCTTATGAATTCTCTCTCAGAGAATCCCTAATGATTGCTCTTTAGAGCAAATTTTTCACGTTTCATCATTCGAGGCCCAATCCAAAGCTCCTAGAACTAACAGGAGTATTTATGTGGGCTTCCGTGGGCTTTGGATCAGGAGATGAAAAGGAGCTCCCAGTCTCATTATCCAGTGAGAACTAGTGGAGTTCGTCTCAAAAGGCGAAGCAGATATTGATCTGCGGTGTGAAACTCCATTACATGGTCTTCTAAACACTTGGACTAAGCCCTGGAATTGTTGTACAAGGTCCTGGCTTAATATGCAAGTCACGTTGGCTGACCAAGTGTGAACCTAACAATCCCTTGAAATGTTATAGCCTACGAATTCTGGCTAACTTCCTTAACCTTATTTCATGCCCAGCTACTCAATAAATATTGCGGTGGTGTGTGTTTGTTTGGCGATGGATTCTACTAGGTGTTAATGCGAAAGGTTCGTACGTGTTGACGTAGAGAAAGCATAATTTCAGAATGAGCCTGAAGTGGCTCCAGTACAAACACCTTGACTCAAGGCTTCTCCGCGGCGTATGGGAGGGTGTAATTTTGCCAGCCTGAAGGTGGGAAGGGCTGGATCTGGCATTCCTGTGGCGTAGGAAGGGGAGGGGAATGACAGAGCTGGCTAGAGAGCAAGGGGAAAACTGGAGAATGTGGGATTTGCTGCTCCCGGTGCCCTGGGAAAGACAGGAGGGATGAGGGTGCTGACTCAGCAGCTGGCTGTGCTGGCGCGAGGGCACTGGGAGCGGACGTCCTGGGATACAGCTTAACCTCACCCCAGCAGCACACCTGTTTTCCCAAGGTTTGCTGCAAATGCAGGTGATGTTTGCACCACGGCTCGTGCTGTTTTCTTGTCTGTTGTCTGAAGCAGCCACCCACTTTGTCCGTGCCTAATGTTCGCTCTGGTCTTCCAGCACTAACTCCTTCCTTGTTTTGTTTTGCTTTAAGAGACGTATCCAACACTCGTTTATATCCTTGCAAAGTCAGTTGCAAAGACACATGGCTTTTAAAAGGCATTAAAAATACATTCTGGGGATTGATTGAGACAATTCGACCCCTCCTCCTATGCTAACTTTGTAGTAACGCTGCTGGATGTAGGAAAAAGAATTATTTTTTTTTTTTTTTTTTTAATAGTCAGGCTGGTTCAGAGATGTTAAAGTCCATCGAAGATTTCAGAGGGCTTTAGGCCAAGAAAAGCTGTGAATATCACTGTGGAGATTGGCAGGAAACATTCTCAAAACAAACATTTTAAGAAGAATCAGCATCAATTTAATCCACAATAATGAGGGCAGTAACATTATAAGCACAATTAAGTAGTGGTGTTAAGTGTGAAAGCTTCTTGACACTTTGCTCAGATTGTGTTGAATAATGATGTACTTAAATTAAATAATGTTTATTTTGATTCAGTAGCCATTTCCTTAATATACAGGATAACATCTATAAGGTGTGGAAGGTAAAAAAAGTACTGAACATTCAAATTCTAAGACAAAATCTTAATTTGCAAAAGGCTGGGGTTTACTTATACTTCTCTTATTAGAGTAATTCCTAAATAACTTTGAAATTCATACTTCCTTGAAGTCATTGGCTTTTATTTATGTTCACATTAGCATCCATGAAAAAGTGCCCACATAATAAAATATTTCCTAGGACTTTCATTTCTTTCAGGGATAGGTCAATTTCTAGAGCAATCTTTTGTCTTTTCTGTAGAGAGAAAATGCCTGAAGTCATGGTGGGGGATCTTCCTTCATAAAAAAAAAATAAAAACAATAAAAAGAAGTACTTTGTGTAGCCAGTATATTTTAGCAATTCTGACTGCTTCAATCAGATGTTCAGAATTGTTCCTGTAAGCAGGTGTCAGGCAGGTATAGGAAAATGATTTCCCCCCCCGCCCCCGATTGTATAGGAAAGAATTAGAACAATAAAACCTACCAAGATTGATTTTTTGCAGTCTGTGATGCAGTAATTCAGCAAAATTGAAATCTGACATTTGTTGACTTAAGATTAGCAGTAGTCAGCCATGGGGAGAAAACAATGCATTATACGCTTTTCTTTCTGATTTATGTTCCTAATCCCTATAAAATGTCAAATGGAAGGTGACAAAGAGCGGACCTCCTGTGCAAGCACGTAACAAAAGAAACCTTTGCCATGTCACCTGCAAATACTTGCGGAACATCATTTTTGCTGACAGCAGCGCAGAGATGTTGTTTTCGTGCTGGTAAATCTGAACACGCCAAATGAGTTTTGGTGACATTTACTGCTCATAATCCAGCTTTTCTTCTTTCAGCCACACGCGTAATAGTCTTTTACCAATCCCCGTTCCCAGGCAAGACGCAGTGCAGATGCACTGAGGGGTGCTCTTTGGGCAACTTCTTTCAGGCTGGCTCCCAGAAGAGTAAGTAGCTTGTGGTTCATCGCTTAGCTCTAAAATAAAGTACACCCTGTACATGGCCAGAAGAAGAAAGAAATTAGATAAATTGAACACAACTGGTTTAGAACCTTTCACACCTCCCCCTTTTTTTTAATTGTTTAAGGCAAACAGCTTAATGACAACTAAACTGCCTCTGAAATACGAACCTACACTGACATCAGCTAAGTGCTGGCACAAAATTCACGCCGGTTATACAGTTCTTATGATCTCCTGGATATTAATGTTTTGAAGGCGAGATAGAGCACTTCACTCAGCAAGTCTGTTCTTAGTCCTACCTTTCTGTTTGCTCAGCGTGGAAAAATTTCCTTTTTTTATATATTTTCTTCTTTCCAAACAAATACCAGTGTGCTTTTGAATTCCTCCAGCTTGTTTGCTTTGTCCTTTTTGCACTTAACTATGTTTTGGACAGAAAACAAATTTTCAACAACCTTCTGTATTTGCATGTTAGTGGGTGTTTGTGAAATGACTGGTTTGATAAATGCTGCTTTAAATGACTTCTTTCTATTGTGAGAAGTCTTAATTTTTGCCAGAAAAGAAGGGCAGAACTTTATAAACCCAGCATTTTTCTTCAAGTTATACCCTAAGTTTCTGCTGAGAAATCTATTTCAAAAAGGCAAACAGTTTCCACAGAAAATCACCTTATCAAAACCACAGTTATTCACCAGAAAAGTTTGGGATGGAAACACTTCATCCGGCCTCATTTCTTTCTGCACTAATAGCTATCTTAAATGCAGAAATCTTTGACTGCCTTCCAGTTAGATCCCTGGGCCTCAAAGATTAGAGGTGTTCCTTTTCCTAACAGTTCCTCATTTGCAATTGCCTGATCGACACTCGGCTCTCAAGCACAAGTTCAGTCTTTCATAACATTAATTTCTGATAGCCAACCTAAAATTTGGGACAAATGAAGGCATTCTCCTGAGGCAGCAATGATATAGCATCCTTTTCTTGTGTATTTTTTGGGTTCTTCAGTATCTTATTGGGTTACCAGAAAAAAAAGGGAAAGGAGGGAGCGATGGAGGAACAGACTTAATGGTGCTTGCCTTTTTTTCTCTTCACAATAAGATTACTTTCAGAGTTTTATTTATAGTCTTTTAATACATGGATCTTATTTAACCTAAATTTAATGTATTATTTTACATTATTTCTGGAGATTATAGCTAACCGAAACTAAGCAATAACTCTAATTTGTTGCAACAGCCCATTGTGCAATTTTATGCACACTCCTCATTACGCACTCTTCAACAGTGAGATAGTACAATATTATAAGACATGCATGACTTTTAACGACTTTTTTACTGATGGCTAATGTGGTGTTCATTATTGTCATGGAATAATTTCTGAGTACTGTGTGCTTTTTATAAGGTTGTTACTGGAATATGAGAATGAGATTAATAGGAAATAAAATGACAAGCGGGACTTCGTCTTTATCGATAATTTGATGTGTGTTTGAGGATAATGCTTCTACTCCCAAATGTAGAGACTTTACCTGCTTACCGTGTGATTCATTAAAAACCCTATTGTGTCCAAGATGTTCAAAACTTAAATGCAAAGTGTAAAAGGAGTGGGAATGTTTCAGAAGCAACATGCTGAAATAAAACACCCAGGGAGTTATCTGAAGAAGACAGTCTGGTTGGTAAGACCTTTTGTAAGATTCGTGTGGATTTGTTGCTGATTTTCAATAACCAGTCTTATTCTGCTCAGCATGAGCCAAACCTGCCTGGGACTTACTAAATATGCACATTTAACCCCCAAAATCTAGTAGGAGTTGAAAGCACGAGACTGACACTTGAAAGGGAACAGATAATTAATTTGTAACCATGACAAATAACATGGCCAAAAAACCTCATTCAGCCAATTACTTTCCAAGTCTCTGTGTCTTATCGAATACCTATATATTTGGTTCTTCTTCCCAGCACACACTGGGACATCTCTCCTAAATCAAGAGTATTAGTTTGGTGTCAGTTTAGCAAACCACTTCAGCAGAAATTAAAATGCTCTCTTTGCACCGTCCTTAATAACCCTTTTCAAGCCATAGACCTGAAGAGTTAGGAGAGTTTGTGAACTAAATGGCTTTTCAGAAATAAGAGGAAAATGTATTGGAGATGATTGTATAAACTCAAAAAGTCTACTTTTGTTTCTTCACTTTCAGCATTTCAGTTAGAAGTAAAAGAGAAAATCCTTGTGTTCTAAAAGCACCTATAAAAAATACAGCAGGAGGGGAGAGTAGAAACTACTGCTGCTAAAGCCAAAAGCGGTAAGTCAGTTCTGTGGCATGTTTATCAGTACTGGAATCTGCTATCAATATCCCAGGAAATTACAGGTACTGTGCAGACTCCTAGGCTTGGTCTCATTCAGCCTGGGCAGGTATGTTAAGGGATGAATGATTAGGCTTTTCTACTCCTGAGCAGTTTTGCTCTTCTTGAGATACCCATTTCTGCCTTTTCCCCCAGGTTGCTATGTACTCGCCAAAGGTCAGCTCCCACGTGGTAAGTGTCCGTTCCTGACAAAGCTCCCTGGCAAATTTCATGACGAATATGCCTGGAAAATTTAATTTCTTGTGAGTGGATGAGTCAGTGAGACTGTACCCCCTGATAAATAAAGGAGAGGATGGCACGGTGAGATTACCGTCGTTTGGGCACATTGGGCATGGACACAGAGCTGGGAAGAAGCAGTTACGCTGAGCGTAACTGTTCGAGCATCGTTGTGAACCTAAATGAATGTGATCAACCAACTCGGATGGTCTACTAGTTTGAGTGTGGTCATGCTTTAATGTGCTCTGTGACTGTCATCTCAGGGCAAGGTGGAGGTGAAAAGGCGGATGACCGTGCACGCATCTTCTGAGGTTTCTCTGTGGTGTTAACAGGCCTCCTAGTAGTAGATACGTTTGCTCTCGCGGTAAGGAGAGTGATTAATCTTTGTGCTGAATGGCTATGGCATGCCTCTGCCTTTAATTTGCACACGCTTTGAGAGTCGGTCCTCGTCAAGAATAGCTTTAGTCAGTGATCATTCAGGGCTTGCTACTTTTGGCATAAAAGTGGTACCAAGAGTTAAGGGCTTTTGCTAAGTCTGGGCCTCAAGAGATATGAGATTGGCAGAAGTAACTACTGCTGTATGAAATTCCATGGCTTGTGCAGCCAGCAAAAATCAAAAACCTGTCTTTTGACTGACAGAGAAGAAATACCAAGTCTTGTACAGGATGAGAAAGGGTAGGCACCATCTGCTACTCTGTGGAGTAGGATTATAAAATATGTCAGTCATGGCATTGCTGAGAAAAGCAGAGAAAATGCTGTGTGGCACTGCATCTATTATCACAGGTACAACTTCCAGGGCGGAAAAAAACGCCTGACACAGTGCAGAGAACCTGCTGCTGGTGGTTATGTCACTCCTGCGGGTTCAAGCGCGAGATTCCAGGAATAGTCTTCGTCCTGAAGGATGAGGACGCATACACAGAAACGTAAGGGAGATCTAATATTTACTTTAGTTCTTGTCAGTAGAGAAAAGATAAAGTATTTCTAGCTAAGACCTTTTTTCCCATGTGGTGCTATATCCATCCTATTACTAAATTAATGGCTTCACGTACAAAGACTTGGAAAGCTCCCTGACTCAAAATTTTTGCAGATGTTGAAAACCAGTGGTTCATTCTGCATCTGCCCAGAGGGGCAGATATTCCGAATCCTTAACATTCAGGTCCTCAAGAGACCTGCATTCCACACAGGCATCAGCGTTGTTGGCGCATGCTCTTGGCCAAAGACAGTCGGGCCAAGCTCAGGGGCCAGAAGGTCAAATTTGCCAAGGGGCAACTGTTGCATGTCCAGAGAAAAAAGCAAATTAAAGGGGCTGGGGTGTTCGGTACGAAGGTGCATGGGATGCTCAGGTGAGTCCTCGTGGTCCTCTGGAAAAGAGGCTGCATTTTATTCTCTGGATAAGGCCTTGGCCAGTGGTGCAGTCAGTACTGTTGAGATAATATTGGAATAACTGAAAGGTGGAGATAATAACAAATGGGGCTGAATCTGGTTTCCTACTGCAGTTTAGAGTCCTATGAGGGATGCAATTCGGAATAGTGATGAAGGATGTTTTGTGCACATCTTGTTACCTTGTGTTCCAGCCTCCTACTACATAGATTTCTTTAAACCGGAGTTGATGATGACATTTCTGAGTTTCCAGAAATATGATTTTACTGATCACTCTCAAAAATGTGGGTTCTCTTCTTCCCTCAGCTCTTACTGAATGACAGAAATCCATGAGAAGTCAAAGGAATGATATTATCCTCATATTTGACTGTGCCAGAGAAGCTGGTTCATGCTGTACAGTTCATAAGTTCTGGAAAGCTAAAAGGAGAAAAGGGCAAAAATTTAACTTTTTTTTTTTCTGTTCAACATTTCAGTTTTATCTTCTTCCACAAGTATAGTGCATGCAAACCAGAGAGCATTTCCCCGAGAAATGCCAGTTCCTGATGATATTGACAGAACATCTGTCATTTTTTAAAGATTTAATTGCACGTGAACCCACGGCGAGAGCACGGCTGATCGGATTGTGGCATTGCCATTTACACTGGTGCAGCGTGTCTGAGCTCAGCAACGTTGCAGTCCATTTTTCACTGATGTAAGTCACAAACAGGCCCACCATCATCTGATGCACTGAACAGCGGGTAACGGAGACGTGGTTAGAAATGATGCAAGAGATTTGATTGCCCTTCTCCTGGCCCTGCCTTCGCCCTTTAAGTACTTGGCCTTATTGTGTTGGGAAGCTACTTACACCACTCTGTACGTTTCTGATTCTGTATGCTCTTTCTGGAAAAACAGTTTCTATAGAAAACCACGTACAGAACCTTAACAGAGAGATTCACGTTAACTGACTCGAGACAAAATTATCATTTCCATATCTATATAGATTTCTGTATTGATTTTAGAACAACGGTACATAAGATCTGAAAGATACTTTGAGGTATGAATAAGAAAGAGGCTCCTGTTCTCATTCCTAAGGAGGCAAAAGGTGAAGACTGCTTGGAAAAAAACCCCAAAAAAACAAAACCACAAAAAACCCACAAATGAAAGTCCTTTCCTGTTTTTTTTTATTTTATATATATGCATGTATATGATGCATATTTCTATTATATGTATTATATATTACATATGCACTTTAAAAAAACAGAAACTGTAAAAACTGGTAGGAGAATTTGGCAACTTTATAGTTATTCATTCACAAATTGCCAGGAAATTTCTGATTCTGGCATCTGTGTTTTTTGAAAAGGACTCTGCCTTTCAGAAACCCCAAAACACAGCTGGTCAAAAAAAGCTTTCCTTTCACTAGAAAATGAATCATAATTTGTATGGCATTCAGTGGAAGGACATAAATATGGAAAGATAAGTTATCACTTCTTTGACAATCCATATTTTGAAAAGCATAATTTTCTTCGCTGACTTGTATCTCAGTATGAAAGAATATTGTATGGAAAAAAAGAATCTGAATATACTCTTTCTAACCCATTTAATTGGACTTTATTAGGTTTCAAAGAGTATTTTGTTAATTTTATTAATCTGCAGGGATATCTTTAGATCATATTGCTTAGATATATATTTAGAGAAAGAATACACAAATTGTTTATACTCGGAGCTCCGGGCTCCGGATGGCAAGGCAGCAGCATTCAGTCTCCAGGAGAGCATTCAATTTTTCTGCTGGATTATAACAGCAGCACCCAAACGGAACAGCGACAAGACCAAGCTGTAAGAGGTGGGCTCGAGCCCACTTTTCCATCCAGCTGCACTAATGCAGTCCCTGCATCCACGTGTGCATCCCAAGGTGCCTGGCACACTCCTGGCCAGGCAGCTCGTCACCCCTCTCCCTTTCTCAGGATCAGTCGTGTCCAGTGACTAAGCCCAGCTCTGGAGGCAGAGCGGAGCGGGAGCAGATGTGCCGCACACCCACCGGTGTCGGTGGTGCCACGAGGCCCCTGCGAGTCTCTCCGGCCAGGGCTGCAGCACCTGCCTCCTCTGGCATGCACAATAATTCTGCTTTTTTCTGCTTTTGTGCCATGGCAAACTCCAGCTGCCGTCCCCCAGGAACCAGATTTCTCTGCAGCACCCCTTCCCATAAAGGATGCCTGGGTTTATATACAGCGTTCATCACTCTGCTCCGAAAAATCATCTGATCATAAAGTTATTCACCCAGCCCTGCAAGGAGTTCCATTTAAATAACAAGGAGGCTCAGTTACAGACTGCAACGCTTCTTCATTAAGCTTCCCCTCCGAGGGCTTTCCTCACAGCTGAGCCACTAACTTCTTCCCTTACATGTTCACTTAGACTTTGTATACCAACAATGCAAGGTTACCCCATAAAGCAAAATTTACCCCACAAAGCGTC